>JAKSZT010053883.1:45280622-45332613 GCA_026826555.1 Tolypeutes matacus
AAATAAATAAATAAATAAATAAATAAATAAATAAATAAATAAATAAAAACAAGGGAGAGTAAGAGAAGAGGAGGCTTTGAGCCATCACCCATATGGACATAATCTATGGTAAAGGGATAGAGAATAGTTGCATATTGAAGGATAGGACAGATGGGTAGTGATATTACTGGGTTTGGTGGTGCAGCATTGACAAGTGGGTAGATTAGGAAGGGCAGGTTCAAATACCCAGGGCATGTAACTATGAATCTTGACATTCCATGAGTCAAGACAGGGGAATATCATATGCCCCAGGGGAGTGGGGAGGAAGGAACAGTTAAGATCTAATGGGGTATTTAGTGGTCATGGGAAAGGTTTTTCATTACCTTACAGTAAAGGACACAGGACATGGTAAATATAATCAAAACTTATTAAACTGTATCATCAAAATTGTAAACTATACTGTAAATCATTGACAATGTTTAGTTGCTATATTTTGCTATCTGTATAACAGTTATAACAACGCTAACATCCAAAAAAAAAGGGTTTTAATATCGGGTGGGGAAGGGGGGAGTGGTTTGGTATCTGGGAGTCTCTGGTACTCTGCGTGTGACTTTGCTGTGACCTAAAACTTCTTTGAAAATTAAATGAAAATTTGGGAGACACTGGGGATTGAGAGGGGGAAGGTGTTACGGCACGCCAGACATCTGATAACACAGTGATAAAAGGAAAAAAAGAATAATTTTTTTAAAAAAGGCATTTCTTTTGTTTGTTTTTTTCCATTTTTTTGAATGTCCCAATCTGCTAATTATATTTTGTTTTGTTTTGTTTTTTGTTTGATTGTTTGTTTTTTGTTTTTTTTTTTCCTGAGTGTCCTTATGTTTGTCTCTCGCATTTAAGCTTATCATTGTTGTTTCTTTTTCCTATTAAGTATATTTGGTTATTATATGGGCTACGTGTTCATGGAAGATTTAGATCACAGAAGGGTTATTGGTGGGGGGTGTCTGGGAGGGGGGATTCATGGGAGTAAGTTCATCTGAATATACATGAAAGATATACAAAATTGTTCAAATGATCAAAGGATGGGGCATGGTCACGGTGGGTGGACAATCACTCAATAAATGAGGGAATCTGAATTCCTAACCTGGAGAGCTCTGCCACATTCTCCAAGGGAGCAGCAACAGTCTTCTGAGTGCAGGGACATATCTGTCAAAAGAGGATGGCCCACTGATGAGTTCTTGTTATTGATGACTACCCTTATGAGTCTTTGCTCTTGTAACTGAAACTTAGCTTACTGTTATGGGGTGCCTAAGTGTTGCCACTTGAGAGCCTCCTTGTTGCTCAAATGTGGCCTCTCTCTAAGCCAAACTCAGCATATGAATGCATTACCTTCCCCCCAGCGTGGGACATTACTCCCGGGGATGAGCCTCCCTGGCAACGAGGGATTAATACCAAGTGCCAACTGGCAACACAACTGGAAAAAGACCTTGAATAAAAGGGGGAAAAGGTAAAGACAAATGAGTTCAAGTGGCTAAGAGACTTCAAAGAGAGTCACGAGGTCATCCCAGAGGTAACGCTTACGCACACCTCAGTAGGATCTCATAGAACATCAAAGTGCATATCACCCCACACAGAGGGGCTCCTGAGGGCTCTGGAGACACCCAGGTCCTATATAAGGGAGGATAGCCCCAGAGACTGACGCCTTATCAGTGGGCTCTATTTTGGAATCTGTGCTCCTGAGAGTGACAGAATTGGACTCAAATAAGTCCTCCCTGCACATGGTTCATCAGTATGTGCCAGGTGTGCATGGAATCTCGGTGGAGCTGCAACTCCTTCCCTACAGCTCAATGGACTCATCCAAGTCACCTGGTGAGGAGACAACGATGGGCAACGGCCATCCCAGGGAATGGAGAGGGCCTGCATCTGTAGGCAGGATGATCCCACCCACCATATCCATGGGATATAAGCCCTCTCTCACTTGGAGGTGGAGTGGACATCACCATCCTAGTCCCCTCAGGATTGGGGGAAGAACTATGGACTAGAGTGGACTTAATGGTATTCTGTTGTACACATATGGTGATTCTAGCAATGAAAGAAATTATAACAGTGAGGTGGAGCCGGTGGCCACTGGACACTTTCGGGGCAGGGAGGGGATGTGCAGTTGAAATACAGGGGCTTTTTCGGGACTTGGGGGTTGTCCTGAGTGCCGATGTGGTGATGGATGTAGGCCATTTTAAATCAGCACACACCATTCAGAACTCTGTGGGAGAGAGTGTGGTCTACGATGGGAACTGTGGTCTATGGTTGATGGCAAGGCCCCAGGATGTGTAGGTCCATTGAGGGTGATGGGCCACACTTGTGGGAGATGTTTGTGTGGGATGTTGTGGGAGGTGTGGGAGGTGGGGAACATGGGAATCCCTGTAGTTTCTGTGTAATATTTAGGTAATCTAAGCACCTTTTAAAATATATATATATATATATATATAAATAACATTTTTGAAAGCAAATGCACATATATGCATATATATTTATATATCATTTTACAAGTATTGGTATGTATTGTGAAATTTTTTATTTTTACCCACAATACAAATAAATAAATAAATAAAAAAGAGTCAGTCTAATGTTAGCTGATTATTTCGCAGTTCTCATTGCTACTGAATATGTCCCTTGCCTCTACCTAATTCCCTTTCACAAACTCTTTCCTCTTTTGGGACCATCCTGGGCCCATGGAGAGTGCCACCCATAAAGGTAATAAGGGGATGAGAAGTCCCAGGTATGCAAGGAACCAGATGGGGATATCTAGTGAGGTGGCCCAAGGGTGCCCAGATGGGGAAATGATGGAGAGGAGCATATGAGAAGACCCAAGATGAAGATTGAAAAGAGAAGAACTAATGACCAGGTGAGTCAGGTGACAATCAGAATCAGGTGATCAGAGTGGATTGCCATGAATTAAAGCTTTGGAGGGTAGGTGGGTGCTGAAATACTCCTCTTTATTCTTCTTTCCAGGTGGGCCTTGAAGCTTCAAGAAGCTGAGCAGAGTGGACAAGAATGGCCACAAGGAGTTTCATATTTCTAGGCACCAGAGATTTCTTCAGATCCCAGGTTCTGCACCTCCTGCTATATAGGAAGCCAAGGACTAGGGTGGATCATACTCTTGGTCCCGTTCCAGCTTTTGCTCAGACAAAACAACCAAACTAAAAGCAGAAGTGAATGGGTTATTCCAACCTGTCTATGTACTTAGTAACTGCTTTTTTTGACCATTGTGTAGAAGGGGCTTTGTCAAATAACGTGACTGTCTCTTTGGATGCCCCAGAGGGCAGGGACTGGCTGGAAACAAGACATGCCTCTTTCTACTAGCCACAACCCAGGCTTTCTTACCCTTGGACTTGGTAAAGCTCACTACTGTCAGCCAAGTCCCTGGAAGGTGGCATTTCAAAGCAGCCTCTCACACATTACAAGCCCTGTGTGTTCTAATATGGAAATAGGAGAATAGGGTCTCCATCTTTACCCTCAGACTGAACACTCTTTATGACAGAGCCTAGCACAGGGCCTGGCACTCAGTAAGTGTTGCTCAATTAAATACAAAAACATCAGTGAGAGCTAGATGGGGGACTAATAAAGGAATGAAATCCTTTAGCCTCTCCCACTCTTCTTTCTTCCCATAGCATGCTTAAGCTCCTTCCACCTTAAAAATAAACAAAAGACCACATCCCTGAACCCTTATTCTCTTCTCTCTAGTCTTCCTCTGCATTTCTATTTTCTCATGTTTCCTTTATAGACAAATTATTTGGTTTTCTATACTCACTCTCTCTGGGGGATTTTACCCCATCTCATGACTTTAAGAACAATTTATATTCTGATGATAAACAAATCTATATTTCTAGCCTATACCTTTGAACCCAGTTATCCAGCTGTCTATTGAACCTCTTCAACTTGGATATTCACAGGCACTTTTCAAACTCAACGCATCCAAAACAGAACTCGTTATCTTCCCCTTTAAACTTGCACCTCCTCTGGTATTACCATTTTAGGGACTGACATCTCCAAACACCACCATTCATCTGGGTGCTGCCCTTGATTCCCCACTCCTCCCTCACCCCCACCCCCCACATCCAACAAGACAGTAAGAATCTCTAGATTCTAAACATGTTCCCTGGAATTAGTAGCATCTTGAACATTAGTTCTTCTTGGACATTTGCTGTAGGGGGCATTGCCATCAAGGTTAGCCCCAAGGGTAGTTTTCTGTGAAGAGCAGAGGCCAGCCAGAGAGTTCAGTAGCCCAGCAACCCCACCACCATGAACTTTGGTCAGAAGCCCATGTAGAATGTTATCTTGGGAAAGGCATAAGGGAGTTCACACAACCTGGAGTGTGGAGGGAGGCGGAGATAGATCTTTAGCCATCCAGAAACCAGTAAATCAAGATAGGCAGAGAGAGCAGGTGTAGGGATGCAGTGGCTCCCTGAGGAAGACTTCAAATATTGAACTGCTAAAATGGCAGGCCCCTAAGAATTTCTTGTTGGGGTTAGCTATCACGTAGGTGGATTGGAGATGCAGGAGAAGCATCAGAGTGAATGACATCAGAGTGAGTGAGTATAACACCTTATCTTTTTGTTTCACCTCCCACATTCAATCCATCAGGAAACTATCTTAAAAATTAACCCAAATCTGACCACTTTTCACTACCTCTCCCACTACTACCTATGTACAATATATATTTATCTATTGTCTGTCTGTCACACTAGAAATTAAGCTCTATTGAAAAAAATGTCTGGCATATTGTTGAGACAATATATTTTTACTAAATAACTGAATGGATGGATGGATGGACAGACAGATGGATAGATGGACAGATGGATGGATGATGATTGAATAAAAGAGACTGTGTAAGAGATGGGAGTGAGTTTATATGTGACTTGAAGTACATATCAGTCAAAATAAGCTAGGTTACACTGCAGTAACAAACAACTCTAAAATATTGATGACTTAAAACAATAAAGGTTTATTTCTTATTAGATGTCCATCATGGATCACCCAGGAGATCTTGCTCATTGTAGTCACTCAGGGACCCAGGATTATGGAAGCTTTATCTTGATGTAAGCTTTTACCACAGCAGGGAAGAAGGAATGTGATAAATCATGCACTGAGTCTTAAAGCTTTCACATATATTACTTCCACTCATACTGATAGCTGAAGTAAGTCATATGGCCATGCCTAACCACAAAGGATCAGGGAAGTGTCTGAAAGAAGGAAAAAACTAGAATCTTTGTAGACAACCTAACGACTACCACAGAATGTGTGAGCTATATCTATAGAGAGATATGTGTGAGAAACAGTAACAATGGATTAAATTTGTGTGCAATGCCAATGAAATTAGTAAATACTTTCAGAAGTATGTGAGTCAGTTGTTTATACTCTCTCCCCCTTTTTCCTAATCCTTGCCTGACATCTGGCCTAGTTCCCCACAGCCTTCCCCTGGGTCAATTCCATTTTTAGAGTACTCTCTGTACTGGGTACAGACCAGGGCTCCACTTCATCTCAACACCAATGTCTGCCTCTCCTGACAGGACCCCTAGAATGTTGGTCTCTGCCTTATAAAACAGAGGTCCCTAGACCCCTGGGACTTGGTGATTTGCCCACCTCTTTAGTAGACCAACCAATTCTATCCCTTTTAATTTTCCCATTCCTCTTCCTGGCCAACTCCCATTTGCTCCTTCATCTTTACCAAGAACTTCAGACTTGCTACATAGCTGCCTTTTTCCCAGTCCCACCCCACTTACATGCACGAGCTCTCCTCTTAGGTAAAACCCAGGCACTGTGAAAAAAGCATGGGTTTGGGGTCAAACTTAAGTTCCAATCCTGACTTCACTACTTACTGACTATATAACAGTTGTGTTCCTTGTCTTATGAAATAGAGATAAAAATACTGACCTCAGTGGATCATTGTGAGAATTAAATGAGAAAACGTATGTAAATCACACATAGTACATAAAGCAGCTGTTTTTGTTGTGGCTCTATTATGGCCATGTGTCAGCTTTTCCCTGCTAGACTATAAGTCACTTGATGGTAAGGACATGGCTACTTGTGACCACTGACTCCCCAGCCCCAGCATCTGGAGCAGTGCCTGGTGTTTAATAAATATTTATCAACAAATATAAAAAGTTTTATTAATATCAAAGAAGACCCTGACACAAGTAGGTAGCACAGACACCCAAACCAAAGCTAGACCCATCCTCTCTGAAACTGGCATCCAGTTGTCATCATCTTTATACCCATCAAGAATTGGACACATTATTAAAATCTCTCAAAGTGACTTCCCTCCCAGCTGGCCTTCATGCTGCGATGAGATGACAAAGATCTGACATCTTCCTCACACAATTACTAAAACATCTTTCTTGAGTTGTCATTTTTAAATATTTTCCTAATTTAGCTAAAATTTGGATTTAATTACAAGAAGAATGTGGGCTTGAGTTGGGTTGAGTTGGGTTTGGGAACAGGAAAAATAGATATCTGGGCCCTTTAACTCACTGAAAGACTTTTGCTGGCCAGAAAGTTTCTAGGTAAGACCGGGCTTTTCAGGTAAAATAAGAGACACAAAAGAAACTTGGAGACCTCTTTGGAAAGAAAGGGCAAGTCATGGAGCAGGAGTTTGAGCAGGCCTTCTTCTGACTAAATATACCTCAGTGTCTCTCCAGGGTCCCATGACAAAGTCCAGGATGGTTGGCCTAGCATTCAAGTCTTCCAGGATCTAGCTATCCTTCCAATCTCTGCAACCTTGTCCCCTCCTCATCCCCACTGCCACCCCTACCACTATACACCCCACTGGCTTATTGCCTCCAGGGCCCTTCTAGCTTATCTCTTGACTGGGGCCCAGCTTTTTTCTTCTCCTGTGGGGTGATCAAAGAGGAGCTAGTCTAGACTATAGGTCAACAAATATTTATTGGGGACTTGCTACAGATGAAGCATGGTTCTAGATGCTGGGGATAAAGCAGTTAACGCAGCAGATAAAATTCCCTGGCCTCAAGGAGAAGACAGACAATAACAATAAATGCATGAACTATAGAGTCTTAGGTGATAACTATTTAGCATGTTAGTTCCCTTTTTCCTTTTTCCTGAAACTTATGAGTGAAGCTGGAAAAACAAAATTTGTGCTTGTTTCAACTTATAGGTTTTTGAGACATCTTTCTTTGGTGTTCTAAAAATTCAGGGAAACTACCTGTACCTTCCCCTATCATTGCATTGAGATCAATTAACTAATATTTACAGTACTTTATAATGTCTTTCCTACTAGATTGGGAGCTACTTGAAGACAGGGACAGACTCACATGAAAGCACTAGTGACTGCCTGCTGAGTGAATAAGAGAAGGATTATGTCAACTCTAGGCTGTCTACTGACTCCTATTTGGAAAATTCTCTCAACCCTTTTCAATCCTTCAATTCATTTCTGCCCTACCAAGCCTCTCTTGCAGTGGGCCTGTCCTGGTGTCTAAAGGAGTCTACTGGAGATAAGATCCCTTTTCAGTCAACCTAGATCCCCAAAATCTTGAAAACATCCATGGCTATTTTTGAACCCAACTCCATGATGATAATTATTGCAAAAGTCATCACTACTGAGTACCTTTTATTGCCAGGCGCCATGCTAGGCCCTTGACATTGAATATCTTTTTTAATAAGTAAAAAGTTCTCCTTGGTAATCCTCACAATGCCAAGAACCATGAGAAATACATGGAAATTACTAGCTGCTATCAATATTACTGTGTCTAAAACTACCATTTTCCCCTGCATTAGAACAATCTGAACATTGTTAAGCAAAGACATCTAAGCAATTTTAAAATTATTTGAGTCATGACAGAGAGACTCACAACTGAAATATTTACCTTTCAATTTCAGGTGAGGACGTTCCCGGAGATGGAAGATGTGACAAGTTCCCGCTTCAGAGAAAAGTTCCTCTGACAAGTCACATGCAGAGATGGGAACTGCTGATTAAGGAGAGGATTAATTTTATCTTCCAAGTATTTCTGCCGGGAAAATACTCTTAGACTTAGAGAATGGTGAGGTTAGAAGGGCCCTTTGAGATCTCCTGCTCAGCCCCTTTTGCCAGAGAGCAGAAATACATTCTAATTGTTGTGCTCAACTCTTTACATTCCCCCTCCAATCCTTCTGCCACACTAGAGTTTGGTGAACAAAACAATGAATAAAAACAAAGGAAGTGTCTGGGTCTTGATTCACCCATTCATCTATACAACAAATATTTACTGAGTATCTACCACTTGCCAGGCACTATTCTGGGCACTGGGGATATAACAGTAAACAAAGCAGACCAATACCTCTGCTGTCTTGAAGCTTCTGTATAGCACTGATAGAAAACTGGACAATGGGAGTGAGAAAAATTCAAGTTTATCTCTGTTTCAAGCAATATTTCTAGTGGGGGGTGTAGCTGCTACTAGGCACGACCATCATGGTTCTGACTTCAGTGTGGCAGCTCCAGCTCTTGAACTCTAGTAACATGACCTCTTCCCTTTATCTCTACATCCCTAGGGGAAGTGGCAGGCCTCTGCATATGCTAATCTTGGGGCTGTCTCTCCTTCCCCTTGTTGCTTTTTCTTCTCCTCTAATACCTTTGTAACTAGTTCCCAGTACTAGATTATTCCTACTAAATTACCCAATGTGCGGTGTCTTTTTCTGACTGGATTCTGACTGATATAGACTTCATAGTCCACTGTAAGACTTGGGTTTTTACTCTACATAAAATGGGCGGCTATTGGAGGGGTTTTGAGCAGAGGGCTTTGAATGTCTAGATGAGGCATTTGTGGTTCCATAACTGTTTCTTGAATTGAAAACACCTGTCCAAAGTACACAGATGTAGTGATGGGACATACTCCTTGTGCCCACTCTTCTGCTCTCCACTCTATTTTTTGGCATTAAGGCCCTCAGAAATTTCAAAGACAAGATTATTTGCATAATCTTAAATCGTTTTACCCAAGATTCCAAACCTTCAAAGGCCTTTGGAGGTCAGCAAGAGAGATGACACTGTGCCGGCCCAATTGTCATTGAGGGGACATCAACAATAATGCAGAGGAAGGTTTTTCTCTGTTTGATTTCCTGGGAGGGTGCCAGTGCTCACAGAGAAGGGGAATAAAAACTAAATCTTGGGGAGCCCCTATAATATCCTAGGCACACTGCCAGGCAATGGCTCATTTAATCCTACAAGGACATTGTCAGGTAGGTATTATTATTTTTATTTTGCAAACAGAGCTTCTGTTTTTCAGAAAGATTAGGTAACTTGTCTAAGGTCACACATTATCTTACTCCAGCAACAAATGGAGTCCAACCACTCAAGGTGACCACCAAGGCCACTTTTGGAATGGGGGAGTCTTTAGGGTCCAAAAACCTGGCTTTCTCATCCAATGACTTTGCCTCAAGTCATTTTGCCTTTCTGAGTCTCAATTTCTTCATCTATAAAGTAAGGATAATATCAATGATATCAATTTCAAAGGATCATTTTGAGGATTAAATTGAACCAAAGTGTGGCAAAGACTTTGTATTAAAGCTCTATATCAATAGCTCTTAATTTGAGGGCAATGCCTGAGTTTTGAGATCCATGAATCCCTTGAAGATGATGCAAAATTTTGTAATACAAGCTGGTTCTCCAAACAATCTGAGTCTCCTCATGCCTCTTAGAGGTAAGCATCTTGTGCCAAAGGTGATTCTATTATTTAAAGAAAGGTCTTTTTATATAACATGACTCCCAGATGCAAACCAACTAATTTCTATGCACATACCAAACTATATACTATACTATATAGTCTGGAGTTTAGGGACAATTCAAAGGATTTTCAAGGAAAATTTTGAGTACATATGATTTTTATGCAACTCCTGCATAAAATATGATGCCTCTGTTAATGCATTTGTAGCAAGAGGGTCAATGACTCCCAGAAGCAGATTCTCACAGGAAAAGATGAGTAAAAGTGGGTTGGGAATCACTATTCTAGACAAATATTGTAAATATTACAATGTTAATACGATGATCATGCATGATGATTGCAGTTACATATACGTTTACTAAGCACTTACTATGTGCCAGGGAGTAGCTGAGGGCTGGAAACTCAAGAGTGAATTAGAGCAGTGCATTTCCTCACAGGGCTCATAATGGTGTGGATATAATAAATCATATGTAGGTGGTAGGTTTCTTAGAGGATTGTGATATGAGCTGGATCCTAAAGGATACTTAGGATCTTGACAAATGAAGATGAGAGAAGGGCCTGCCAGGAAGAAGGTATGTCTTGAGCAAAAGCATGGAGTGGAGAATGTGGCAGGGCCTGCTTATGGAATGGTGTAAATGGAGTAGAGGCTTAGATATTGGATGAGCAGCGAGGAAACTGAAGACAGAAGTAGGGCTGAGCTGTGAACATATTCGGTGTCAGCCTTTCTGTCCCAATTCCCACAATTAATTCAGCCTTTTATCTCCCCAGCATCCATTCCAGGGCTGATCAGTATAGATGCTCAAAGATATCTTGCTTTGGGAGAAGGAGATTCTTAACCTATGATAAAGAAAGATAGACTTGGATTCTAAGCCTGGTTCTGTTATCGGTCAGCTGTGTAACATCGGGCAAGACCCTTCCCCTTTCTGGGTCTGTGTCTCCATCTATAAAATGGGAGTGGTTATACTTACCCAGCCAACAGTACCCAATAAGGTGATTGGCACTTAGTGGGAGTTCATCTTATGTTTGCTGAACTGTCCTCTCACAGGCTAGAGGGGGTGTCATCAAATGAGGAAGTAGGTGGTTGAACGATTTGGAAGAAAGGCCAAGGAAGATAGACTCAAAGTCCTGCATTATTGCTGTGGTCACTGACCTTGAGCAGCTCTCACTCTCATTGGAGGGGGGAGACAGCCCTCTCCCATCAGGCCAGACTCCCTCCACTGCCAAGGAGACAGGAGAGAGATTCATCAATTGCCTGAGCTGAGGCCAGACACTGGAAATCTCCCAATGCATGTTAATGCCATCGACCATTACTGAAATGTGCTGGGCTTTCAAACAAGCTTATTTGACTTCAGTTCACCTCCAGAGAAAAGAAAGGTTACATTATTGATATGAAGAAATACCAGAAACCAAGTTGTCTAAACAACTATCCCCAGGATTCCACTTTTACAACTTCTATTTAAGTTTTGGCAACATGCCCTTCTTAGAGAGTCTGTCATGCTGTCATTCACTCACTTGATTATCTAGCAAATGATCACTCCAAGCAGACCCTGTGCTGGGTCCTGAGAGCACCAAAAGGACACAGACAAGGCCCAATGCTAAAGGAGCTCCTAGTCTGGAGCCAAGAAAAAGGGAAAGACATGGACACAGACAATTGTAGACATCAAAGTGTAGTAGGTCAGAGGATGGAGGTGCAGTGAGAGTCAGAGGAGGGAGCACTCACTAGCCTGAAGTGAGCAAGGCCACAAATGCTTTGCAGATATTAGGATCTCTATATCCTGGGCCCCACTTATATCTGCAGTCCTCCCTTTTGCTACACCTGATTACATCTGCACCAGCCATGCTTTCAGTTGGACCAGGCTTTTCATGTATTCATGCCCACGGTGGGGTATGTAAAAGCAAGGCTTAGAAACTAATGAGTGAATCCGTTTTCGGGTGAGAGTTCAGGCAAGCACTCACAGGGAGACACTTGAGCTGGGTCTTGGAATGAGTAGTTCACCCAAGTTGCTGCCAAGGGATGCTGTGTGGCATTCTGTGTTCAGAAGAGAAAACATATGCAGGGAATGGTAAGTAGTTCAGTGTCAGTGGAGTCCAAGGTGAGGATGACAGAATGGCGAAAGTTGAGGCTGGAGGTAGGGACCATTTAAGCAAGTGCCTTGGATGCCAGACTGTCTTTTGGATTTTATTCTACAGGTGATGGAGAGCCCTTCGTTGGGTTTTAAGCAGGGCCATGACTTGGTTAACCATGATAATGACCCAGGAGTCCTTGAAGCAAGCAGGGGAGAGAAACCTTCTGAAATCTGACCCAAAGGCAAGAAAGTACATTCCAGGCCCAGCAGGACCTCAGCCAGTGAGCAGTCCCTCCACCCACTAGCCCACAAGGGGACCAGGACTTCCCAAGGTCACAGTCTCCTGGTGGCTTTTGACGTCTCTATGATTTCTCTCCTACCCTCCAGGACCATGGCCTTTCAGCAGGTTCTGTGCCAAGGACAGATTTGATGGCGGAAAATGGTCCACTGGAGAAATAAAATGCTTGTGTTTCTTCAGCAGGGAAAACTGTTGGGTTTTTTTTTTTATCATTATTATTATTTTTCTCTGAGCCAAACAAGTGACAGGACATAATAATATCATTTATTCTAACTTGCTCTTGCAAATCAGAACTTTTTAATATTTTCCTTTTAAATGAAAATGCCATTTATCATTATCAAATGAAGTGCTAATGAAAACAACATGTATAAGAAACACATTCACACAGCAGAGCATGATGGAGCACCTTGTCAGCAGTCCATAGTCTCACCGTTAATTTGATTTCTGCCAAAAATCACTTAAGTGAGACTTGGGGATTTTTTTTCTCAATGCTCCAGGCCATTCTGCTGAGGCCTGTTTATTCCCCTCTCCCCAGAAGGAGCTGAAATCCCAAGCCAGTTTTAATCTGACTTTTAATGGAACTCCCATTGATTGCATGAGGGAGGGTGTGTGTGATGGAGAACGTGGGGAGAGGGTTTGCCTGTCTCTGTGTCTGTTATTACTCATTTCTTTCACCCAACACACATTTGGCTGGTGCATTCTGCCTATGTCAGTGTTTAGGTGTGTGTGATTGCATGCTTCAATCTGGGTGTGATTATGTGTTAATGTCCATAAGCCACAAGGACAGGAATCATGCCTATTTGTTCACCACCATAGGCCCAGCTTCTGGCCTGTTGTCTGACCCATGGTACGCACTCAATAGATATTTATTGAATGAAAAAATGTTTTCATGTGTTTTTAGCTATATGGGTTCATATATGTGTGTTTCTATTTACACGAATAAGACCTTCAAGGACAGGAACAATCCCTGAATCTCCAGTGTTTAGTATAGTGCCTCACACAAGGGAGGTACTCAATAAATATTTATTGAGTGAATATGTCTATGAGTTTCCATAAATGTTTTTTATGGAGGGAAAATTCACATAACATAAAATTAACCATTTAAAGCGTACAATCCAGTAGTATTTAGTATAATTACAATGTTGTACAGCCATCACCTCCCTCTAGTTCCAATACATTTTTATCACCCCAAAAGGAGGCCCGTACCCAGTAAACAGTCACTCCTTATTCCCCTCTCCTCCTACGCCTGGCAACCACTAATCGGCTTTCTGTCTCTATGGATTCACCTATTCTGGATATTTCATATAAATGGAACTGTATGACATGTGACATTTAGTATCTGTCTTCTTCCACCTGACATGTTTTCAAGGTTCTCTATATATGTTTCTATGTGTCTGTGTATTTAAGCCTGCAGGTGTGTTTTTATGTGTGGGTGTGTGTCCCTAGTGCCCAGCACAGGGCTTGACAAAGACCAGCTGTACATTAAGGAAACCTCTTGCCATTCCTCTGTCCCTTTACCTGCCAGGCCCGTCAGAACCTTTGCCCAGACTGCTCCTCTGCCTGGCTCACCCTTTCCTCATCCCTATCTCTGCTGTTGCCTGGCTAGCTCTGAACAGTTCCTTGGTGGTCCTTTCAATGTTACCTGCTCCAGGCAGCCTTTCCTTACCCCAGGCTGATTACAGGATCCTCCTCTGAACTCCCACTACACTCCCTTTGCTTTCCTTTGTCACTGCTTTGCCCCACTGAGTGGTCATCGTCAATTTACTTCTCTCTCTCTCTCTACTAAATCATGACTTCCTAAAGGACAGAGGCTGTATCTTCTTCACCTTAGTAGTCCCAGTGCTTAGCACAATGTTTTTTTTTTTTTTAAGGTTTTATTTATTTATTTATTTATCCTGCCCTTGCTGCTTGTGCTCACTTTGTCCATTTGCTGTGCGTTTTTTTAATGTGTCTGATTGTCTCCCTTTGTTGGGTCGTCCTGCTGCGTCAGCTCACCACGTCGCGCAGGCGGGCTTGCCTTCACCAGGAGACCCTGGGAATCGAACCCGGGGCCTCCCATATGGTAAACAGGAGCCCCATCGATTGAGCCACATCCGCTTCCCTAGCACAATGTTTAGATTGTAGTGAGTGTCCCATACGTGTTGGATGAATGAATGAATGAATTTCAAATGAAAGACATTCCAGGTAGAGAGAACAGCTTGTGCAAAAACCCTAAGGCATGAGATGGCACTTTCATTTTTTAAAACTGCAGCAGTTTAGAATGGCTTAAAACCTGGAGTGTGTGAAAGAGGAAGAAAGGGGGTGTTGAAACAGAAAGTAAAAAATAGGAATAGGCCTATCATGAACCGCCCTGAGGGCAATGGGAAGCCCCTGAAGGGTTTCAGCAAGGGTGCTTCATGAGCCAGATTTATGTTAGAAGGATTTCTCTAGCTACTATGTGGAGAATGCCTTGGAGAGGACCACAGTGGATGAGGATGGACTGTTTAGGATACTACTGCACAAGTCCAGACAAGCAACTATGGAGGCTTGGTCCAGGGTGGTAGCAGTGGAATTGGAGATAGCAGCAGAGCTTGCTTCGGAAGTAGAGACTCTAACACTGCTCAACAAAAGAGTTGTCTTCAAACTGGGACTGATCTGTGGATTGTAGCCAGATCACAAGACAAGTACAAAAAGCAAAAAGTGAGAGTAAGGACTTAGAAACCTTTCTAGAAATTTGACATTGCCAAGCCATCAAGACATTTTTATTGTATTTTACAAAAATAGTAGTCCACAACATATTAGAAATGGGAAAAAAAAGGTCCTTCACCACAGATAGTTTAGAGGACATGCTAATGAATAGAATGCATCAGGGGATGGAAGAGAGAGAAAGCAGGGATACCCTGGCATGACTGCCAGTGAGAAGGGCCATGCCTGAAACATTTCTGTGTCCTCAGGACCCAGCACAGAGCCAGACACAGCAGGCCTTGGGGAGGAGCCTTTGTTAACCTGTACTCCCAGGGTTGGTCAGGAAGTGATGGCCTAGACAATGTCAAGCTCCTGCAGGATGCCAAGAAGTGTGAGGACAAAAGACTGGGTCCAAAAAGAAAATGAGATCTGGGCCCAGGTGGTCATGAACCACAGAGGGGTCCAGCTGTGGTTCCTTCTCCATCTTCCTCCAGCTTTGCTGTTGGCCCTGCCATACAGGAGAGTAAAGAGCTTCTATGGAAATTGGGAGTCATGCTGGATTCCATCTTGTCCCTCATCCCCCACACTTAATCTGCCACCAAGCACTGTGACCTCGAGGCAGTATAGTGTGAGGTTCGAGCCAGACTGCCTGTGTTTGAATTCTGACTCCACCATTTACTAGGTATGTAACTTTGAACGTGTTACAACACCCCTCTGGGTCTGATTCTTTGGGTTGTTGTGAGAACTAAATGAGTTATATGTCAAGTGCTTAGAACGGTGCTTGGCATATGGCAAGAGTTCTATGTGTTAACTGTTCCTGTTACTATTATTATATTGGTTGCTTCTACTTCCTGTATATCTCCTAAAATTAACCTGCCCCTCTTTCCACTCCTTTTACCACTCTTCCAGTTTGGGCCATCACCATTTCTCACCAGACACAGCAATAGCCTCCTCCCTGGCCTTCCTGCTTCCCCTACTCTACTCTAGAATGCTCCTTCTAAACCATGAATCTGGCCATGTCACTACCCTGCTTAAAGCACATCAGTGGCTGTACAATGCCTTCAGGATGACATTCAAGTTCACAGACATAGGACCTCCATGATTCAGCCCTAACAGCCTTAGCATTGGCCACAATTACCTTTCCCTTCCATACATCAGCCATATGAGGCTTTTTTCAGTTCCTCAAATGGTTTTTGCATCGTGATTCCTCTGCCTGAGTCGCCATTCCTAACTCCCTTATTAAACCAGCTCCTCTGCCTCCTTCAAGTTCAGCTCAGCAGTGACTTCTTTTGAGATGTCTTCCCTGATTCCACCAGCCGAATTAGCAGCCCCTCTTTTGTGTTCCCATAACCCTTGTACCTCTTTGAAGTAGCACTGACCACATGGTATTTGTCTTCGCTGTTACATTTCTGATTCCCAGGCTGTGAGCTCCTCCAGAGCAGACTCTGGGCCTGACCCATCTATGTAGATGCTCAATAAACCCATCTGAAATGGGATTGAATTGGAACCACCCCAATATTGCATTTTAAGAGCCAGAAAGCAGAATACAGTGGCTGAATCCAACTTCTCCAGGAGCGGCTCATGCGTGGGCAAGAGGAGCATGAGATGTTCTTTTCTCACACTGTCCTCTTCCGCTGCCAACCCCCTCCTAGCTGCATGAGTCTCATGAGCCAACTCCAGATGGGATGGGCTTGGCAGTGGCTGCCTGGCTGTGTGCCCACCACCCGTGAATGCCCAGGAAACATTTGATGAAAGAAGCTGAGCACCACCCAAGCAATCTTACCCTTTAACTCCTTCTGCTGAGCACTGGAGACAGAAGTAGGTAGAGAGTAGAGGGCGGATCATTTGAGCCTGCAATATCTCTGTGCCTCAGTCTTCTCTTCCATGAAATGGAGCCAATAATCCCAAACTTAATGGTTGTCTTGAGGATTCAAAGAGATCACAGATGTGGGCACATAGTGGGCACTTTCTACTTCTGCTCAGCCCCTGTTAAATTTCTTGACATCACCAGGGAAACTGAGATGAAGGGAGTGAGGAAAAGTATAATTTTAGGTGCAATATTGATGGGAAGGTACTCTGCAAATGTACATCATCTTTACTATCTCCTCTGGATGTGGTTCATTTTTAAAAGTCCTCATGAGTGGTAAACCTGGGCACTGATTTGTCATGGTTAGGAAGCAGAGATGAGCAGGTCAGGAAACAAAGTATTGTGTGTATATGGAAGGGAAGGAAGCTGAAATACATTACTGCCAGCTAGCTATAACTGACATTAATAGAGGGCATTTACTATAGACAGGAACTGTGTTCAGTGCTTTATATGTATAATATTATTTGAGCCTCATACCAGCCTTATGAGGAAAGTATTATTATTATTGTTACCATTTTACAGATAAAAAAAACTAAATTTGAAGGAAGTCAAATAATTTGCCCAAGGACACACTAAGGCAGAGACAGAATTTGAATCCAAAGCTATCTGATTCTCAAACCCATGCTCTTTCCATTCTGTATTGAAGGCTATCAAGTGGTCTTTTGCTCCACACCTGCCCTTCTATACTCTTCCATGTACTATAAGGGCTGGAAACCTGAGAACTACATTTCTCAGACTCCTGTGCCAGCTTGGTTTCAGTCTGGTTCTGCAACTGGAAGGCACACATGCGCCATAAGAAGGCAGGAAGAAGATTGAAGTCATCTTCTTCTTCTGTCATCTGTGGGAATGTGGATTCTTGGATTCCAGAAGCTGCACTGACATCAGTTCCAAGAACATCTGTAGAGGTGCAAGCTCCACTCCCTATCCTTTACTTCTCCAGACCTAGGAGCAGTAATGACTTCTCTGCAGAGCACCCCATTTCCCCTTCTGTGCTCCATCCCATCTAATATTTTTATAACCAATTCTCTCTGTTTAAAATACCTATAGGGGATTGTTTTCCAAGTGAACACTGGCTGAAACTTTATTTTATCTATTGCTCTTCCTACTCCTTCAGTCCAGAGGCAATAGCCTATTATAGGGTGAAGGTGTCAGCCAAGTAGGCTTAAGTCAAGGCTGAGGCCTCTGAGGGACATTCTAGTTATGGCAGGGAAACTGAGGTAAGCATCTATTAGGCCTATACCAAGAAAGGTGGATGTGGATCAGAGGGTTCCCAGTAGGCACCCAACATGTGAGGCTCAAACTGTGAGGCTAATTCCAGAGTCCACCCACTATTAAGGCTGAGCCCAAAAGCTATCCTGCCAGCTTCAGGATGGCTCAGGGCCAAAGTGATGCAAAAGAGTCTCGGGGCTGGCAGCTGAACAGCCTTGGAGATGAAAGGCCAACAGAGTATCTTCTCCCTGCTTCCACTGCTCCTGGGAATCCATATACTTTGTGCTGACTATTCTCTTCATTTGGGATCTTGTCTGAGAACAAGCTTTGAGAATTTGATCAACCTGGGTCCACAACCTTTACCAACTATGTGAGTCACTTAGAGACCCACCTCACCTCACCCCCCAAACCTTGGTCTCCCTGTTTATAAGATAGGGGTTGCCATGCCCTCTGCATCAGTGTAAAGACAGATAATGGATGTAAAGTACTGAGCTCAGCTCCTGGTCTGTTGCAGTTGCTTAATAACTGTGCATTCCATCTTCTCCCCTTCTGAGTCATAAGCTACCTTGTTTAGCTATTTAACATGTCCTGTATGTGTGCCTTTCAAGATCCATTATAAGGTCTGGAAAAATAAAGACCATGTCATAGTCTTCTTTGCCTTACTCAGAGCACCTACTTCATTTTAAAATAATAATATGTCTTTAATAAAAAATAAACCTTCACATTCATAAAAAATTTTAAAAAGATGGGAAAAGAGAAATGAGCCTTCTCCATTCAGCCCAGATATGCTGAATTGAGAAAAATAGAATGAAATTTTAGAATCTGCTCAACTTATTTCTCTTTCCATCCCTCTCTTCTCCCCTCCCTCCCTTTGCTTCTTCCACGTGTATTTATTTTACAGGCCTGGAAACACAAAGATAAATAAATAATAGTCCTTACCCTGAGGAGCCCAGATTGTAATGGGGGAGATGTTGTGTAGACAGATGACAACAACCCTTCAGTGCACATATGGAACATTGGCATACATACACATAGCATAGATTGGTGCCATGACAGAGGGAAGCACAGTAGTTAGGAAGCCACAGAAGATACCTGAAGAGCCAGAATATACTCATGTGCTAAGTCAAAAAGGAAGAGTGGCAAGCAGTGACATGGAAGGACAGGAGTGGGGTGATACAGTGGAAGAAGCACACACACCAGAGCCAATCAAACTACAGTTAAGATCCTCCTCATCTGTGTGACCCAGGATGAGCCATGTACTCTCTATGGAGCTCAATTTCCTCATCTGTAAAGTGGGAAAGTAATACCTACTGGACAAAGTTGTCATGGTGTCTTGGTTTGCCAGGCTGCTATGGCAAATATCACACAACGGGTTGGCTTAACAACAGGAATTTATGGGCCCATAGATTGAAAGGCTAAAAGTCCATACTCATGGTGTTGGCAAGACCATGCTTTTGCCCCAAAGTCTGTAGCATTCTGGTGCTGGCTTGCCACAGTCCTCGGGGTTCCTTGGCTCACATCTCTGCCCCATTACATGGCTATCTTTCTCTCCTTGTGCCTGCTCTTCCAGTTTCTGCTGATTTCTGGTTTCTGGCTCCTCTTTACAAGGCCTCTAGTAATGGATTAAGACTCACCCTGATCCAGTTGGCTGAACTTAACCAATAATAACATCTTCAAAATGTCTTATTTACAAATGGGTTCAAACCCACAGGAACATGGATTAAGATGAAGAACATGCCTTTTGTTGGTGCACACAATTCAATCTACCGCACATAGGGTTTGATGGCAATAGGGAAAGGACCTGGTATAAAGTAGATGTCAGTGAGCCTCAGGTTCCTCCCACCACCACCAGGACTATGGCCTTTCCTGAAGGAAATAGAAGCTGAAAGTTAGAAGTGGGTGGGCCTAAAATCCCTCTTGAAGAAGCTTTGCTGGCTTCTGCTTGTGGAACAGTTCACCACTTTCCCCACTGGTTCTCAGTGCTGAGCAGGGCTTACTGCTAATTACAAAACCAAAACACTGAATAATGAAGAATCCAATCCCCCATTCCCACCCCAACACACATATTCCTGAAGTTAGAACCACCCAGGTCACAATCAGACCAAGAGATTTTGCCTCCCAGATTTTTGTGAGTCCCTCTCAGTTCGCACAATCACTACTTCTTTAGATTTTGGACACCACAGCCCAAGAAGAGACCATGCCTGACTTTCTTTTTCCTTTTACAAACTGAACAAGTTCCTGAACTTGTCAAACATAAATGCAAAATTATGAAGAACAATCATAAGTGAAAATTCCAGTTATTAAAATGTATGGGGATTAATTATTGATCTGATGATATGCTGAATAAAAAGAAAGAGACACGCTTGGATAAACGGAAATCTTTTAAAATCATTAATATACATGTGTTTATTTTTCCTCATCTACACTGGAAGCTGCAGTAGGGCTGTATTGTCTAACAAATTAGAGGGGGTGACAATGCCGTGTTGGGCACGATGTGTGATGTCTTTCCGCTCAGGCTTATTAATTTCTGCCAAATTAAAATGAGGGCACCCTCTCCACTGCAAGCTTCAGGAATGTGTAATGCAAATATGAATGCCATTAGGAAGACTTCACCCTTGAGCAGCTGCTGGGTGAGCCTGCACAGAGGCCTGAAGCTGTTTCAGCACAGACAGGAAACTGGGATGCTCTCTGGGAAACTGTCCTGGAATGATGGCACTGCCAATAGGGAGCTCTGCCAGGAGGGGTGGCACCTTGGCTCTTTTCCTGGAAAGGTGGCCCTCGCCACCTGCCGATCCCTCATTTTCCCCCAGGGTCAGTCCTTGCTTCCCTAGTGGCACATTACCCTGCAACTTCTTTACAAAATGAACTCCAGCTTCCTGAGCTTTGATTTTTCCATCTGCAAACTGGATCTCCTGGTGCCAGGATACCTAGTATGATGGTGAAGGCTCTGGCAGATGCAACTCTCTAGCTATGTGACCTTGAGTTGTGTAACCTCTCTGAGCCTCTTTTTCATCAGTAAACTGGAGAAATAACAGTAATATAAACCTCACAGGATTGTTTCAAGGATCAAATGAGATTATACATGGAAAGCACTGGGAGCTTGGCACAAGTTGTTCCGCAATAATTGTTAGCTCTCGTTGCTACTATTGCTTGTGTTATGCTTAAATTAAATAATATAAAGTATTTGAAAGCATCAAACACAATGCCTCCTCAAAATATTTCCTCTAATTAAAAGCAAAAACCTGCTCTAAAGTAACTTCCCCCAAGAAAACCTCATATGTATATTGGTCAGGCTGGCTGACCTCTGTCTGACTGCATGGCCTCTGCTTTGATTCCTACAGGTACCTTGAGCCCATGGAACAGGTTTAAGTATCTTGGCTCATGTGTACAATTCCCATCCTGCAAGGCCATGTGGGCAATTCTTGCAGTGTTCCTCCTCCAGGGAACCTTCCTGAATCACCCCCTATAGCCACCTTGTGTACCTCGAGTTATTGGTTGTCCCTGCAGGTATCAATTTCCCCCACCTGAGAGGGAGCTCCTGGAGAGCAGGGTCTGAGTCTCACCCAGCTCCAAGCCCCAAGGCCCAGCACAGGGTAATAAACAGAGTAGCTAACATTTACCAGGCATTTACTCTGAGCCAAGCACTGGGCTAACCAATTCACAAGCACAGTATAATTTAGTCATTTAGTCTCACAATACATCAGACCCTGAGAAGCATCACAGTTTCACAGATGAGGAAATACAGGCTCAGAGAAGTCAAGTCTGTTGCCCAGAGTCACACAGCTAGTGAATGGTAGATCCTGATCAGACTCCAAGTCTGTTCTGCCCCCAGAACCTTAACCACTCCAGAGTCTTAACCTTAACCACTACAGCTTAACGAGAAGGGAGAAAAGGAGGAGAAATTGTTTCACTTGCCTCTCTCCTAACTGGTGTTAGGAGGCCACTTAGGCATCCAAATGAAAGGTGACAGCTTCACCAGGAGACAGGAGAAAGGAGAGAAGGTGGTGGAATACACAGATGCTTAGGAGGGGACAACTTTAGGATTTGTTCACTTGCTGAGTCAGAAGGTGCTAAGGATGAGGGATGGGTAGATGGTTACATGATGGTGCTCTTGACAGAAATATAGACTATAAATCACCACTTCATCATCATTGTATCATTGTCATTGTCATCATTGTTGTCATCATAGCTACAGAGCTCTAACTTCATGCCAGGCACTGTACTACACTCTCTAAATACATTATCTCACAACAAACCTGAGAAGAAGCTATTGTTACCTATTTTATGGATGAGAATCTGGAGGGTTCTAGGTAATTTGCCCGAGATCATACAGCCAGAAAATGATAGAACTGGAACTCAAACCCAAGTCTGTCTGGCTCCAAACCTCATCTTCTTTCTACAACACAGCCTTTTGTTCACATCATTTAAAAAGCTTACCAGCAGCTGTCTTATACCACCATCGCTGACTTTGGCCTAGTAGATGTTCATTTATCAGGTTCTTCTTATAGCTCTCCATGTGGTTCCATGAAGATATTTGGACTGTTTTTTTTATGTCCTAGTCCCCTCTGTTTCAAAGGCTGGAAACAAAGCTCGCCAGCCCCACCCTAGTCAGGGGACATTGGAGTGGTATAACCAATGTTTCATCCAGTGTCCCATCACAAGCCCAGGCACAGGAACATCTCCCTCTACCTAAAATTTATTTTTGGTTGATTGACTTACTAGGGGGAAGACCTGGATAGCTAGAATTTTACTTTTAAAACTCCCCTATTTGGGACAATTTACACTGAAAACTACTTAACCTTATAAATAAATATTTTACCAGACCCATTTAACCATGAAATATGTTCTCTGGAAATTTACTCAATCCTCCTGACATAAAGAGGAACTGCCCCCATTTTTTGCTCCAAAGTCAGAATCCCAGTGTCCTGGGCACTGACCATCAGTCCTAGAGCATTCCCCAGCCACCTTTTCCAGCAGTTTTAGCAAGTCTGCCCATAAATAGACATGGGGCGGGGTAGGGGGTGGAGGGGGTGGCAGCCAGGAGTCCTCAAGGGGAGGCAGGCAGATCAGTGTCCCCCCCACCAATGAACTAGATTTCTACATTCCACTGCTCCTGAAATCCCCCAACCTTCCCATCCCACCCACTCAAGGGCTCACCCGGACAGCCCAGGCATCAAGCTCATGGCTGCTTGGAGCCCCGACCCCTGGAGAGCTATTAGAATTGGGTAAATGCAGCTGTTCTTTTGAAGGAGTAAGTTGAGGGCACTTAGTGAATCAACTTCCTAATGAATCTTTTCAGGTCTGGATGGAAGCCTATGGAACTTGGCTTGATTTGGAAATTAATGTGGTAATTTACAGCCATTCTGCCAGACAAGATTAAAAGAGAGAGAGAGAGAGAGAGAGAGAGGGAGAGAAAGAGAGAGAGGAGGAGGAGAAAGTTGGGGGGCGAGAGACCACTGCTGGGACAGGACCTTGAGAGGCTCCAGCCTGGGAAGGGGCGCGTTTGGAGAGCTGGACCCACACCCACTGGGTCCAGTGACGGGGGCTGCACAGGCTGGGCCTGTGATGGAACACAGAAGGAAAGGACACTCCTCATGGCAGGTCCAAAAACCAACGTGCAGGCACTCCAGGATCTTCTCTTTAGGGATTATATGTGTGTATGTGTTTATACGTATATTTATACATATATACCTACACATCTACACATGTATAAATATATGTGTGTGTGTGTATATATATTCTCTTTTTGTGTGTGTTTGTGCATTGCTTTTTCCCTAGTTTCCAATATCCAGTTACCATTATCACTATTTTTGCCATGTCCATAAATCACCAATGCCATTATTTACTTTGTTTTTCTATAAATTTATTCACTTTTTGTCTTAAATGAGTTTTATATTGTTATCATGAATGGAAGAGAAAATAAATGTAAAATTAATTACATCAAAAACAAAACAAAATTATTAAATTCTAGAGAGGCGCTAGCTTGCCAAAGGCTCTGTGTCTGAAGCCTGCTCCCTATTTGTTAAAAAGGAAGAGTTAGCAAATGTTAGAGAGATGCTGAAGACATACTAAAACCAAGGTATATGCACCCCTTTATGCAATCAGATGATTGAAAGAGGAGTTAATTGGAAGACAATTTTTCACTCTGTGAATCAGTACTGTTTAATGCTATGACCTTTGTATTTTATTTCTTTTACAAACATTTACATAGCACATACCATGTGTCAGAAACTGTGCTAAAAGCTTTAGGAAAATTAACTCATTTAATCAATTTAATTTGTATAGCCCTATATGGTATAGCATTATTTCCATTTTAGAGATGAGGAAACAGGCACACAGGGGTGCAATAACTTGCTGGAGGTCATTTAAATCCTTCTTATATAGCAGCTAAAATCATGAGCTAGTTGTTCTGCCTTTTGTGAGTCAGAATGGCCCAGTGCTTCTCCAACCACAGTCTGGGCCCGGAAGACAGAGATACCTGGAGCAGCAAGCATGCAGCAAGGGACACAGTTCAGACACGAAGTTCTAGGTGGCTACAGACTGATTCCTCAGGGCCCACAGTGGTGGCATCTGTGGGTGGCCCCGGCCAGGCCACTCCCACAGAGACCTCTGGTGCTCTCCATCTGACTGTGGGCCTAGGTTCTATGGATGGTGGACAAGAGAAATTGAATTCTGATCCAGAGAAGAGTTTCCAGAGGAAGAGAAGGGAGAGGTTTCTCTTTTTTTTTTTTTTTTTTTGGGGGGGGTGTTAAAAAAAAAAAAAAAGAAAGAAAAATGAAAAGCTGTAGCTTCTATTTCCCTTTGCTCCATGCTCTTGGCAGAAGTCTCTAAACAGTGTTCTCAGGACCAGACGGAAGCTGCAGTTCAAGATCAGGTGGCTGGATCTGAGGAGGTGATGGATTCCCTTGGCATGGGGAGCAGCAGTGGTGGATACAGATGGGGCTGTGTGGCGATGATGGGCCATCTGCAGAGGGCTTCTATGACCGGCTGCCTTTGCAAGTGCAGGCAGGTGCCCTCAAGGAGCCCACCCCAGCAGTTCCACCCTGCTTAGCCCTGCCTGGTTCTGGCCTCAGGGGGTAAGATGGCTGCAACTTTAACCACAGCCTATAGTGGGAAGAGGGGGTCCTGCATCATCATTAAGATAAGAGCAGCAGAGGCAATATTCTGGAAATCGTTCATGTGTTATTTTCTTTTGCTTCTCCAAGTACATGAGCCGTGCCCAGTCTGATTAAAGGGAAGCTGAGAATCTTCTAGACTGAATTCCAAGAGAAAGATGAAATAATATGTAGCCCTCTGACATTTAAAAAAAAAAAAAAAAAAATTAGCCAGAGTTTTATCCTGGCTAGAACTAAAAGCTGTATTTTTTCTAATTAGTTGGGGTTGGGGAGAAGGGGGCTCAGAGAGAAAGTAGATCACCAATAGAAAAAAATAATACATTCTTTATACATATCTGGGCTGGAATCTGAGTTAATTTGAGACCCTACAGTAGTTAACATTTTCTGAGCACTTGCTTTGTGTTGAGTTGCATACTTGCCATCTTCTGCCTAATCCTGAGGTTGGTGCTATTATTCCCATTTTACAGATGAAGAAAAGGAGGGAGGTTAAGTAACTTGGCCAAGGTCAGACATCCAGGAGGAAACAGAGCAGGGATCTGAATCCTTTGGCCTCTTGGTGCATTTCTCAAGACTACAGCAATTGCTCCCAAGAAACTTCCATTTCCCTTGAGGGCCTTCCATGTGGGTCCCTGGGAGAGAGGGAGCAAAAATTTCCAACCAGCCCCTCACAGGTGCTCTGAGGATGGCTGCCAGAGCTTGTAAAGGTTGGGAAGGTGATTGGAAATGCACAAGCCCCTCACAAGGGAATAGGAACTGTGAAAGCATCTGTCTCCTCTGGGCACTTCCTTGGACCTTCAACAGACCAGTCACCTGCTCCCACATTAGGTACCAGATCTATAAATAGTGCAGATCACCCATCCTCACCAGGAGCCTACCTGTGCCAGGTACTGTTCTGAGAGCTGGGATACGATATTGAACAAGACAAAAAAAATGTCCCTGCCCTCATGGAGTTTGCATTTGAAGATGATATTTGTACTGGAGTTCATTTCCTGGACCAGCTTTTCCTGAAAGAGCCCATCTACTTATGAAACCACCATGTTCCCTGTTGCATCAAAACCGCAGACTCCTCATTGACCAGTACCACCCGCACTACTCACTACCATTTCCCTCTCCTCCTTCTTCTGCCCACCCCACCCCCACCCCCCAGTCAGGTGAGGGCCTCTGCCAGTCCCTCCCCTTAAGGTTCTGGGCCTGCTTCCTCCTTTCTAAAATAAGGAGTTTGGATCAGATTTCCAGGCCCTTCCAGAGGGCCATCAATGAGTCTACGGTTTGTTACTTCTTTGCCTTTGGATGGGGTCAGGGTGGGATAGGAAGATAAGCCCATACATCCAAGAAGACCTTTATAGATCAGCAGGCATGTCTTCATCAGACTGAGGCACTAAGTTTTATACTCTGGCCATATCAAATACCTTCAAGTTCCCTTTATCTCCCATGTTGAGTCTCTTCCATGCTGCTTCATTTGCCTGGAAGTTACCCCTCCATTCCTTGCCTTCCAGGTCAATTCCTATTCTA
Source organism: Tolypeutes matacus (assembly GCA_026826555.1). Classification (NCBI taxonomy): domain Eukaryota; kingdom Metazoa; phylum Chordata; class Mammalia; order Cingulata; family Chlamyphoridae; genus Tolypeutes; species Tolypeutes matacus. The sequence continues at coordinate 45,307,034 of JAKSZT010053883.1, forward strand.
CCATCAAAACTCAGAGCAGACTTCACCTCCTTCCTAGTCTGTCCTTTTTTGCACTCAGTGCACTAGAGTATAATACGTTAATTTGAACATCTTTGTCTCTCACCACACTGACAGTCCCTATAGGGGCAGGGACCTTATTTTATAGTGTTTTGTTTCCAGCCCCTACATCAGCACCTGACTCAGAGTAGGTGCTCAATTGGTGTTGGATGGATCGAATTGAGTGAGACTTAAAGTCACTTGCCAAAGTTCCCAGCATCTGGAAGTGACAGAACCAGGACTTAACCCCAGGCCTGGGGACTCTAAGTCCAGCATACCTCATCTCCCTACAGCTGTCAGAAGGAGTGGCATAGAGAAGACCCGCTGGAAAGCAGGGATATCCATACCAGCTATCACCCTTCCACCTGGGTGGGAAAATCCTGGAGTTGGGATAGTCACCAAGATTCAGGCTGCCAGAGAAGGGTCCTTACAGTGTCTTGTGGGCCTCTGTGTGTCCATATCAGTCTTGATGCTCAAACATGCTTCTTTCCCTATTCTTCTTGAGCCCCCACCAGTGCTGCCACTGGTCTTCTGGGGATGAAGTCAAGCCACTCTTCTCCCCTCTCTGCTCCCTTTCTTCAGACCCCTATAACTATAACGGGAAACTAGCTTTCTGAATGAGATAGGAGGAGACAAAGAGAGCCACCTACCCCCACGCCTGTCGAGTGCCCAGTTCATATTCCTGCTGTGACTGTATCTAAATTTGCAAATCGTCACCCCGCGCCCCACCATCATGTGTCATCTTTTATGCATGGCCACCTCTGCTGCGCTGCTCGGCCAGTTGCTACGCAACCGATGATGGCGCCGCGGGGGCCTGACATTAGTGAAAGCAAATTGACCAGAGGAGCCCTCATCCCGCATGCAAAGCAGCCAGGGCTGCTGTCTGCAGCGAGGTTGCTGAGCCAAGGCCGCTACCCACCCACCCCCATACAGGGCCTAATCCTCGGACCCCAGCCTCTCCAGCCTAAACTGCTGACACCAAGGAACTCTGGCCCTCCCATCTCTTCAGAAAAAGCTGAAACCTGGCCAGAGACAAGAGCCCTCTCCAAAGGGAAGGGAGGGGTGAACGTACCTGCTAGTTCTAAAATTCTGAACCTCCAGTGGGGTGGACATTGGCTCTTATAGGAAGGGGGAAAGAGCTGCTACTCATTAAGCACCTAATATGTGCTAGGCACAAGCACCGTTTAATGCAAAAAGCTCCCGGATTGCAGCCCAGCTCCACCATTACTTACTTAGTTGTGTGGTGTGCATGCAAATCATTTATCAAGATGGAGACACAGACACAGAAGGGGGCCCTCCTCATCCATATTGGAAGGAAATAAAAGGCTCTATAATGGACTGGAGGTGGAGGGATGTTAGTAGAGTAGCAGGGGTGAGAAGAGAGAAAGGAAGGAAGGAAGAGGGAAAAAAGGAAAGGGAAAAAGGAAGGTGAGGCTAAGCAAGGGAGGGAGGGAGGATACTGCCTTCTGTTCCTAATATTGAAAGCCTTGGGGCCTCCCATTGGGAGGAACAGAGGAAATTAGGAGCTGACTGTTCTGGTCTCCCTTCCACACAGCCCCTCACAGCCCCCACCCTCAGGACTTCGACCTCACAATTTCCCACTTGAGCATATATATACCACGTTGCACTGGGAGGCTGCAACTTGTGCTGGAAAGAGTGAGGGCTTTGCAATTGTTTAGAACTGGCTTCATACCCTGGATCCCAGCCTCCCTAGCTGTGTGGCTGCAGCAACTTTCTTCTACCTTTTGAATTGCAGTTTTTCAGTCTGTAAAATGGGCATGATGTGTCTACCTCACAGGTTATTTGAATGACATATGTAAAGCACCTAAGAGAAAAATCAGTAAATGTCACTGTTCTTCCCCAAACTCTTCCATAGCTCCCCATTGTCAGATCAAGTCAGATTCCTTAGCCTGACCTGGCCCCCGCCCACCTCCCTACACCTCTGCACCTTTGCTCATGCTGCTATTTCTCCCTGGCAAGCTCTTCCTCTTTGCTTCTTTTAAATCCACTCTACCTTTAAAAAGACCCAGAAAAAATTAAAACTCATCTTCAATAGGCAAGCTACCCACCAGAACCTTCTCCACTCCACTGAAATTTCCCCAAGAAAAAAGGAATAGGAAACCAAGCAACTTTCCATTCTTCCATGTGAATTTGAGAAGCTTTCCCAAACTTTATGATGAGATCTCTCAAAGCTCAGTCGTCTGTTGAGGGAAGTCATTCTGTGGGCCCTGAAACCTCAGGGCTGCATCTCACCCTGAGGATGGGCACAAAGGCAACTTCAGAAGGCACATCGCAGAGACTTACTGAACACCAGCATGGTGCTAGGTGCTGTAATGACACCTTGGTTTTGATCAGTGTTTAACACTTTATAGCCACTAATTAAGTAATTCACAACTACTTGTTAACAGACTAATATCTTTAATTTTCATATACAAATTAGTGAAGTAGATATACCCCCATTTGCTGAAGAGGAAACTGAGGCTCAGAGAGGAAAAGGGATTGCACAAAATCACACAATGGGTTGGTGGTGGTAAAACTAGGACAGGTAGGTGGTTCTATGTGAAAATTGGTTATGAGACTATAATGTACGGATGATGTCTTCATCATCAATCACTGTTGACACTCAGACTGATTTGTCCATTTAAAAAACCCACATGTTTCCAGGCAAAGCCATTTACCCATTTCTTGTGAAAGCAAAGCCTTTACCAAACATGGAGAGAGGCAACATGAGGGATGCAGAGAGCTCCTGCTCAACTGTGTGCCCCTAGGCTTTCTTAGGAGCCTGGGTTTTCTCTCACTGAAATGGAACATAAGGTTACCTACCTGACTCCCAGGTCAATTTTAAAGGGCAGAAATGATGCAAACACCAAAGTGCTAAACTATGAAATCTGTTTGGTATTAATATTGCCTTGGAAATGGTATTCCTCTAAACCAAAAGTTGACAACCTGTTTCTGAGAAATGTATTTCTATAATTGTTTAATTTTGAGAGTTGTGTTGTTGTTGTTGTTTAAAAGGAGACATGTCAATATTTAACATTGCCTCCAAGTTGTAGTGAAAGGCATTTCTTCATTATTTAGACTAATTTCCAAACAAATTAAAAACTGTTGTAGCAGTCAAGCTCTGACTGCTCCATCTATTAGATTTAGAAGATGCAAATTCCTTAAAACATAGATATAAACAATTCTGATAACACAGCCTGATTTTATAATTAATTTTCTGCCTGAGAAGGAAAACTTTCCTTCCCACTTTCTTTGCCCTCAAGTTACTGACTTTTCTCCCATTCTGGCAGACTCTTGGTGATGGAAAAGGAGATTCTGTTACCTAAGGTTCTGTTGCATGTAAAAAGACAAATCTTTTCTCAAATATCCTTTAATCTCAGAGGTAGCCAGGGTAGAAGAAGTCAAGAAGTTCTGCTATGATATAACCTTATTCTTTTCTGTTCCTCCCCAAGTGCAGTCACAGTGAATACATCCTCATCAGGATATGGCTACTCAGCAAACCAGTCCTGGTCAGCAGCCTCTAGGGGCCCCACCCTCTGCCAGCCTGAGATGACAGACTTCCCTGGGACTACTCAGGATCTAACAGGACCGTGAGACTTAAATTAGTGAAACAAAGAGGAGTAAACATGTGTGCAAGAAGGTGTTTAAATAGCAAGGGGGTTGATTAGACTGAGTTCCTTGTGAAATTATTGGCATATTAGATGGATCCAGGGTCCAATCTATAACCAAGGTCAGGACTAAATCTAGGGCCAAGATTAAGGATCAGTCTTTGGCCATGATTAGACCTCAAGTTGGGACCAAGATCAGGGCTTAGGATGTGGCCAAGATCAAAGTTCAGACTTTGACCAGGATCAAGGCTCAGTCTATGTTCAGGATTAGGGCTCCATCTGTGGCCAGGACAAGAGCTCAAGCTAAGGGTAGGATCAAGGCTCTAAATAGAGCTGGGATCAGAGCTCAGTACATGGCCAGGATTAGGGGTCAGGTTAGACCTGGGCTCAATAATGGTCATGGCAGTAGGATTCATAAATGATTTAGACACAGTCTCTCTTCAAGTGTTTCACAATCCACCAACTGATAAAAGTTGTGATAGAGGGAGAGAATAAATAATGAGAAGATGGGAGATGATAAATTGTCCAGTCTGCAAGTTCAGGGAATGCCTTCTAGAGGAAGTGATGCTAGAACTGAGTCCAAAAGGATAGGAGCAGCTTCATTTCAATGTCCTTTTTTATATCGTTTTGAGCCCATGGTCTCATTCACTTTGTGATTCTCCAATTTCCCCCAAAACTCTGTACTGGATGAAACATTTATTTTAATGTACACTCTTTCTCTTCCTCTTGCCAACAAGGTCTTACACAACACACAGTTTTCTTCAACTCAGTACCTCCCATTACTTCCTCCACCTCTTCACGCTTTGTCTGGCCCTGACACTAACTCCCAGACACCTTTGTCTCTTTGGTCTCTTTGGTTGAATGTACTGGGTTTCTATTCAGGGATCCATTTTCTCTGTTTCACTACTCATCTTCATCTTGTAGCACAAAGGTATGAACCTTTTCCCCAGGTTTAGATCCACATAGAAGCAGCAAGGTGAGAAAATCAGACAGTGGAGTCAAGGAAATCTGGGGAGCTGGGTGACCTCAGGCAAGTCACCCAGCCAAACTGAGCTTCAGTGTCTTCATCTGTTAAAAGGGGCTGAAGCCTGCCTTGCATAAATCACAGGGCATTTTGAAGGGCCCAGTGAGAGAGCTGAGGGTTATTGAGATGGGGAGGATTACAACAAATCACTCATGGATGAAGGAGCTTCCTGAGATTGGTGGATCCTCAACGGGGGCCTGGGAGGTAGGACCCATGGTCCAGAGTGTTTGTTCACAGCCCAAGGGTGTGGGAAGGGGGTAATGTGTACTTCGAAGTTACTTCTTTGGGGCATGAAACAATTTGCATTCCCATTTGTATATCAATATATGCTCCTGTGTGTGTCTGATGTTGGCTTCCTCAGAGAGGACCCTGAGATGATCATTCATGTTCAAGTGATTTATTAAGAAAATGCTCCAGGAGAAACCTGTAAGGGAGTAGAGAAAGAGGACAGGAAGGAGAAGGAAACAAACAACAGTGTGGTCTCAAGTAAAAGGCCCACGGAGGGAAGATCTTGGCCTGATACTGTAGGGGAACTCTGGAGCATAAGTTGTCCTAAATCCAGGAAAGAAAGCTGGACTTCCACTCTCCCATTTACAACAACCCAACAATCATTGGTAGACTTATATTACACTTCTGACTGTCCATGCTAGTGGGCATGGCTGCACCAGTAGCCTGAGTGCAGTCCACTGAAGAGCTACAGCTACTGATTATTCAAAGCACATGAGGGAAGTGGCTGTGGCTCAATCAGTGGGGCTCCCGTTTGCCATGTGGGGGGCCCCGGGTTCGGTTCCCGGGGCCTCCTGGTGAAGGCGGGCCCGCCCGCACGGCGTGGTTGGCTGACCCGGCGAGCACAAGCAGCAAGGGGGGGATAAATGAATAAATAAATAAAATCTTTAAAAAAAAAAAAAAAAAAAAGCACATGAAGTGGGGAGTGAGGATCCAAGGAGACCTTGGTGGAGCACCAACATTGTCTGCTAGAAGGTTCCTTTGTATATTCATATGTACACACATGGGATTTTGTGTTGGTTTCCTCAGCCTCTTTGGCTATTCTTTCTCATTTTCCTTTAAGAGTTCTACTTTCTCTGTCCTTTAAATGATGGAATTTCACCTGCTTTAAATCCTTCCCTGGCTCCTGACTACCAGCATGATAAAGTCCAAATCCCTTCCAATGATTAAGGGCCCCTTTATGATCTGTCCTATAATGATTACCCTCAAGTTTCATCATTTTCATGGACACCTCACTCTACCCCAATCATACATGAGCGTGCTGCATACGGGAATTATAAAAGGCTTACAACCCAATAGAGAGTTCAGGGAGATGACAGAGGAAAGTCCAGGGGGTTGTTTGATGAGAGATAAGATACCTAACCCAGCTTGGGGTCAATAGACTTCCCAGGTGGTATGAATGTAAAGGATCTAGACAGAGAAATGGAGAAAGAGTTATCCTAGCAGGATTTGCAGCATAAGGGGAAGTTGTGAAGATGAACAAAAGCTGGCCCTGCAGAGAGTGGCCATAAAATAAATATTGGTGGAGTGAGGAAATGAATGAATAACTATACAAGTATTACCCATCCTGGACTTTGGAATTCAAAAGTCTTTATTCTTGTCTCTTCCACTTACTCGCTGAGAAACCTCCAACAAGTTACTTAACCCTTCTGAGCCTTAGTTTCTTTATTTGGAAAATGGGGTCAAAGAAAGTACCTAATATGAGACAATGAATGCAAACATACTATGTAAGCTGAAATTCTCTGTACAAATGTTAAATTCATTTATTGATTCAGTCAACGAACATAATTCTTGAGTTCTTACTTTATGTCAGACCATGTGCTGGTAATTGAACCTACATAGAGGATTTAGATGAAGACTCTGCTTTCACAGGGAAAAAGACGATAAAAAATTTAGCCCATAATGAGAAAAGATCTGGGAACTCAGAGACAGTTCAGCTGATTTCATTTTCTTTTACCCAAAGAAGGTAAAATTTGTATAATTGTGCCTTGAAGGATCAGTGGGATTGTTTCAGATGGAGAGGTGGTACAGATAAAAGGGGAACACAAATGAAAACACAGAGACATGAGAGAGCAGTGTATCCAGGCACCCAGACTAGACCGGTCTGAATGGCAAGGTGTGTACAGGATGGTAGTGGAAAATGAGAGGGAACTGGGAAGTCTATTAAGGTCAAATCATGTAGTTTGAATATTTCTCTCCAGGTAACAGAGACCCTCTTTGACATGAGAGTTACAGTGATATTGAAATGAAAGGAATAAGTGAACAGAACCTGTTTGGGACCCGGGAAGAGGTGCTGTGGGAAACAGTATCTTAAGAATAGGAGAAGGGGGCGGATGTGGCTCAAATGGTTGGGCGTCCGTCTGCCATATGGAGGGACCTGGGTTCAATCCCCGGGACCTCCTGATAAAATAAAAGAATAGGAGAAAAGTCTGGACTTTGGCAATCATCACCACTAATACATCACCACCATCACCCAAGGGTCAGCAATATCTCCCTTGGACAACTCCCCATTATGAAAATACTTGCTCATTGTGGTTCTTCTTGAAAATGTTCCCACATCATGGCAGTCATTATACAATATCTACCAATGAGATATGTTTGGTTATTTTAATTGAAAGAGATGAACTCAGGGCTTCAAATTCCCATCTCCATCATTGCATGAAGGACATGAAAGTTTCTATGTGTTCCCTGAAAGAAATTCTCATTTCTTGTAGTCACAGAATTCAGATTTCTGAAAACCAGACCCAGAGTCTCATTGAGTAAGCAGCTGAATTACAATGTAAATTGAATTCCCAACCTTGAAGGATGTCTGTTGTTAAAGTGAAGGCATTTATTGGGAAGGAATGGAATCCTGAAAATTGGAGTGGGGGTATATGGCTGATAATGATAATAGTGGGGGCACTGAAACCTTAGATTCTGCAGTCTTCTTTGCCGGATAAACCTGTAATGGCCTGCCCTGAGAAATCAGTCACCCAATCTTCAGTCTTCCCTGAGGAATCAGTCATCTTGCCTCCATCTGAAGAGATGAAACTTGCTGTGCCTGATAAACCTGTAACTCCCTCTCCTAAGGAAACAGCTCTCACACCTCCATCTGCCGACATTAACTCTTATGGAATGCCCCACAGTAGCTGGCTTGCACAACATGGCTAATTCCTCTCATGACCTGATCCCATTACTCCTCTTTTCTTCCAGACCTATAACTAGGCTGGTCCTGAAAGGTGAGATACAAAGTGTTATCCATGAGGAGGTGCCTATATTACCTGAAATTTAAATGCCAGAACTTCCTTGGTATAATATAGATGAGGGAATCAAAAGGCTTAGAGAGACTGAAATGTTAGAATTTATTTATCATGTAAGACCTGCTCACCCACACCAGAAATGTCCAGAGGACACATCTTTCACCACAACTGTGAGGAATAAATTTGTGAGAGCAACTCCATCATCCCAGAAGAGCCCTATGGTCACTCTCCACTAAGGGTCAGATATTACTGTGGAAACTTCTGCCACTGAATTTGGATCCTTAAACACAATGGGGAAGATCAGATCCTGGGTTGGCAGGAGCCAAGTGACAGCACTTAGTCATATGGCCCAAGTGGCAGAATCAGGTTACCAATAGCATTTTTAGCTTAGGTCTATCTCAAAGTGGGTCTAGTGAGTCCCTAAACCCATTCTGTGGTTATTTCCTCAGTTCTGGAATGCATAATTGGAATAGACACACTCAGCAACTCTCAAAATCCCCACATTTTTTCCCTGACTTGTGGGGTGAGGGCTATAATGATAGGAAACGCTAAACAGAAGCCACTAGAACTTCCTCTATCTAGAAAAATTGTAAACCAAAAGCAATACCACATGTCTGGAGGGATTTCAGAGATCAGTGCCACTGTCATGGACTTGAAGGATGCAGGCATGGTGATTCTCACCACATCCCCATTCAACTCTCCTATTTAGCCTGTATAGAAAACAGATGCCTCTTGGAGAATGACAGTGATTATCATACACTTAATCAGGTGGTAACTCCAACTGCAGCTGCTCTTCCAGATATGGTATCATTGCTTGAGCAAATAAACATATCTCCTGGTACCTGAAATGCAGCTATTGAGTTGGCAGATGCTTTTTTCTTGATACCTGTTGGTTAAGACCACCAGAAACAGCTAGCTTTTAGCTGGAAAGACCAGCAATTTACCTTCACTATCTTACCCCAGGGGTATATCAATTCTCCAGTCCTATATTATAATCTAGTCTGCAGTGACCTTGATCATCTCTCCCTTCCACAAGACATCATGCTGGCCTATTATATTTATGGCACTATGCTGATTGGACCTAGTGAGCAAAAAGTAGCAACTACTCTAGACTTATTGGTAAAGCATTTGCATGTCAGAGGTGGGAGACAAATCCAACAAAAACTCAGGAACCTTCTACTTCAGTGAAATTTCTAGGCATTCAGTGGTGTGGGACATGTCAAGATATACCTTCTAAGGTAAAGGATAAGTTGTTGCGTCTGGTCCCTCCTAAAGCCAAAAAAGAGGCACAATGTCTACTTAGCCTCTTTGGATTTTGGAGGCAACATATTCCTCATTTGGGTGTGCTGCTCTGGCCCATTTGCTGAATGACCTGAAAAGCTGCTAGTTTTGAATGGGTACCAGAATAAGAAGAGGCTGTGCAACAGGTCTAGGCTGTCATGCAAGCTGCTCTGCCACTCAGGCCATATGATTCAGCATATCCAATGGTGCTGGATGTTTCAGTGGCAAATAAAGATGCTGTTTGGAGCCTTTGGCAGGTCCTTATAGGAGATCACAGCACAGACTCTTAGGTGTTTGGAGCAAAGCCCTGCCATCCTCTCCAGATAACTACTCTCCCTTTGAGAAACAGCTTTTGGCCTGCTACTGGGCTTTAGTAGAAACCAAATGCTTAACCATGGGCCATCCTGAGTTGTCCATCATGAACTCGGTGTTGTTTGACCCTCCAAGCCATAAGGTTGGGCGAGCACAACAGCACTCCATCATTAGATGGAAGTGGTATACAAAATTGGGCTCAAGCAGGCCTTGAAGACATAAGTAATTTACATGAGGAAGTGGCCCAAATACCCATGGCCCCTACTCCTGCCACATTACATTCTCTTTCCAAGCCCACAGCTATACCTTCTTGGGAAGTTCCCTATGATAACTTGACTGAGGAAGAGAAAATTTGGTTCTGGTTTATAGACAGTTCTGTTGATGTACAGGCACCACCCAAAAGGGAGCATCAACAGCACTAGAGCCTCTTTCTGGAACATCCCTGAAGGACAGTGGTAAAGGGATATCTTCCTAGTAGGCAGAACTTTAAGCAGTTCACCTAATTGTTCATTTTGTCTGGATGGATAAATGGCTGGACTTGGTTTGTATACTGATTCATGGGTTATGGCCAATGGTTTGGCTGGATAGTCAGGGACTTGGAAGGAACATGATTAGAAAATTGGTGACAAAGAGGTCTGAGGAAGAGGTATGTGTAAAGACCTTTCCGAGTGGGAAAAAAGCATGAAGATATTTGTGTCGCATGTGAATGCTCACCAAGGGGTAACTTAACAGAGAGGGATTTTATTAATCAAGTGCATAGCTTGACCCATTCTGTGAATACCAGTTGGCTTCTTTCCCTAGTCACTCCTGTCATTGCCCAATGGGCTCATGAACAAAGTGGTCATGATGGTAGGGGTGGAGGTTATGCATGGGCTCAGTGACATGGACTTCCACTGACCACAGCCAATCTGGCTACTGCCAATGCTGAGTACCCAATCTTCCAGCAGCAGAAACCAACACACAGTCCCCAGTATGGCACCATTCCTCAAGGTGATCAGTCTGTTACCTAGTGGTGGATTGATTAGATTGAATCATTTCCATCGTGGAAAGGGCAGCATTTTGTTCTTGCTGGAATAGACACATACTCTGGATATGGATTTGCCTTCCATACATGCAATGTTTCTGCCAAAACCACCATCCATGGACTTACATACTGCCTTATCCGTGACCATGGTATTCCAGACAGCATTGCGTCTGATCAAGGAACTCACTTCACAGCAATGAAGTGTGGGAATGGGCACATGCTCATAGATCCACTGGTCTTATCATGTTTCCCATTATACTGAAGCAACTTGATTGATAGAATGGCAGAATGGCCTTTTGAAGATGCAGTTATGGTGTCAACTGGGTGGCAATACTTTGCAGACCTAGGACAATGTTATCCAGGAGATTCTATATGCTCTAAATCTGCAACCCCACAATGGTGCTCTTTCTACCACAGCCAAGACTCAAGGGTCCAGGGATCAGGGGAGTGGATATAGGAATGGCACCACTCACTATTACCCTTAGTGATCTACTAGGAAATTTTTTGCTTCCTGTTCTTGCAAGCTCAAGCTACAGATCTTAGTTCCAAAAGGAGGAGTGCTTCCACTAGGAGTCACAACCATTCAATTGAACCAGAACTTAAGGCTGCCCCCTGGCAACTTTGGGCTTCTCATGCCTCTGAATTAACAGGCATAGAAGGGAATTACTGTACTGGCTGATTATCAAGGGGAAATAGGACTGCAACTACACAATGGAGGTAAAAGAAGAATCTGCCTGGAATACAGGAGATTCCCTAGGGCATTTCCTAGTACTACCATGCCCTGTTATTAAAGTCAATGGAATATTGCAACAACCTAATCCAGGCAAGACTACCAATTACCCAGAAATTTCAGGAATGAAAGTTTGGTTCACCCTACCAGGCAATAATCACAACCAGCAGATGTGCTTGCTGAGAGTAAAGGGAATATGGAATGGGTAGTGAAAGAAGATAGTTATAAATATGAGTTCTGACCATGTGACAAGTTGCAGAATTGAGCACTGTAATAGTTATGAGTATTTCTTCCTTTTTGTTATTGATATGTTTGTATGCACACATATAGCAAATATCTTTGTTTTCTTCCCTATCTTATCCCCTTATTATATAACATTAGTTGTTTTAACTTTATGTCATAGTATTTAAGTTACAGGATATCAAGTTTAAGATCAAATATTACCCAAGTTCTTGCATGCTTTTCTGGAGACAGGGTTATTATGTTTCCAGTTGTACACAGGACAGTTGAATTATATTAGGTGAAAGAATGACTATGTTATTGTCTTTATTTAGAGATCAAATGTATGTTGGGGAAGTCAAGCACACATTCAGCAGCCATCTCCCAGCCCTCACCTATCCCCCTGCTGTCCCCCTCTTGCTTGTTTGTGTGCAGGTGTTTGGTATGTTTCTATTTTGCAAGAGACAACAGGCACCCGAGGTATCCATCAAATCTTCATCAGGAAAATTATAAATGAGTCCAACTACAATACATTGTGGGGATAGGTTATCATATATTCCAAGGTAAGGTCCACTGACAGGGTGCTGAATTCCTGGTGTTGTCTGTCCTGCCAATAGTGTCCAGATGTTTCTAGAGTCCTCAGGAGCACCACTGCTTTAGGCGCTGTTTACGGCAGCAATCAGTGAGATCCTCCTAAATGTGCATCAGCGTTACCTCTGGAATGACCTCCAGGCTCACTTTGAAATCTCTTAGCCATAAAAACTCATTTGTATTTAATATTTCCCCCTCTTCATCAAGGATTTTTTCCAAATGCACCGCTAATTGCCACTTGGTCATAATCCCTCAGTGCCAGGGAGGCTCATCCCTGGGAGTTCTGTCTCCTGCTAGGCCCCTCTTCCAGGTACTTTATTTCACAACCTGATGGATAGTGAGACCTCTCAGCAGCATTTGACTCTGTTGACATTCCCTCCTTCCTCTTCTAGGTCTCCACACTCTCCTGGATTCCCTCCTACCTCATTAGCCTTTCCTCCTCAGATGTTTGCTGGATCATCCTCCACTTCCCAATCTCTAAATGTCCATCTACTCCAGGCTTCTGTCTTTGGATGTCTCCTCTATCTATAGATTTCCCTCAGTGATCTTGTCCAGGCCCATGTCTTTAAATACCAATGATAAACTGATGATTTCCAAATGTATTCCTCAAGCCCTGACCTTCAAATTCATATATCCAATCAATTGCTTGACAATTCTATTTATGTGTAGTGGGCATCTCAAATTATACAATTCCAAACCTGGCTCCAAACTGTTCTTCCCACAATTTTTCCCATCTCAGTAATTTCCATCCACTCATTCAATCAGGCAGAAAATATAGAAGTTGTGGCAGTTTGAGATTATTTTATGAATCCCAAAATGAGAAAGATTATATTTTTTAAATCAATCTATTCCTGTGGGTATGATGCTCTTTCATTGCATTAAATTCTGTTGAGGGTCCTTTGATTAGATTACTTGATGAGATTGATTTAGGGCTTTTAACTGGTCTACATCAGTTGGGCATGACTCAGGTTGCGGCTCTGCCACCTTGCTGGGTCTGATATAAACGGAAACACAGAAAGACACAGACAGACACAGGAAAAGGAAGCTCTGCCATATTTGATCTGGCCATGTGAGAGAGGACTAGAGGATTGCTTAAGCACAAAGCCCCCAAGAGGCTGGGCCCACGGAAAAGCTCAAGAGGAAACAAGCCCTGCCATACGTCTGACAGCTTGGAACTGACCTCAGGAAGAACAAGGAGCAGCTGAAACTGATATAGGAGGCTCAAGAAGAGACAAATACTGTGCCTAATAGCTCCTAGCTGGGCTCCAGGAGCTGGGCTCTGAGAGACAGTAGATTCTGGAGGGGAAGGTAGAGATCGGCAGCCATCTTCACCATGTGGCTACTGACTTTGGTGAGAAAGCATCTCTGATGGTATTTCATCTTGGATCTTTCACAGCCTTGGAACTGTAAGCTTTTATCCCAAATAAATCCCCTTTATAAAAGCCAATCCATTTCTGGTACTTTGCATCAGCAGCCCTTTGGCAAACTAAAACAGAAGTCATCAATGACTCTTCTTTTTCCCTTCCTTCTCACTACTTAGCCAAAGCAATAGCTACTATTTTTAGTTTTATCTTCAAAATATATCCCAAATATGACCACTTCTCACTGCTTTCCACCACTATTACTCTAGTTTAAACCACTATCATCTCTACCTGGATTATTGCAGTAGCCTTCAAACTTGTTTCTCAGGGTCAACCAGTCCAGAAAAGCAAAGAGAAGGCTGAGACACATTCTATTGTTAGCCTCAGAACACTAATCCAAAGTATAATGGCATTTGGTATATTGACACTATACCAAAGATAATGTCAGTTATCCCAGCTCACTTTGGTATTGACAGTCAGGGCAGAGCTCTGGACAATGTTTCTCTGAATGTATCCCACATTCTGCTCTTCTCAACTTTGCCCTTAAATAAGTTTAGTGTGGAATTTTCTGTTTAGGTTTCTACATCTCTCCATAGAAGACTGACACATGCCCCATATTCCTCAGGAGCTGCAGACACAGGCTCATGGGACCCACTTGTCAAGCCTGGTGTTCATGTCCCCAGATAGCTGTTTTGCTCTTCCCTGTCTTATAACTTCCCAGATTAATTGAGCATAAAGATGGGCTCTGGTGCCCAGCTACCACAGGGATTAAAACAAGTGGGAAATAATCACTATCTTTTATTCTGTTTTTATGACAAAAAAATTAAAACAGCAATAATAGTAATAGTAGCTAACACAGAGTTTTCTATGTGTCAGGCTGTCTTCTAAGTACTTTCTACCTATTAATTGCTTTAATCCTTATAACATTCCTATGAAATAGGTACTATTAATATTTTCATATTATAGGCAAGGGAATTAAAGCACAGAAAGATTAAGTAACTGGTCTAAGGTCACTGAGCTTGTGAATGGTGGAGACCAGATCCACACATAGGCAGTCAAATTGCAGAGTTAGTATTCTTAACCATTACATGAAGAAAAAAGAAAACATGGAAAAATTAAAGAAGAAAAGAATTACTCCTAAACCTACACCTAGAGAAGACTCTCATTAGCATTTTGATGGATTTCATTACAGTGGGTGTGCATGTGTATGTGTGTGTATAGATAGATGAAAGATATAGATAAATGATAAAGAGAGAGAGAGATGAGAGAGAGAGAGACAGAGAGGAGAGAGATGATACAGTGATAGACAAAGATATTTCCATATCTTTTTTCTTTTTCCATTTAACATTGTATTAGAAGCATTGCCCTATGCTGTTAAATAAATCAACCCTGGGGGATACAGAATGAATAAATAAATATTAAAGTATACTAAAAGAGAAGCTGTTTGTCCTAGCACCTCTCATTGGAGGCTTTCCCCATCCCCAACCTTCCATTGTACCTAGATCAGCTTAGCACCAGGCATGGGGACAAGCGCATATTCTCTCTTACTCCCTCCCTCCACGTTTCTGGGCTTCAGATTAGTATTTCCTTGAAGCACAGTGGTAAAATATGAGACCTGGATTTGGACATTGGTGGCCTCTGCGTGAGCCCTGGTGAACTCAGGATAAAGAAGCCTACCTGGTGGTGTAGTCCAGCTCCCCAGGACTCTTGCTATTGGGGTTTGGAGTGAAAGGCTTAGTTAACAATAAAGCATTGTTTTAATTTCCTTGGCTGCTCAAGCAAATACCATGTAACCAGTTGGCTTAAACAAAGGGAATTTATTAGCTCATGGTTTTGAGGCTAATAGAAGCCCAAATCAAGGTATCATCAAGGCAATGCTTTCTTCCAGAAGACTGGCAGTCTGGAACTGGCTGCCAGTGATCCTCGGTCCTGGGCTTCTCTGTCACATTGCAATGCACAGGGTAGCCTCTCCTGGGTTCGGTTGATGTTCAGTTTCTGGCTGCTCCCTCTGTGACGTTCTCTTTTTCTGAATTTCATTCTGCTTATAAGGAAATCCAGCAATAGGATTAAGACCCATTCATATTGAGTTGGACCTCGCCTTAACTGAAATTACCTCATCAATAGGTCCTATTTACGATGGGTTCATGCTCACAGGAATAGATTTAAGAACATGTTTTTCTGGGTACATAGTTCCAAACTACCATAAGCATGCCTGGGGCCTTTGGGTTAATTTGCTAGTCCCCACCCTTTGTAAGTATCTCCCTGGAGACCCTGAGGGGAAGAGGAGAAGGTGAGGCTGTGCCATGTTGGATTTCAGCTACTCTTGGGTCCCTTGAGCATAGCATCATCTAGAAGCAAATTGTTCTCATCAATATTTCCAGCATCCGCATGGAACACTATAAGAAGATCCACTTCATTCAGGTATTTGCTCAGTAAATAGTGAGTCTCTTCTATGTGTTAGGCACTCTTCTAGATTCTGGGGTTATAACAGTGAACCAAACTGACCTGAATCCATGTCATCAGGGAGATTATATTCTGGTAAGGGACTAGACAATAAATAAAATGCATATAAAGAAAAAGCTGAGGAGAGGATGAGTATCTTTGGGGTAGGAGTGGATAAAAGAAAGCATCATGGAGAAAGCAACATTTGAGCAAAGACTTGGAGGAGGTGAAGGAGGGAAAAGCATTGGGAGTAACATATAAACACGTAAATTCAGCGGACATGAAGAAAGAGTCAGGCCATAGCAAGGAGATTCACCATGTGGGGATCCCGGAGGAAAACACCGAAGTCTATCTGGGAAGGCCAAGAAGGGCTTCCCAGGGGAGGTGATGGCTGAGTGGGGACTTCTCAGTGGGAACTGAGTGGGGATGAATAAGAGTTTGCCCAGCAGGCATGAGTGGAAAGGCATTCTAGTAGAGAAAACAATAAGTAAAAATCATCATGGAGACATGAAACATGCCTCAGGTATAAAATATGAAAACCAGACCCAGAGGGGCTCAGTATGTCTCTCAAGGACTCTTGGTAATAGCAATAAAGCTAACTAATGACAAGTAGAGGTAAGTACAGCCAACACTTAGTGAGCCCTTACCATGTGTTAAATTCTTACTTTGTGTTGACTGCCTTAATCCTCACAACAACCCTCTGAAGTATGTACTGTAACTAACTCCATTTTACTAATAGAGTTAGAAATGCACCCAAGGTTACACAGCTTTGAAGTGGTAAAATCCTGCTTTGATCACAGCAGGCTGGTCCCAGGAGCCACATGCTCTGCCATTGCACCCCACTGGCTCCCAGTAGTCTGGACCTGGAAGTGAATCCTTCCATTCTACCAGGCTGCTGCACTGTCTTCTAACGGTCAGAAATTCCTTTGGTCTCATCTCTGCCTTTGTGCTGGTAAGGTTTGAATGTCCTCATTTTATAGACTAGGTCCCTGAGGCCCAAAGGAGTTCGAGACAGCCAAGTTCACACAGGTACCAATGGAGAACATTTTGTATCCCAGGGCATGCGGACATCTGACCACTTCACAGTGGATTTATTTTTCTTTACAGGGAAGCTCCTAGAGTTCATCCAGTTCAGTGTTTCTCAACTTGTTTTTCATTATCACCTACTTAAAGAGTCTTGTAAAACATTTTTTCCTAATTAGCCCCTCCATGAAATTTTAATATCCCAGATATATTGTGTATCTGTTTGTGTGCTTTGTGTATATATGTGCTTTATAAATTTAAAAAAAAAAACAATCTTTTCCCACCCCCCAAGAACCACTTTTTGCTCTTTTGAGGGCAATATAGCCCCCACACACAAAAAAAAATGCGTGATCTAGTCTAAAACTCACTTTACAGATGAAGAGACTGAGGTCAGAAGAGGAAGGGGATCGCTCAAGGTCACTTAACTCCGATAGGTGGAATCAAGAGCAGACCTCAGGGTTCCTGGCTCCTCCACTCCCACACTGCCGCCTTACAGCCATGAAGGCCTTCGATACCTGCTTCCCAACTTTGTCATATACCCCTGTCTTCCCTTCCTCATTTCAAGGCTCCCTCAAAACTCGACCCCAGATTTCTAAGAGTGAGATTATCTGCAACTAAAAGGAGCCAGGTGCCTCCCAGACTCCCTGAATTGAAAGCCAGGGGCCAGTCTACCAGTAGATCCAAAGGTTCAATGGGGGCTTCCTTCAGAGGGCTGGGCTGAAGAAACAAGCATTGCTCAGCCCAGGTCTTCACCATGGGGCCAGCAGTGATCACACTGGCAGCTTCCACAGAGGTTCAGCCCCATCACCTTTTCCAAATGCAAGACAAGCATAAAACTACTGCAGCAGTGAACAAAAAAAAAAAAAAAAAAAAACTTGGAAATAATTAAACAGCAAGGCAACCACCCATAATGATATTCTGCAGCACACTTTGGGGACAGTTTGCTGCAAAAGCGCCCGAGCACTCCAGTTGTTTAATTAACATTGAAACGGCAGTTCCACAAGAACTAAAAACCCTGTTAATTTATGTATCTCTTAATGATGCTCATTTAAATACTGTCAACTTTCCCTTGGTTTAATATTCATGATTTTGAGTCATTAAAACACCATGATCAGCTTGGGGGGTGACGGGGAGAGCTTTCTTACATACCCAGAAATACAAACTGTCTGAAGAAGACAATTTCCAAATCCTTACGTTTCCCCAACCGCCACCTATCCCCCCCCCAAAAAAAATTCAGCCCCTTACAGGAGCTGTAAAGCACCTGTGAAGCTTTGGGGGCTGGGGGAAGTGCAGGGAGTTGACTGTAGTTTTATCTTTACTGCCCACTCACCTTCAGAAACCAACGGGGCCCACTCTAATTATCAGTAGTTACGGAGCTGAGGAGCTCAGCTGGCAAATACAGGCACTTGATACACACCAAGAGACTATCCAAACCCCAGAATGTTCAGAAGTGTTTTAATCATGGTTAGGAGACATAAGTTACCCCTAAATGTATTTCCAGAAAAGAGGGACATTTGGGGCTGATCAGGAAGAGAGGCTGACATGGTAAAGTGGTAAAGGATTCAGAAGGGGGTATGGAATCCCTCATAGTAAACATTCAGGGAGTCAATGCAAGGTCCCCCACACCCAATTTAAGCTATGGGTGAACCCACACAGATCACCTACAGACCTCACATGCACAAACACTCATAGAGACATATGCGAACTCCAAGTGAGGGCATGTAGAATTCAATAAGGAGAAGTCAAGTCAACCCAACTCAAAATTGCCCAACTCTGACTACAGTGTGTACTATGCTGGGCTCTGATTCCAAATGAATCAAGTAGGGAAGACAAAGAAGTGAACAGGCAGTGACCTGTTCAGAGACAGAAGAGCCATGGTAGAGGAGTTGGAGAGGGTGTTGGAAACACAGAGGAAAGGGCACATGGGCAGGTACTAGGAAGGATGTCAAATCACCGGCTGACACTTAAGCACTTCCTAAATCCTAGTTTCCACCACCTTCTCAAGATCTCTCTCTGCAAGACCACTTTACAGCACTGGATTCCTGCTTTCATCGAGCTAAAAATTAAGCATGGTAATGCAAGGTGTTAGTGGTGGGGTGATATATGGGAGGCCTGCATGATGATATACATATTTGTTTTGTAGGTTCACAACCTTTGCAATACACTTACTGTTTATGTATGTTCATGTATGAATTATATACTTCAATAAAATTATTTAAATGAAAAAAATCAAGCACAGGGGATAAGCCAAGTCTACCAGCATCTTCTTATTAATATATCCTTTCTTCAAGGCAGACAGACTATGATAAGTATCCCGGGAGTTGACCAGAGCAGGAGGCAGAGCACTGACCTCAACACCCTAGAGCTGGGTTCCACTTACTCTCCTTATGATCCTAAGCTTAGTCAGTTAATAGATAAATATGAGTCTGTGCTCTTCATCTGCAAAGCTGAGGTAATCTCACCTAATGTCATTTTTATTGAAAATATCTGTTAATAGGTACATCTTCCCCACTAGAATATGAGCTACTTGAGGGCAGGAACAATGGTTAATTTATCTCTGTATTTTTAGGTTGTGGCACATAGTAGGGACAAGTTAGATGATGAACTAGACTAAACTGCTGACCTCACAGGAAAGTCTTAATGAATAAATGAGATAAAGTATAGAAAGAGCCACCACTTAGTTGGTGCCAATAAGTTACATGTGACCAGGGAGAAGACCAAGGAAGGTTTCAAAGGAGAGAGAGAATTTAAAGTGGACTTGAAGAGTGATATAAGGTGGGCCAAAGAGAAAAGCATCTTAGGTTGAAAAAGCAGACTGCACAGAGATGCAGATGGGGAATGTCTAGCCTTGCCTGTCTGTCTTCCCTCATCTCCCTCTCCTCACACCCAGATCCACCCATATACCTCCCCTGAACATATCATGCTTTCTCACAATCCCCTGTCTGCCCTCAGAATATTCTACTTTCCCTCAATCACCCAGCAAACTCCTACCTAGAACCCTTCAAGAACCAGTTCAAGGGTCACCACTTCCAAGAAGTCTTTCCTGATTCCCACCTTTTCTTCAGTTGCTCCATCTGGGCTCCTGCAACCCCTGCATCCCAACCTTATCACACCATGTGGTCATTTACTATTCATATGCTTTTCTTCCCACCTGAGAATTACTTGACAAAGTCTGGTTCTCAATCATCGTGCACACCCAGTGCCCAACACGGAGGCTGGCACACAAAAGTATTTGACCAATAGATGGAAAGCAAACAGTCTGGGTAGGACTGATGATTAGAAGATGTGGCCCTCAAATCCATTGTCAACTGGACTGACAAGTCCACAGACAACTGTCAGCAGTGGCCACCTGGGCCAGATCACCAAGGCCTGTGCCAAGCCAGCTCCTTCCTCTCCCTCCCTTTCCCCCTACCATCTAATCTCCACCTACTATGGGGTTCATCTAATAGGACTATTTCCATCCCTCCATCCCCTTTGTCCCCACTATCTCCACCCCCACTGTCCCAGCTCAGACCCCCTCAACTCTCCAGCCTTTTTAAGACTTCATACCTTGGGTTGTCAGTTCTCCCTACTCCCACCCCCACCTCTGGCCCAACCCATTCCCTAGGCATAGCCATAAAGATTGCATTAACAATCAAAACTCTTTTAGCTTCTTGTCAGGAGGAAATCTAACTTCTGATCTGATCCAGGACACCCCTCAGGATTTGAGCACTGCCACCCTTCCAGCCTCTTGAGTCTCCTCTCTCAACCCTCCTGACTCCAACCATTCTCCCTCTTACCTCCATGCCTTCCACCTGCTATTTCCTCTCTCTGGAAAATGCTTCCTCTTCCCGGCCTCCCTTTTTCCCAGATAACCTCTCTTCATCTTTCAAGTCTCAGCTTCAATGTCACCTCCTCTAGTAAGCCTTTCCTGACTCCCCTCAGACTGGGCAAGCCCCCTCCCCCATCTTTTCTGGGCCTCTCTCCCAGGATACTGGGCATTCATCAAGCAAGAGGGAAGATGCTCAGGTGGTCAGAGGTAACATTATGGGGAGGGGCACAGTCCCCTGTGGGGCCTGCTCTTTCCTGGCTTGTTTCACTCTTAGAAGCAGCTCTAAGCAGACCCTCGAGCATGCCTGTGCAGGCTCTGCTGGGGCACGGGAGCTGCCAGAGCGATGGCAGCTTCCTCCTGACCTTCTGCCTCTGCACGTTCCTGTGACTCACTGATGGAAAACATCCACCCCTTCTGGGCCTCTTCCTTATTTCATCACTTTAATAAATTAAGAACAGATTGAAAAGCAGGAAACATTGTCTCCTGGGCCCCAGCACCCACATTCCAACTCAATTACAGAATTTGTTTTTCGGGACTGGCCAGACGCAGAGGCAGCTGGGATGCAGCAAAAAGCTTAAGAGAAAGAGGTTAGACCAAGAGGGCAGAGAAGGCGATACAGTATAGACCCCAGATCAGTCACTAGACAGTGGCCTCAGGCAAATCCATTCACCTCTCTAAGCCACCGTGCCTAGTCTGGAAAACAAGTGATAACAATGACACATCCTTCACAGGGTAGTGGGGGCCTGTCGCCTGAGGTAGGGGGTATGAAAGTGCTTTGTAAACTGTCAAGTCCTAGACCCTGTGAGAGAGAGAGATTGCCAATTCTCTGGATTGGATCTGACATGGCATCAGGTGCTCCCTCCCTTGTAATAGCTTAGCTCTGGGACTTAGAACCCAAACCCCTGAATTCAGTGAAGTGAGGTCTTCATTCTTCTACTCCTTGCAGCCACTAACACCAGGAAGAAGAACATAGATCTTTACTCACATGTTTAACCGTTGTTGTTTTCAGTTGATGGCCAGAGTGTTGTATTGGAAAAAAGCTAGTCTGGGAGGGAGCTGGGAAAAAAGGTTTGTTCCTGACTGCTCCACTTGCTTTCTTGCCAGTTGCATTACTTCTGTGGCTTGCAGTTTCTCCATGTATAAAATGGAGAGAGAGAGAGAGAATGAGTTAATAATCCTTGTCTTGATAACCTCACAAGGTGGTGATTAAGATTAAATTAGACCTTTCATAAGCTGTAAAACTCTATACAAATGTAAACTGTTGTTAAAATGATATTAATAATTCAATTAGTATAATAGTGACTAAACAGTGATGAGGAAGAAGAATATTCCAGCTAGCTGATAATGTCTCCTCTTTTTAGGAAAGAGAATTACATGTCCTTTGACCACCATTCCTGGGCTCTTAAAGTTCATACAACTTTATGATATTGAAAGTTCTTCCTTCTCTAAACCAGTTATCTCATGTTTATATTAAGCTAGTCTCATTTCCCGCTCTCAGTTGGAATAGAGAATAAGGTCACCATATTCTCTAAGAAAGCTTTCACCCAATTTAAGACCATTGATAAGACACACTGATCCTTCCCGCTAACGTGTCACCAGAAGAGCGACCACTGGAGGCAGATGATAAATTCTATTTTGGACATGTGGGTCAGAAATGCATGCAGAACTTTCAACTGAGATGCACAATGGGCTAGCGGGAAATAAAATCTGGAGGTTCAACAGAGTACTCTGTGCTGAAGATAGTAGCTCAGGAGGCTTCCAAATAATAGCAGTAACAGAATCCATGGTTATAGCTTCAGTCTTGTTAAACTACTCTCCATATTCTGGCCAAACCATTCACTTTCACGCCTCCCTGCCTTTGCTTTCTGCCTAGAACATCCTCTCCCCCTTATCCACCCATGAAATCCTATGCATCACTTCCAGAGAGATCCTACAATTGCTAGAGATTTCATTCAGCCCCTCAACAAAGTGTTGCAATGTAGCCTCTATGTTCCAGGCACTGCACAAGGTGTTTTGTCAGCACTGTCCTATTTTACCCCACCACCATGAGATAAGTATCATTATTCTCATTTTACAGATGAGAAATGAAACAACTTGTCCAAAGCCACACAGCTAGTTAGCAGTAGAAGCAGAATGCAAACTCAGATCTTCAGATAACAATTCCAGGTATTTTACTGTGACAAGACTCTGCCAGCTACTCCAATAAGAGATGTGAGGCAGAGGTGGACTAGCCTCCAATTCTGAAGGTAAGACTCAGATAGCAACCTGGCCTGAAATTAAAACACAATCACCCTGGCTTGGGCTTGGATTGGCCCAGTAAATCAGCTGATCAGCAGTTAGGGCCCTCATTTGCTTCTGGAGGTCTCCCCGCCCCGGCCAAGGCTGACCTCTCTTGTAGTTCTCTATGGAGCTGGCAGGGCTTCCATCTGATGCCCTGAAAGTCTGAAGCTTTCTCCCCAGAGCCACTCCAGGTTTAGTCCCCCATCTGACCTCTGACCTTGCTTTTCTCTATGCTAGGTACCCCCCTCTTGGGTACCAGGTGAATTTCTCATCATTCATCAAGACTTTATCCCCACAGCCACCCAATATGAAGAAATCTTCCTTGGCTTGCCAAGAAGCAGTTCTTGGTTACCTGCTAGGTGTCAGGCACTGTGGTGATGACTATCATAGGCAATAGCACTCATTACATATCAACATACTACATAATTTTGCTGATTACTTATTGTTGCTCCTGCACCACTAGAATGTAAACTCCACAAGGGCAGGAAAATTGTCAATCCACTGATTTATCTTCAGCAACTAGAAAAGTCTCTGGCACATGGTGGGTGGGCAATAGTTGTTGAATGATTACATTAATTACCAAATGATAGGCAAACAACAATATAACATTGTAAAGAAAGAATTATGATTGCATTTAATATATAAGGGCTTGGGCAAAATGACCTCTCATAGGTGTTTCTTGTCCCTTTAAGATCCAAACTCACAGTGGGCTCTGAGGGAATTGTTGAGATCAGAGCCATTCTAGACAAGTCAGAGCTGGGCAAAAGGGCTTGAGGGAGTGGTACGCCATCATTCGCTTACATGAATCAATCTCAGAACATGGTTACAATCTTCAGTATTGAGACCACTGACTATCAGTTTTAAAAAGGGGAACTGAGACCCCTCACTTGTTAGTCACAACACCTTTTAAGGAGTTTGCTACAGTGGGGATAGAATACACCGAATGAGCTCCACTCTTACTCATGGGATCCAATGCATCTTGGCATCAGAGCTTACTCTGGAGCCACAGTCAGGGCTCGGTGTCTAAATAGAGGCAGTTCAGTCTGAGAATGGGGTCCAGGCTTAGATGATGACTTGGATCAGGGTCCCAGGAGTGATTTCAAATCAAATGAAACAATTTAATGAAATAATGTACAGAGAGTGTCTGTACCAGTACCTGATCCTAGGAAGATGAAATGCTTTAAAAATAAATCCCTCTTCCTCTCAGAGAAACTGAAATTCTAAACAATTTTTTAACTTTCACTTACTTGCCCTCCTCCTTCCGGGGCTCCTCCTTTCTGTTCTTTGAGAAGCCTGTCTGGAGGTTTCTGCATTGAAAGGATCTTGAACAACTAGATAGGTTCAAAAATAAGGACTATGGAGAGCAGAAGAGTCAGGGACAGATTTCAGGACTTAGAGCCTTGACCTCCTCATTGCTGTCATTCACCCTGTTTACCAAACTCTGCGGTAGTCTTCCCCGGAAATCCCACACATGGCTTCGACCCATGTCCTGTCTCCCTGTGGACTTTCATTTGTAGGCAAGATGAAGTTACAGGAGCAGCATTTACCCTCCCACATGAAATAACCAAAAAATAAAAAAGCAAAATATATGGAATAGTTTTCAAGACAGTGGGTACCACGTAAGAAAGCACAATGAACAAGCAGGGTGGGTCCCATGATTTTCCCCAATTACTTCCTTGAAAAAATTTGTAGGCTCCAGTGCAGGGAGGGGGAGCACAGGAGGAATCAGCAAAGCCCCTGAGTTGGGGAGTCAGAACTGAGAGTCCAGGGAAACCAAGGCCATTAGAGCTCATGGGACTGGAGTACCAAGGCCGGAGAGAGTGCTGCACCGAGACAGAACTCCAGATACCTGTAGAGATCTGTCCCCCATAAGTACTCAGTGCTAATGTGCAAGGAAACAGCACAAGGCCAGGGGAAAACCCCATCAGAGAAGATTAAAGGGAAAACTGTCCAATGCCTACATGGGTCAAAAATAATGCCTATTCATACCAGCCAACTTGGAAAAAACCATGACTCACAGGGCATTGGGTAGAGTACCCAGAAGGGCCTTGCCTCAGTAATGGGAATAATAAGCCTTAGACTAGATGGTGCTCTGGTCCTGACCAACAAATCTTATAAAAGCAAGACCCAAAAGGACCAAACTGTTTGCAAGTAACTTAACTGCATCCCAGAAGAAAGCTCAAGAATATTTATAGGAATACAAAATTATCCAGCACCCAACAAAGTAAAACCCAATCAAAGCTACTAGGCATACAACGAGGCAAGAAAACATGACCCATAATGAGGATAAACATTGGCTAATCAGAACTGATCCAGAACTGGAATAGATATTAGAATTGGCAAACAAGAACATTAAAAGTTATTATGGCTGTATTCCTTATGTTTGAAAAGTTAAGTTGTGTCATGCAAAAAATAGTAAAAGAGAAAAATTGAACCTTTAGAGATGAAAATTACAATGTCTGAGATGAAGAATACACTGGATTAGATGAAAGATGGATCAGACTTTTAGATAAATGATAGGTAGATTAGATAGATAGATAGATAAGTAGATAGATAGATAGATAGATAGATAGATAGATAGATAGATAGATAG
>JAKSZT010053883.1:45332623-45485024 GCA_026826555.1 Tolypeutes matacus
TAGATAGATAGATAGATAGATAGATAGATAGATAGATAGATAGATAGATAGATATAATCTTATCAGTGAACTTGAAGAAAGAGAAATATATACAAAATGAAACACAGACAGAAAAGGGGAATTTTAAAAAATGAAAAGAGCAGCACTGATCAGTAGGACAACTTTAAACAACCTAATATATGTACAATTAGAGTCCCTAAAGGAGGAGAGGGGACATAAAAATTATTCAAAGAAATTATGGCTGAAAATATTTCACATTTGATGAAAACTATAAACTCACAGATCCAAGAATCTCAATAATTCCCAAACACAGAAAAATGGGGAAAAAAACTACACCAAGGAACATCATAATCAAACTTTTCGAAACTGATGATACAAGAAAATAGATTTTTTTCAGAAACAATGCAAGCCAGAAGACAGTGAATCAGCATCTTTAAAGTACTGAAAGAAACATCTGTAAAACTAGAATTCTATACCCAATGAAGATATCTTTCAAAGGTGAAGGAAAATAAAATACTTTTCAGACATACAAAAGCTGAAAGAATTCATCACCAGCAGAACAGCACTATAAGAAATGTGTTAAAGGAAGTCCTTCAGTCAGAAGGAAATGAAACCAAATGGGAATATGGATCTTCACAATGGAAGGAAGAATGCTAGAAATGGCAACTACATGGCTCTATATATAAGATTTTTAAGTTATAATTTAAATCTTTTTAAAAGATAATTGACTGTTTAAACAAAAATAATAGCAATGTATTGTGGGGTTTATAAGTATAAGTAAAATGTGTGGGGAAAAAAATAGCATGTGGCCAGAAGGGGAGAAACAGAAGTACACTATTATAGAGTCCTTATGCTATATGTGAAGTATTACAATATCTCTTAAAGGTAGACTGTGACAAGTTAAAAATGTATACTATAAACCCTAAAGCTACCACTAAAACACCACACTGAGGAATTATAGTTAATAAACCATCAAAAGAAGTAAAATGGAATCATAAAAAATACTCTATTGGTCCAAAAGATGAGATAGATTGAAACCTAACCATATCAATAATTATATTAAATGTAATGATTCCCCACCTCCCTGGGCCTGTTGAAATGAATAAATGAAGAGCACTCATCCCTCATATCTGAATTCAGTCCTCCAAGAGTCATCTTCTGAGGTAGATAGATCACAGATTATTGTCTCCTACCACAGATTAGGACACTTAGACCTCCTGAGGGAAGGTGGCTTGCTCAGGTCAACAGCAAGCTGGCAAGTGAGTTTCTGACTTCCTTCATTCCAGGTTGAAGCTGCTTCAACCGTACCCTGAAACAGACTCCTCCCTTCAGAAACCCATTTATTTCCATCTTCCCCCACTCTTCTCTCTCCCTCCCTCTCTCTGTCTTTCAAAAGAAGAAATACAATTTGTCATGAATTAATGATGAGCCTGCCTGGCCAATTACCAGGGCTAAGTGCTCTCCCGCTGGGATCAGCTCCCACAAAGTACTAAGTAAGGTTGGCCTAGTGGAGGGGGCCCTGCCCAGCCAGGGCTGGAGCCCTCTTGGGTCCAGGCTTAGAGGAAGCAGCTTTCCAATTAGCTCTTGCCAGACAGACTGGCTTCTCTGCACTGCAAATTGGGTTACAGAGCTCTCTTCCATCTGGCCTCCTTGTCTGGTCTCACCCACTCCAGCAAAGAGGGAGCTAATCAACTGTGAGACTGAGTCTGCAGGTTTCAAGCATCTGTAAAGAGAGGTCTACACTGACCTAGGCCTGTCCCACTAAGATTAGCTTTCCATAAAGCCAGCAGATATGACCTATACCAGCCAGACAATGGTCTCCGAGCCCTGGAATCTGGGTTTCTGAGCTAGACGGGAAAAACAATGTTTATAGGAAAGAACCTGAAGTCCTATATTTCACCCTGCCCACAACTACTGCCATTAATAAGGCAAGGAGTACAGGCTACCCCTCTGCCATCAGGCTGAGCTTTACTGATTTCTTTCCTCTCTAGCACTTCAAAGATGAGCCTGGAGAGAAACGCCAAGGAAAGGGGCCCTGGGACCTCATCATGATGCACCCCAGACAGTGCATCTGTACCAGCCCTGGTTCTAGCCCAGAACTGGGGGTCTCTTGTCTGCAGGACCCTAACAAGGAGGGCCTGCCCTGCTCTGCCACTCCCTCTAGTGGGCATTGTCGCATTACAGCGCTGAGCTTCCCCCCTAAGAAGCAGTGAAAAGGCAGACCTGGCACTTCACAGTTTACAAAGTAACTTCAGGGATTTTGCCTCACTTGATCCTTACAATAACTCTGTTAGATGGGCTGCACAAGGATTGTGGTTCCCATTTTGGAGATCGGGAAACAAGTTAGGGTGATGAGGAGAGAGCTCAGAGCCAGTTTGAAGCAGGGCTGGTCCTGGCACCCAGAGCTCTCTCCCACCCACTACCAGGTTAGGGAGTGTTCTCAGCTCCCTTCACTGACAGTGTATTTTATTTACCCTGCAACCCCTGGGGATTGGGTGTATCTTTTAATACACTGTAACTCATCCTTACACTTCATGAATGCTGCTGTTTGACTCAGAGCAAAAGGGAAGGGTCCCAGAGCAATTTACCCACATATCTATCCAACCATCCATCTACCCAGCACATAGTACCTACCATGACCCAGGTACTAGAGACACTAAAGTGAATTAAACCAAGTCACCACCCTCAGGAAGCCCACAGGCTTGTTGGTGAAATAAACAGGGAATGATACACAATGCAATGATGGCGTTTGCCCCAGGAGGCTGGGAGGTGCCCAGGCAGGCCCCAGGCCCAGAATGAAACAAAAGAACACCTGAATGAAACAAAAGAACCATTATGAGTTCACTGGGCAAAGATGGGGGCGGGATGAGGGGAGGCAGGCAGGTGAAAAACATTCCAGGCTGGGGGAATTGTAAAGGGATAAGAAATCACAAGATGCCTTCAGGAAACTTTCCAGTCTGGCATGACATGGGTCTGAGAGGCGGCAGCTCCAGACCACGAAGATTCCTATATGTCAAGCTGTCCAGGTCCAGGCTTTGTCAGGGTAAGCTCTCTGCAAGGGGGTCCACAATCCCACAGCTAAATGAGTTTATGGCCAAATGTTCTTATACCCATCAGGGAACTGAGCAGAGACAGGGGAATGAGCAGCTGGTGATGCTGAAAAGTGTCTGCTAGGAGAATTCAGTTGAGAACACTTCCCATTCCCAAGAGGTCAAAAGTCCCTGTTGTTCCTCCCTGGTGGAGGCCCCGAGATCACACTGTCATTCATAATCACTCACCAAACACTTACTACGCTCCTGCCAGTACCATTCCTGAGCTAAGCTCCCAGGATGCAGAAATTAAAAGGCATGGTCCCTGCCCTTGAGGGATGCACAGTCCTCGAGAGAAGGGCTGGAAGGGGAAGAGAGCAGGTAGTTATTGAAGTGCAGTGAAGGATGGGCACAGAGGGGGAGAAGCAAATCTTCTATGGGAGTCAAAGTAGAGGGGAAATTTTAGCTAGATTTTAGATAGGTAAGAGTTTGCCATGCAGGAAAGAGCATTCTGTAAAGCAGGAGAGTGTGTAAAGCATAAACTCATAAACGGGCATTGAGGAGCAGGGAGAAGTGAGAAGTGGCTGTAAGGTGAGGTGCATGGTGGGGAATCAGACTACAAAAGATCAGTTTTGCCAAGCTGAGGAGCTGCAACTCACTCCCCAAGGTCGGGTTTGGGTTTTATGAAGATGACTCTGGCAGGGAGAGTGATTGAAGCTGAGGGCCGAAGATTCTAAGGAGACAGAATTGGTAGGGCCAGGGGACCAAGTGACCAACTATGGGAGAAGATATTCATTTATATCTTGTTTTTTAAAATGTCAAAACTCTGCTAACTGAACCTCTTCTGCAGGCCAAGTGCAAGGATTAAATAAGCTAAGGTGAGTGAAAGCCCCCAGGACAGACCCCTTGCACCCAATAAACATGGGTTCAGCACTCAGTAAGGATTTACTGGAGCTGAATCTCTACATACCTCAATGAATGAAAAAGTGAAGGAGTAGTGAATGAACTAATGGATGAGGGAACTGAAGACCTGTGGGGCCCCAGCAGATAGCACCGAGACCTCAGAAGTCTCTATGCCTGAGGGGAAGTTCCATAGAGACACGGGTCGATAAGGCCAGTTTAGTGGTGTGTCTTACTTTAAGAAGCCCTATCCTATAGGAGGGTGACTCAGAGACTGCCTTGAAGCTCAGGACCCAGCTGCCTCTCCTTGGAGGGTCGCCCTTCATTGGCCTTCATTCATTCTTTCAGCTGCAGTCAGGCAATAGAGGATGGCAAACTTCAATAAGTATCAGAAGATGGCAGTGAGCATTGGAAGAAACTTCAGGGGAGTACATAGACATCACCTACTTTCCTGCAACGCTCAGGCACTGTGCTAGGTATATTTATGTCTAAGATGTCAATTCTTAAAAGAAAAGTCTTTATTCATATATTAATGATTAGGAGACTGAAGCACAGAGAGAAGATATAACCTTTCCTAGGTCATCTAATAATATCCTGGACCAAGCTTATTGATTTATCTATAATTAAAGCATCACATTATAGAAAGGTGGGAAAACAGAGGAAAATGCCTACAATTTCATCGTCCTAACACAGCAACTACTATTTTGCATATTTCCTGCATGTTTGGTACATACTTGGGATTTTATTATTCATAAAATGTTGCCTTCCTTTTTTTCCTTATTTAGCATTATATCTTAAGCTTTTTCCCAGTTTTTTCCAGGCAACAATGTTGCCCTCATAACCATTATTTTTCAGGGCTGCAGGCTGCCAAAGTGTAAACTCCGGAGTTTAACCATTTCCCATGGTTGGGTACTTAGATTGCTTCCAATCATTTGATATTATAAATAGTCAATCTTTTCCTTTATTTAGAATTGTCTTCTTTTGGTAGGATTAAGTCCTTAGGGCAGACTCCCAGAAATGCTAACACTGGGTCAAAGGGTATGAACAATTTTGAGGCTTTTGATACCTGCTGCCAAATAGCTTTCTCATGCGGCCTTTCTATTTCAATCCCCACCACCAGGGTCTGGATAACTGCTTTACCTCTCCCTCTCTCAAGTTCTTCTCTCTGACCCTCAGCTCATCTGTGAGATGGAGCTAATGACCTTCCCCTGCCATCCTCAAGGGCTGGAGATAAAAGCCATTTGGAGACCCCATAGAGGCAACAAAGCATAGTGGTTACAGCATAAGCTTAGCTCCCAGTCTTCTTGGCTTTGAAGCCCAGATCTGACACTTGGAAGCTGTGTGGCCTTGGGCAAGTTACTTAACCTCTTTGTGCCTCAGTTTTCTCATCTGGCAAGCAAAAGTAATGGAGAAATAGCAACCCTGTAGGATTGTGGATGGAGCTTGAAGGAGTTATTTTATGCAGGGAGTAAGAGCTGAGGGTATGATAAAGTGATGTCTGGTGTAGGAGCCAGCACTAGTCATTAAAAGCTTCAGTATCCCTGCTCACAGGGGCTACTCTGAAGGAAGGGGGCACTAGCCAGGTGCCTGACTGAGGGCCTTTTTACAGAAACAGCTGGTCTAGCTCTAATGGCTGCCACCATTACTCCCTCCTGCAGCCTCCCCAGTGTGGTCCCGGCCTCTCTTGCCTCCCTCCCACTCTACCCTCTGGCTGCTGTGGCCTGATCTTATCCCTTTTTCATCAAGCTGCCTAACTGACCAGAAAATGCAAGCGCATCCCTAAACGCATGCCACTGCTCTCCCCCTCCCCCTCTACTCCCCCCCTTCCGGGAAGCCCGGCCCCAGCGCCAGCCTGATGAGCAGCACTTAATTCTTTATTGAAAACCATTAACTGGAGTTCAGTTCTCTGAGCCCCAATTTCAAATTACCCACAGGAAACGCCAGACTGGGAGAGTGGCTTTCAAGGGCAGAGTCATCTCCTCTAAGAGGCTGGCTCTGGGACCCTAGCTGTGGGGACCTTTTGATTTTGAGAGGCAGTAACAACCACAGCGATGACAACCGCAACAGCAGCAATCACTTCAACTCGCATTACTGCTGACGGAGCACCCTCCTCTTCCCCTTTTTCTCTCTCCCTTTAACAATAGCCCAGTGAAGTAGGTCTGGCAGGAAGTATTATCCCCCAGGATCGATGAAAAGCACTGATGGTCTCAGAGTCACTCAGGCAGCCAGGGGTTGAAATGGGCTCCAGATCTCGCTGCCAGTGAGCCTGTGAGCCTCCTGTCACCATACTTCATGGACTACCCACAGCAGAGCCTGGCCTGGTGGGGGGGACAGGGAAGACACAAGAAGAAGACAGAACCACACACACACCCTTGAGGAGCTGCAGGTCCTGCTTGGGGATGGAGGAGCAGTGAAAAAGAGCCCTAGACTAGGCCTCCGAGACCTTAGTTCTATTTCAGGCCTTCCATGAACTGCCTGGTATGTTGTAGGTGTTAAATGTTGATTTAAAACTATTGTTCATGGGACATACAGGGAGGGCTAAGGCTAAGGAAGAATGGACAAGAGGAGTAAAGGAACTGGGAAAAAAAATGTCTTCAGCCTTTTCTATTGTGATTTCTAGCCAACCAGAAAGAAACATTATTCATTTTGAATAGATTAAGGTCTTCTATGTGCCAGGCACTGAGAAAAATGCTTTACAAATATTTCTCATTGAATGTCTCAAACAGCTTTTTGAGGTGGGTCCTATTACTCTCCCCACTGACCAATGAGGAAAGCAAGACTAGGAGTGTTTAGGTAGCTCCCTTGTGATTAAACATCAGTGCCAGGATCTGAGCCCATATCACCCTGACTCCATGGTTCCACTTCTTTTTGTGTTGCTGTTACAATTACAGTTATATAATTAACCACACAGTGACCCAACTACTGTGCAGAGGCCTGTGCGGGGTCTCCAGGAAGGTTTCCCAAAGGTGGTGACATCTGAGTTGAAGGATGAGTGAGACTTGGCCAAATGGAAAAAGCGGGACAATAGCACAGGCCAAGGCCGGGAAGTATCCAAGGACATGGCACATTAAGGCAAGTCAGGAGTTGCTAAAACATCAGAATTAAGCACACAAAGTACAAAGGGACATTGCCCTTCAGGATGTGCAGCCCTGGATAGTGATGGAAATATGTCAAATGGTCTGGCATTTGAGGCCAACTGGGTAAGAAATTTTATCCAAGAATAAAGAGCCTTCTGCCTGTGTATCTCACCTCCTCCTCACAGTAGCTCTGAGAAGCAGCTGTATAAGGAGGCCTCAACTGGGCAAGGAAAAGAGCTCTGACCTTAGCAACCTAGGGCCTGTTTCCCAGAGGTTGTGTTACTTACCACCTCTCTGAATCTCGGTTTCCCCTTGTCTACAAAGAGGTCATTAATACCCACCTCCCCACACTAAATGTTATTGTCCATAACAGTGATTTGAAAACAATAAAGAGATTGTGGGTTTATTCTACGTTACTTCATTTTACAAATATGGACCATGAGGCTCAGAGACATCAGTCGTTTGCTGATGAACATACCTAGAAAATGCTTGATTTGAAACTGGATCTAAAATCTGGCAACTTTCACTGCCTCTCTGTCACTTCCACTCACTGGTTCTGGTTTAGCCCTCCAGAGCCCAATGGAATAAGCCTGCTCCTCTACCAACAATGCCCCTGTGGATAGATGAAGACAACGTCTGTATCCCTGAATCTCCTCCCTCCAACAAAATGTTCCCAGATTTTCACCCAATATGGCTTCCTAACCCTCATAGGGCTTAGCTACCCTTGAGAAAAAAGGAAAGGACAAATAATAGAAGGAACTCTCTAGCACCTTGACAAGGACTGAAACATCCCCTGCCTCAGAATCAGCAGCCAGGCACTGAGAATGTCAGCCACAGCCAACTCACCATAGAAAACAATCACAGTCCGTTTGCCATCCCCAGTTCCTAAACTGCCACAGCCAAGCTGGACACCAGCTCTGAAATCCAAGGGACCTCACTCCTCCCAAGCCTTCTATCTTTCCTGCTCCAGATGGCCCAGATTTGAGCTGGATCCATTTTCTTGGCCATCTTGCTGAATGTGGTGCACACTCATTCCAGAAAATGCTGACCTCTGCTCCAAGCAGCCTCGTCAGCAGCTTCCCAGACATGGCTCGACTGTTTATTTATTTATTTTTGTGTTAGCAAAGAGGAGAAAATCACATCGGCCTAAAATGAATACTAATGAAATGGCTTCGTTAGCTTCCTTTGTGATAAGAATGAAAAATCGGATTTCCACAGAATCGCAGCCATATATTTCCTCCCCCCAATCTTTTTTTTTTTTTTTCTTTTTTGCCCTTTCTTCTGATAGGAAGATTAGGGACAGCTGAGAAGGAGAGTAAAGTCATTTCATAAAAAATATCTGCATTTTTAAGGGCGCCTTTGTTGCAGAGGGACGTGGTGGTGCAATTTCTCCAAACCCACTTTTCTCAGCCTGTAAAGCAAATGTACCTATTTGTCCTCTGCTGCAACAATGCCAGCTGCATTCAATCAACTGAGAAGCTGCAAGCCATAAACCTTCTTCCCCAGCTAAGGGGGGTTGGGAGAGGGAGCAAGCAAGAGAGAAGGCATGCCATAAAAATTCATCAGAATAATGTAGGGATGAGATGCGCTCCGATCGCCGGCAAGCAATCAACCAATCACTCATTCTGTGGCATTTACAGCACGTCTCATTCCCCTGTTCCTTAAGGACAATTGATTTTTCCTGATTCCATTAGCATAACGGCGTGGAAAATGTCTGCAGTGCAACATTTCTGGAAAGTTCCAACAAGTAGGCTGGGCACTGGAGTGTGACCATCTCCATAAAGCTTCCTCAGGCTCTGCGGCAGACGCTGCCACAGCCGCCGCAAAAGGCCCAGAATGAATGGCACAGCCTCCAAAACTTGGGGACCTCAGGGATGAAAAAAAGCAGGTAATTCGCATTAATGCAAAACCCCTTATCATTGCATCCCTGAACACAGAAGCAGTCTTTTGTGCAAGATGGGGGACCAATGAGCAGGCAAAACCCACCCAACCCAGGAGGGACCATGTCATAGATACTGAGCCCATTTGTGGCTTTGCCTTTCCAAAGATCCTGGCTTTAGGAACTTAGAAAAGGATGCTTAATGTGATTATTCCTTCCTGTGTGAACAAGGCAGCTGCAGGGGTGGGTTCCCAGGAGCCATTATTCTGCCTCTCTGTCAGCTGTCCATTGCATTGTCCACCAAAACAGCATGCGTGAGGAGGAAGTGTGAGGAGTTTGGAGCCATGCAGCCCTGGGTTCAAACTCTGAATCTTCCTTTTACTTGGTGTGTGGCCATGGGCAAAGCTCAATTAACCTCTCTGAGCTTCAGTTCCTCTTTTTTTTTTTTTTTTTTTTTTTTTAAAAGAATATAGTCATTTGCTTTATTGGTTTTCTCAACACTCGGTACATAGGAACATGTATGACTACAGAGGACCCAAAAGTACACTGGTTAACTTGTAAGTCAAACAGCAATCTCCCTATCCATTTATGAAAACTGGGGACCTCATTATTTCAAAGATGGTTGAGAGAATTAAATGAGGTAACATGTGGAAGAACCTAGTATGGTGCTGATGCATAGTGGGTGCTCAACAAATCAAATTCCCCTCCCCCACCACCAAAACAATTCCCTCATAATGCCAGCTTCAGTTGGTCAAGATGGAGAAACTTTCCAGTGCCAAAAAGAAACATACAAAACCCAGAATTTCCATCTATCCTTGCAAGTGAGATTAAAACTTGGGTATGCCTTTTTAAATGTGCTTGGTGAGACTCCTCTTTTTTTGTTTTTAGTCTCCTTTTATTCAGTCTCCTGAGTCATCTTCCTGTCTCTTCTCTCACTCCCTCCTCTGTCTTCACATTGCACCAGAGAGTTCTTTCTAAGACACATGTGACCTTGTCAGTCCCCTGCTCAAAATCCCTCGCTGCCATCTGCTCTTCAAGATTCAGCTCAGGCTGGGCCTCCTCTAGGAAGCCTTTGACACCCCACTCTCCTTTAGGATCCCACAATCCCTGTGCACACCTCACAGGGATTATCTGTGTCCATGTTTTCTCCATCCTAAACTATGGGCTTCTTAAGGGCAGTTTGTCCAGTTCCACAGTACCTGGTACTTAGTAGATATTCAGTCAAAATTTGTTACAAAACCAACTTAAAAGTCAGTGCTGATCCCTTTGACTGAGACCGCTAGGCTTAGCTCAGTGTTTGCAGAAGGCTATGTGGGCACTGGCCCTGGTCCTGAATCTTTTCTGCCTGGCTAAAGAAGAAAACATAATAAAGGATCCTTGGGTGTGCTGAAAACAAGTCACACTCGTGCAGAAAACCTGTAAACAACCAGCCTTTGGAGAGTAGAGGGAGGGCAGGGATTCTGGGATGTAAGTTCCAGTCCTGGCTCTTGCCCAAGACACAGAACGTTTCTGAATCTCCACTTTTCTCATCTTAGAACAAGATTGTTCTAAGGATTATAAAATATGATTTTTGTGAATCTCTTTAAGTCTTTAAAGTGCCTGTCATGAAAGACCTCTAGGCTTCCTTCCAGCCGTTTCAGTGCTCACTGACCAAGAGCTGAAGAGTGTCTGCATTGACCACCTCTCACTTGCTCCTCAGACCACTGCTATGTGTTTTGTCATTCTGACAAAACAAATCTCAGTAATGACCTCCTGCTAAACCCATTCCTCATTTTTAATCCTTATCATATTTGCTCTCTTAGAACCATATTCCTTGCTTTCAAGCACTTATTTCAGGATGTAATTATACATTCATTTGTGTGACTGTTTTTTTAATACCTGCACGCCAACTAGACTGTGAACTCCATGAGGCCAGGTACAGCATCTGTTTTTGCTCACCTTTGCACTCCTAGGTCTTGGCATTATGCTTACAGGGACAGCCTTCACCCTGGCTCAGCAGAAAGGCAGACAACATGCCCAGACAAGGCCTGTCCATGTTCAATACCAACTGAGAACCAACAGAAGACCTGGAGCCTCTCTGTAAGTCCTGGAGTCACCCCTTAATGCCAGAGCTTCTTCCTGATGGGACTCAGATGCTCTCTTGAGCCGCACGGAGGGTGTCAGGAGGACCGGCAGGGTGCACAATAGTAAGGGCACAGAGTCATCAAAAGGCCAGTATTGTGGGATGAGATCTAGGGAATCATCAAGCCCAGCTGTGCAGAGAAAGAAAACCAAGACCAAAGAGAAAATGTGATCTGTCTAAGATCTGACAGTGAATTGATGTCATCTGTAGTCAAGAGAGAGCAAGCAAAAAAGAAAAAGAGAGAGAGAGTGGCTGTAAGTGTGGTATCTCAGACCCCCTAGGCTCTCTGTTCTGGATCCCTGTGGTGGATTGAATTGTGAAACCCATTTTAGACATGTTCTTGGCCTTGGTCTGCATTCTGGTGGATGCAGACCAATTGTAAATAAGATCTCTTCAAGATGTTAATTCAGTTAAGATGTGGCCCAATTGAATCAGATTGGGCTTTAATCCAGTTTATTGGAGTACTTTATAAGAGTGAAAGTCAGACAGAGAGAAAGCCACAGGGAGCAGGCAGAAACTGGAAGTCAATGGAACCTGGGAGAGAAAGAAGACACTGCCATGTGCATTATGACGGAAAAGCCAACCACCAAGGATTGCCAGCAGCCAGCCCCAGAATGCCAGTCTTCAGGGAGAAAGCATTGCCTTGCTGATAGCTCAACGTCGGACTTCTCCTAGTCTCAAAACCATGAGCTAATAAGTTCTAGTTGTTTAAGTCAACCCATTACTGGTATTTGTTTTACCATCCAGGAAACTAAAACAGCCTCCATGGCCTCTGGGCTGTCCTCTACCATAGCATATGTTTCCTTGGGTTGTAATTGTCTATTCACATGTCTGCCTCCCCCTGGAGGGTAAGGGCAATGACTGGTTAATCTTTGAATTCCCAGAGCATAGTTCTGTGCATGACACACAGTAGGGCTCAATAAATATTTCTTGATTAGATACTAGATGATGAAAAATGGGGAGAGTGTGTGTTGAGGAGTTATAAGGCTGCCTGGGAACCAGATCAGAGCCCCACTCAGCCCCAGAACACAGGAATGAAGGAGACCTAAAGGCAGAACCTGTCCACAATGCCCAGAGAATGACAGAACTTCAGAGTTATGATTCACCCCTTCAGGTGACACAAAGCACAGAATATAATTGGCATTTGAAAGCCAAATAAGTCAAGGTGCTTCCATTCATTCCACAGGGATGCAGAAGCAGAGCTTTGCAGCCAGAAACCCAAGTATAAATTCTGCATTTGCAGTTATAGTCCCAGAGTTTACAAGAAATTGTGGATTTCTGAGGCTATAGAAGATACTCCCTCTGCCTTCAGGGAGCTTAGAGTCTAGTAATAAATGGAAAAATGACATGCCTACAAGAAATCTAAGGCCAGGGGGAATGTGATTAAAGGCCCCAAAGACATGGTGGGGGAAGGCATACAGAAAACTGGGAGAAGAGCTTTATGAAGGAAGCAGATTTTCATCTGATTCTTGAAGAATGCATAGGATTTTAATGGCAAAGAAAGGAAAAGCATTCATGGTGATCAAGGAGGCAGAAGAGTATGGAGAACACTCCTGGAATGAGAAGTCAGCCTATTTGACTGGAAGGTTTAGGGATGTGTGGAGTGTAACTGGGAGCTGAGGCTCTGAAAGTGGGTTGGGCCAAAGAGAGACTCTAATGCCACTGAAATGCTCAGAGGGATTAAATAACTTGTCCAAGGACACACAGAGCCAGTGGGGCAATCTAGAACTGGCCTCCAGTTCCCTCCATCAGTTTGCCCTCATCTTCAACATGAGTTGAACAGCGATTGGCAGGGGCAGGGGCCGTCCATGGTAAAACACATGAAAAAGTAATAAATCAGAATAAGTGTGGCTGTAGGGAGGGGCTCCAAGACTCAGTTTGACAAAGGAAAGTATGATATACAGAATGAAAGAAGCAAGGAAATATGATGTTCTGCCCCACATCTCTACAAGTGGTATATTCTACTACCCATCAAAGCCCTCCTTATAGTAACTTCTGTGAATGAATATGAATCTTTGCCATGGGCACATTGTGTTTATACATTTGTGTCAAGTTAACATTCCCATGGCAATTTTTTTCTTCAGAAATAATTACCCTTGTTAAGTCTTTTTCACGGAAAATGTAAAGGTAAATTTCAGGCCAGATCATAAATTCTGAATTTTCAGAAATTGCGAATTAGTTAGTGGAGAGAAGCTAAGATTGGAATCAGGGTGGTTGATTGGAATACTCATTAGCTTTGAAATGCTCTATCAGAATGTTCCAGTATCTCCCAGGTGCTGACAAATCAACCTGCCAAAATGTTCAGTATGTGCTCAGCTAGATCCAGGTTCAAGGACCAGCTCAGATACTTCCTGGCTGTGTGACCCCAAAACATTTACCCCACCTCTCTGGTCTACCTCAAGGATAGAATTAATAAAATAATGGATTTGGATGTTCTTTGGAAAATGTAAAGCTCTAAACAATCCATCAAAGATCTCGATCTAGAGGGGAATGACAGAAAGGAAACAAATCAGGTAAAATAGGATGTCCCAGTCCTGGAATGGCAGGGAAGGGCCCAGGCCAGAGATAGATATTTGTGTGTGGACAGGAGGCATGAGGTCACCTGGCTCCCTTTTCTTCCTGCCTCCCTGAAAGGCACTAACCTTGGCCCTTGTGGCAGTTTGATGTAATTATGAATTCCAAAAATATAATTGAATCATGCTTGTAAAGTGATCTGTTAATCTGGGCATGATTAGGTTAGGATTAGGGCGTTGAGCCCCACCCCTCGGTGGGTGGGGAATCGAATATAAAAGGCAAGGCAAAGGACAGTTGAAGCAGTCTTTTGAGAAGAAGTTTTGATGTTGGAAAGAAGGCCCCAGGAGAAGAAAGCAAGCCGTTTGCCTGAACACTTTACAGCTGACCTTGTGGAGGAAACAGGAGCTAAGCCTGGAGAGAAACGCAGCCCCGGGAAGAGAGGAACCCCAGAAGTCTGAACCCTGGCAAATGCCGGCAGCTGTCTTGCTCTAACATGTGGCAATGGACTGGTGAGAGAAGAAACTTAACACTTTACGGCCTGGTCTCTGTGGTCTTCTACCCCAAATAAATACCCTTTATAAAGACCAACCCATTTTTGGTATTTTACATTAGCACCCCTTTGGCTGACTAATACAGCCCTTTATGCAAGTTATTTCTTACTGTTATGAGATAGGTTAATGTGCCTCTACTTTACACAGGAGGAAACTGAAGCTCAGAGGGGTGGTGGGGAATAACTTCCCCAATCATATGTCAAATAAATGGCAGATCCAGATTCAAACTGACACCTCTGTAAGGGTAAAGCCTGTATTCTCCACCTCTACACTATGCTGCCTTCCATTTGAAACACAGTGGTGTCACTGGGGAAACCTGCTCTGCATATCCACCTCAGAATTTTGCAATAACAGGAATATTTTTACAGTGGGGCTCCAAGAACCTTGGGAGAAATAATAAAGAGAACGTTGGGACCAATACTCATTCATATAAGAGTCCTGTGAGAGTTTAAGATTATTTTTGAATCCCAAAAAGAGAAAGATTATGTTTGTAAACTATTCTTCTGGGTGTGATACCCCCTGACTATATTGGATTCAGTTGAGGGACTTGATTAAATTACCTGTTAAGATTAGGGCTTTGTTTCAACCACATCAGTATGGCATGACTCAGGTTGAGTCCCAGTCCCCTTGGTGGGCCGATATAAATGGACACTCACTCAAGAAGACACAGGAAGAGAGAGAGAGAGAGCTCTGTCATTTTTTATCCTGGGGCCCAAGGGAGAGATAAGCCATTCTTCTGATAGTTTTCAGCTGACCTTGGGAAGAGACCAGAACAGCTGAGACTTATATAGAAGGCCTGGAGAGCAATAAGCCCTATGCCGGGAGAGAGAGGAAGCCCTGAGAGACAAGCCCTATGCCAGCCTACAGCTGATACTGGGAAGAAGCTGGGCCCACAAAGCTTCAGAGGAAGGGGCTGAAACCCAGGAGAAATAGGCCGCCCTCTTGCTTCAACATGTGACAGCTGACTTTGGTGAGAAAGAACATCTTATGGTACCTTGAGTTGAACTTTGTGGCCTTGGGACTGTAAGCGTTTACCCCATATAAATACCCTTTATACATGCCAACAGATTTTTGGTACTTTGCATTCTCACCCCTTTGGCAGACTAATACTAGAAGAGGAAATAAAGGCTGCCTCAACCCAGGATGGCGGACTAAGGTGGAAGCTTCATATGAGGTAAAAGAGAGCTGAAATACCAGGTCTTGTTGGAGAAACTAAAGAAACCCCAGGATTCATGGGGTAGGAAGAGGAACTCTGGCTCAGGAACTCAAAAACAAAGGAGAGAGAGAGAAGAGGGTATTGGTCCAGGCTAAGGCTTTCAGTTACTTCCTGCTTCGCACAAGGATGGGTGAGACTCAAGATGTGACTAGAATGGGGGACTCAAATGTATATGGCTGTGGAGGGGTCTGAGCTCAGGGGAAGAAGAAGCTGATAGTTTGGCAGAGCCTGACGCTCATCTTCTTAGAAAGGCACACACCTGATCAAGGAAAAGCAGTACTCAACTCTTCTGCATCCTTCAAAACCCTGCTTAGACTTCATTTGCTCTGTGATGCTTCCCATGACCTATTCTTCTAGATTTCTAATCCCTTCCTTTGACCTTCTGTTGTGACATCTTTCTCACCACATAGCCACTGTCAGTATACATGCCCATCTCTTTGCCCAAAGTGAGAGCTTCTCTAAAGGACAGATCTACATGTGAGACATCCCTGGGTCCCCAGGGCCTAGCACAGAGTCTGGCTCAAGTACAAGATCAGGAACAGTTCACTGAACTGGATAACAGAGAAAGTGAACATCCAAAAAGAAGTTCAGAGGTGTGAGAAGAGCAGAAGTTTTTTTGGTTTTTGTTGTGTTTTTGTTTTGGGCAGGGGAGTTTCCTGGAGGAGGGACAGGAGGAAAGGAAAGTTTTGTTCAAGGAGAGGAAGAGGCCAGGTCCTGCCCATGCCCCTTGGGGGAGCAGAAGTCATTCCTAGGACTGAGTTGAGCCTCCCACCTGTACCAGGTTGGAAGAATGTGCAGCTGCCTTCCCGGCTTTTAGATGCTGCAGTGGGGTTCATCAGCAACTGCTGGTATTTTCTAATGAAGTTCAACTAATTCAAACCATCCTCAAGCTGAGGAACACCTTTGGGGCCTTCTAGGAAAATGATTGATGGACACCCCACCCTTTGCCAGGAGGTCCTCAAATATCTAAATTGGTACTATTACCTGGAAAGAGTCTTCCTCTAGCCATCAGAGGGAACTTTTCTAAGCCTGTCCACATCATGCCATCTTAAAATCACTCTGCAAGGCCCTCTGCTTCAGCCATCCTGTTCTCCTCACCCTTCCCTAAGCATAGTTTGCTCATTCACATTTCTGTGCCTTTGCAGGTGCTGTTCCCTCTACCAGGAATTCTCTCCCCCAAACACCTCACCTGCTGTAGCCATTGGGCAGTTTGATGTAATTATGAATTCCAAAAATATATATTGGATCATGCTTGTGAACTGGTCTGCTAATCTGGGCATGATTAAGTTATGATTAGGGCGTTAACTGGGCCACATCAGTAGAGTGTTGAGCCCCACCCCTTGGTGGGTGGGGGAATCAAATATAAAAAGGCACAGCAAAGGAGTAGTTTTGAGTTGCAGTTCTGATGTTGGAGTCTTGAGCTATAGCCCCCGGAAGTAAGAGAGCTTGGTGGTGAGGAAGGAGAGAAGGCCCCAGGATAGAGACGAGCCATTTGCCTGAGAGTTCACAGCTGGCCTTGTGGAGAGAAGCAAAGCCTAGAGAGCCTGATAGTCCACAGCTGACCTTGTGGAGGAAACAGAGGAGCTGAGCCCAGAGAGAAACATAGCCCCAGGAAGAGAGGAACCCAAGAAGCCTGAACCCTGGCAAACGTCAGCAGCTGCCTTGCTCCAACACGTGGCAATGGACTTTGATGAGGGAAGAAACTTATGCTTTATGGCCTGGTAACTGTGGACTTCTGCCCCAAATAAATACCCTTTATAAAAACCAACCGATTATTGGTATATTGCATCAGCACCCCTTTGGGTGACTAATACACCTGCCTACTCAGTCCCAAGCATAGGATCTGATACACATTAGGAACTGTCTTTGTTTGGGTTTCCCCAGAAGCAGATTCTAAAACAAGGATTCAAGTGCAAATAGTGTATTTGCAAATTGATCCCAGGAAACACTGGGAGAGACATTGAGAAGTGAGACAAGGAAGGGAAAGCACCAATAAAGTACATTTTTTAAAGTGAGTTGCCAACATAAGTAGCTAGAATCTAATTCCGAGAACCAGTGAGGAATTCCTGTCTCAGAATTATCTCATCTGAAGAGTGAGAGAGCTGGGATAGTTATACAACAACTCCCATCAGTCATTGGCTGAAAACTGCTATGGGAGAATGTTAATACCCTGGTATTTCTGGCCTGCCCCTTATGCTCAGAAATGGTGGGCAATGAAAGCATCTGCTTTAGGCACTTATAAATTCTGCTGAATGAAGATTAACATACAAAAAACTCAATAATGATAATAATTGCTAATGTTATTGTTTGCTATGTGTCAGGCACAGTCCAAGTACTTGACAAAAAAGTACATACTTTTTTTCACCCTCCTTACAACCCTACAAAGTAAGTTATTATTATGCCCATTTCACATATGAGGAAACCGAAGCACAGAGTTCTAAGTAACTTGCTCAAGGTTTTACAGCTAATAACTGACAGAACCAGGACTGAACCTTGGCAGTCTGACAGGTGCCCCACTCATTCTGCCTGCACAAACTGCAGAAGCTCCACGTTGGGATTCGTGGGCTGCCATTTCATGGCCACATGGTTCTTGGACAAGTCACCAGCTTTTCAAGCCTTTGTTTCCTGCTTTATAAAATGGGCACCATGTCACTTGACTCCTGCCCACACAGCACAAGCTGATGTATTGGAGCTGGGCCAGACCTGGTCTCCTTCCATGCAAGGATCTCTATGGCTCTGATGCTCTGCAGTTTTATAACTCAAATAACTTCCTTCTTCCTCCTGTGCACCTCACTCAGCTGCATAGGCCCTCGTGGACCCCATTGGTCTATTCCAAGAAGCACAAGTCATTGCAGAGTCCTCAGGAGAGAGGACTCTGTCTTCTGGCCCTCCGCCCCTTCCACAGAGCTAAGCATCCCAACACACCACCTACAGGAAGCGCCATCCCAGACCCGAGCTAGAAGTCAGGTTCAAATCCCAGCTCTAACCATCACCAGCTGTGTGGCCTTTAGCATGTCACCTCACTCAAGTCTCAGTTTCCTCATCTATAAAATGGTTATCACAATCCCTAACCCAAAGGGTTGTGGTGAGCATGTGGGAAGGCCCTAGCACATAGTAGGTGCTCAAGGACAAGCAATTTCACATTCTTTGTTATAAAGAAGTACGCTGATAGATTTCTGTTAGAGTAAAAAAAACTTAACATTCACTTTAATTCTCTAAGCCCTGGAGGCCTTTAGCAGGGCTGACAACTTTGTCTGGAGGATGGTAAATATTTGTCTATTTCAGAGGCAGCATTTATCTTCTAAGGCTCTCGTGCCAGTCCCCGTGCTGACAAGCAACTTGTTTATTTATTATCCTAATAACAAATAGATTGTCAGGCCTGGAGGCTCTGCATGCTGCCTTCCATGTCCTGCCATTTATTCTTTCATTTATTTTATCCAGCACCCTACCCCACCCCCCTTATTGAGCCCAGACTGTGCATGTTACCCTGGGCTGGTCCAAGGCTGCAGGGAAGAACCATGCCCAGCCCTTGTCTTCAAAAGCCTGGCAGTCTAGAGAGGGGGAGATGATGATGATGATGATGATGATGATGATAGAAGCATATACTTACTCTGTGCCAGGCATTGTGCCAGATACTTTACATATATCAATCCATTTAATCTTGGCAAGTAGATACTATTATTATTCTCATTTTACTGATAAGGAGACTGAGGCATAAGATGTTAAGGAGCTTGCCCAAGGTCACCCCTATAAAAATCATTGCAATACAGAGCAGGGGTAGATACCAAAGGCTGCATAATAATTATACAGTAGTAGTGTTTATATGTTTTGGAGACAGCCACGTGGCCGTCTGGCTACTCCACACATGCCAGTCACACTTCTGCCCTGGCCTTTGCACTTACTATTTCCTCTTCCTACAACAGTCTTCTCCCCAGATACCGACCTGATTCATCTCCTTCAATCTTTGCTTGAAT
The DNA here is from genome assembly GCA_026826555.1 of Tolypeutes matacus. Taxonomy (NCBI): domain Eukaryota; kingdom Metazoa; phylum Chordata; class Mammalia; order Cingulata; family Chlamyphoridae; genus Tolypeutes; species Tolypeutes matacus. Next base: position 45,351,886 of record JAKSZT010053883.1, read on the forward strand.
GTCCCCTTTTCAGTGAGGCCTCCTCCATTTACAGGCCCCACGTGGCCTTCTTTACCCCCTTTCCTTAATTAGCCTCCATAACACTAGTCAGCAAGTCATACTACATTTTTTTTACTTTTGTTTCTTTCTTTATTGTCTACCTTCCCCACCTCTAGAATTAGCTCCATGAGAACAGGGTTTTTCTGTCTTGTTCTCTGCTACTTTCACAGCATGAGGAGCAGAGTCTGGCAATAGAAGCTGCTCAGTTTTTTCATTGAATGACTTAGACCTTATATCTCTGCAGCCTGCCTGGAACTGCTGGCCTCCCTCGGGGTTCAGTCCCTGGTCATTCTTTCTAGTGTCACCAATACACTCTCCATTGGGCCTTTCACTCCTTTCCATGGCTTCAGTTTCTTCTGTCCTCTGAGAACTCTCAGATCTTTACCTCCAGACAAGAACCCACTTCTGAACCCACCTATAGAGACAATCACCCAGGATTGGGCTGAGCCAATATCTCCGGCTGGGCCACACCTGAGTCAGAGTCCAAAATTGATCTCATCACCTTCAACCCAAGTGCAAGCCTCCTCCTGAGGCCTCTAGCCCCCAGTCACCCAAGCCAGGAACCTGAGGGTCAGCCTCAACTCCTCCCCTCCTCACTACTCAGTCAATGGCCCCAAGTCCTCAAGAGATTTTCTTGTCTGCCCCCTCCTCTGTCACCACTTTCATTTAAAACCATTATTATAGGAGGACTATGGTTGTTGTCTCCCTCTGGGCTACCCTGCCACAGTCCTTCCTTATGAAACTATCCTGTATATTTCTAAAATGCCAATGTGTCCATGTAACTTCAATACTCCATATTCTTCAGTGGCTCCCCATTGCCTATTCACTAAATGCCAAGACCTTCAAGATCTAGCCCAACCTTCCTTCCCAGCCTTACTGCTGACCTTGACCCTCCCCATTGCCCCAAACACAGGATACTGTTTCACTCCCCCATACCTGGGCTTAGGCAGTTCCCTCCACCTGGAATGTCTCTGCTCCTCTCTGCATGAAAACCATCTCCTCATCCTCCATCATCCAACTTAGATGGTATTACCTCCAGGAAGTCTTCCCTGAGAGAAGAGGAGAGGGCAATGTGAGGACATGGATACAGGAAAGTATGAGGCAGGTTTGGGAAGCAAAGAACCCCACAGCTTCAGGAACGCTTGGTAAGGGCTGGGCTCCTAGAAGCTCCTGTAGGTGATAAACTCATGTTGGCTTTGTGGGGTTGGCATGTGATTGCCATAACTGGGGCCCTCACTGTGACCCCCACAGAAACACACAGCACCTGGGCTCACAGGAGCTTGTGTCAGAAGGTGCCTGATGCCTGAGACTGCAGGGACTAACACCTAATACACTCTGGAGGAAGAGATCCTCCTGGCATCTGAGGCACACCTCCTGCTGCTCATCACGAGGCGGTCAAGGCAGCAACAGTGCTATTTGGAACTGGCTCAAGCATGGTGGAGTGGTTAAGCCCACAGAGCCCCTAGCACTAAATTGCCTCCATTTGAATCGTGACTCTACCAAGTCCTACCTCTGAGGCCTTGGACAAGATACATAAATCTTCTGATGCTTCAGTTCCCCGTCTATAAAATGGGAATAGTGGTTGCACCTACCTCACAGGGTCATTGTGAGGATTCGATGGGTCATTATATATAAAACATTCTACATGTGGTGAGCACAATTTAAGTGTTGGCTCTTATTGCTGCTGCTGCTGTTATTTACACTGCAGGTTTGCGGGAGAAGACCAGCAATGTGACAGAGCAATGGCTGGACATTGCTCTTACAAGAGGGTAGTGGCCAGTAGGGTGTGGCCCTAAGGCCAGCAGGGCTCCTCAGTGGGCCTTTCAGGGCTCAGACCCACCTCCTCCATCCTGCAAGAGGCCTTCCCCAAGCCCCACCTCTAGCATCACCCTGTGCAGTCATTATGTGGGTGCACGCCTGTCCCGCCACACCTGATGCCACTCAGGAGCTCCAGTGCCTCGCACAGTGCAACACATGCAGTAGGTGTTTGATAACTAAGAAGAACTCTCAAGCCCTCCCCAACTTGTAGCCTGTGGCCTGAAATATCCCCATCACAGCCTCATGCTTTTCACTGAAGCTTTTAGTGTCTGTCTCAGAGCTAGGTCCCCACAAAGGGATAACGCTTGATCATGATCTCAGACCTGGGCATCTTGGAGGGAAGGGTTTCTGTTTCTTTCCAGAGAGCAAGGCTTCCCAAGCTGCCGAGATTGCTCATGAACTAGAAGTCAAGACCTGGGAGGAATCTGGGGTATTCTTCTGGGAGAGAAGGATGGGGCGGTCTTTGTGAAAGCCTTCTCTGAGGGACAGAGTTCATCCTCCTCTCTCCATCTTGCTGGCTACTCCATGCCCTGACCCAGCCTACATCATACCAGACCCGGGTCCTGTAGCAGCCTCTACCTGGCCTCTCTGAGCCCCACCTGATCTTCAATCCATCCTCCACACTAAAGCCAGAATCAGTTTTCTAGACCCCCAAATCCAGCCATAACACCCCCTATCTGGAAAAAAAAAAAAAAAAAAAGTTTTGGCTTTTCTCTGCCAACTGAATAGAAGTCCAAGCTCCTTAGCTGGGCATATGGTTCTCACCCTTCACAGCCCAGCCCCTGCCTGTCTCTCCTCTAGCATCTCCAGCTTCCTTACCAGCCTCATTCCCATGCAGCTTCCCATTTCCAGGCTTTTGCCCATACCATTCTCACTGCCTGCAGTGCTGTTTTCTGCTCATCAGCCTGGTCAAGCCTCCAAAGCCCAGCTAAAATATCCCCTTCCTAAACAGCCCCAGGTTCCTCCAAGCCCAGGTGATCTTCTCTGGACTCCCATAATGCTCAGCATGCAGTTCTTTCATAGCACTTGTCTCATTGGGTGGCAACTGCCTATTTACCTCTCTGCCCTGACCCTTAGTTCTCTAGTGGGCAGTGGACTTGTGGAAGACAAGGGTTTAGGTTCCTTCATCAGGGTGTTCAGGTCTAATAGCTTGGCTGTACAAAGAGAGTGCTGCTCGTTGTCAAAATATTAAAATAGTTTTATAGTGGCTGGCAAATAGCTGTCCTGGTCTCTCTCCCATGACCCCCAGCCTACCTATGATCCAGCAAGTAAAGGGTTAATGCCCAGCATAGCAGGGATCTCCTGATTGGTCAGTGTCAATGTCAAGCTGGTTATTAAAGGCTTCTAATTCTACCTCCGTATGTGTCCCAGTGCATGAGCATAAAATAGGTGCTCAATATTTGTAGAATGAATACATGAATTAGAGTCATTCTGTTCTGGATGGTTGAAGAGCTCCACACCACTGTCAAGGGCACTGGCTCCTCTAAGGACTTTTTTATTGGTGGAGGAAGGTGAGCAGGACCTTTGCAACAACATGATCAATTATGCAACTCACTGTTCATCCATCTAGCATTCATGCAATCTACTCTGTGTCAAGGGCAATGCTGGGTACAGTAAAGGAGAAATATGAAAATTCTGATGGGTCAGTGGGGGAGGTGGGTCTGAAGAATGGGAAAATTCTGGGTGCATGTAGATAGAAGAAGGGTCTTTTGGGCATCAGAACAGACATAAGCAAAGTGGCCTCAGTGGAGGGTAAAGAGATGACCCCCAGTTTGCCTGAAGCATTGCCCTCTTGCTGGGCAGCCCCAGGTTGACTCAAAGGCCTCAACCAGAGCCTGAGGAGGGCACATCCTCTTGCAGCCATCAAAGCCCAACTCTGTGCTGAACACAGTGGGTGGCTTGGAGACTAAATATTCTAGCTGCATTCCTCCTGCTTGCCCTCTAGGAAGAAAGCCAGGGAGTGGAAGTGAGCAGCACCCTCTCTGAAGAATGTCAATGCCATTAGGCCAGACTGGGCCAACAGGAATAATCCAACTTCTGGATTGAGAGATTCACAAAGGCCTCTGAGAGCCAAACGCACCTTGACAGATGAAGAGTTTAATCCTCATACATTTAGCCAGGCCTTGGTGCAACAAATGGGGGAGAATATTGGGTAGCTCCCCACAGTATAGCTTCTGCACCATGGTTGTCTCTCTGACTCACCTGTTGTAACCCCAGAGCCTGAAAAAGAAAGGGAGAAGCAGTTCCAACTCCCTGCGGAAGGTTCAATGACTATTTATCTTTCAACAAGTGTCTCTGTGGGTCAAAGTGTTTCTCAGCACCCCTGGATTATCATTCAATCCATCTGAGAAAAGCTGCAAAGCATGGAGTCAGAAGGCCATAGTAGGAGACTGAGCCATGGGAGACTTCTGGGCCGGTAGTGCTGGTGCTATCACTAACTGGCTGTGTGACCTTGTGAAAGTCAGTTCTCCCCCTCTTAGCCTCCATTTCCTCAGCTTTGAGATGAGGACCATTTTGCGCCTCACCTGAGGATGGCACCTCTGCTAACCTGTCCATCTTATGCTCTGTGGTACCGAGCCAGCTGCCCGACTCCTCACCCAGGACAATGAAAATTAGAAAGCTTTATTAAGAACCTACTGTGTGCCAGACTCTGTGGAGAACACTCTATACACCAGGTTCTAATTCTCATAAAAGGTCCTACATGTAAACAGACATTATTATCACCATTTTAGAAACAAGAAACTGATACTCGGAGAGGTTCAAGATCACACAAGGGGTAAAGGGCACTTGGAGAAGAGCTGTCCCTCAATCGGCGACATCCATTATGGACTTTATCAGAGGGAGAAATAAACTTGTATAGTATTTGGACCATTATGATTTCATTACAGCAGCTATTGATGCCCTAACATGCTAATGTTTACAAAGAGCTTAATGCAGAACCTAGTACATGGTGAACATTCAGTTTTTGGTAGCACAGAATTCAGGAGGTCAGAAAGCCCAATAAAGTTGCAGGAGATGATAGGATATCAAAGCTAGTAGTGGTTCCAGAGAACAAACCTTTGTTTCCTGTCTTTTCTAAACCCACAAAGACAAAACATTTTCAGTTTCATCATCTGTAAATAGACTGAATAATCCCCATCTGCCAGGGTGACCCTGAGGAATAAAGGAAATAATTATAACAAGTACTGTCTTATCAAGACACTTACTATATATCAGGCATTTAATTAATGGCTTTTTTACCTACATTATCTTATTTATTCCTCCTGACTACACTATGAATCCCCATTTTAAAGATGAAGAAACTGAGGCTCAGAGAGGTTAAGTAACTTATTTAAATCACACAGATAGTAGGCAGACCAGCTAGAACTTGACCGCAGGTCTGATTGACTACAGAGCCAGAATCCTTCTCCACTTGCCTTCCCTGCATGAGGAGGAACCCTCCAGAGCCCCTCTCTGGCTGATTGGCTCCACACCAGGACACTCAGTCAACAAGGGAGGGCGGTTTGGTCTGGAGTTACAAGGACCAATGAGCTGAGTCTCAGTACAAGATTTCTGATCTTTCTGGTTCAACCCATCTCTCCAGGCTGAACCCCATCCTCAGCTCCTAGGACCCAGCTGGCTGCTGTCAGACCCAGCATTGATGTAGCATGTAAAAAACTGAAAAGAAAATGGAGGAAAACAGCTCACCAATAGGGAGGAGGGAACTTGTCACTCCACTCCACTCCCCCACCCCATGCCCAGACTCCCGAGAGGCAGCTGAAGGCTAGACCCTGGCTTTCCCCCAAGGTCACCTTCACGACAGTTCCACCAGGGCTCTGGCTGGCAGCGCCCGCCGACGCCAGGCCGTGATGGATTACTGCTCGCTCTGGCTACTGTTCACTGCACAATCCAATCTAGGAGACACACATATTTCTCAATTCAGGGACTTCTTTTATTTTATGAAAAATCAGCTGGCTGCTCAGGCATGAGCAGCTGGGTTTGGCAGCACCGTGGATTTCGTGAGCCTCCTCCAACCCTGTTGTCTTCCCAAACTTCTCTTCCCCCTGCCCTAGTCTACTCATTACCCACTGCCAACCCCTATAGAGTGTGGAAGAAAAAGCATAGAGCTCAGAGTCAGATAGTCCTGAGTTCAAGCCCCACTTATAACACTTCTTTTTGGAGGATATGGCACAAGTCACTCAACCTCCCAGAATATCAGTTTCCTCGTGTAGAAAGTGATGCTATTGCCCACACTCCAGAGCTACGGCAAGGCATAAATGAGTCATGAACGTGGAGTTCCTGGCACAATAAATAGCTCACTGGCACCTACTACATGCAGGAACGAATTCAATTTCTTCTTCTCTATCTCCATTCTTAATAATTCACACTGTCCCCTGTTCTCCTTCTCTCTCCCTTCTCTCGTTTCTGCCTCATTACGGACCACGTCAGTCTTAAAATTTCCATAGCATGGCCCAAACTGCTCTGTTCTAAAAGTCAAAGCACGGGAAGCAGCTGTGGCTCAATTAGTAGGGCTCCCGTTTGCCATATGGGAGGCCCCGGGTTCGGTTCCCAGGGCCTCCTGGTGAGGGCAGGCCCGCCCGCACAGCGTGGTTGGCTGACCCAGTGAGCACAAGCAGCAAGGGGGGGATAAATGAGTAAATAAATAAAATCTTAAAAATAAATAAATAGATAGATAAATAAATAAATAAATAAAAGTCAAAGCAATTACTACCACAGGTTTCTCTGGATTAAGCTTGTTCTTTATTTTCTGCCTTTATCTATCTCGTGTTGTTGTTAGGAAATAATCCCTTATGACTCACACAGTAGTGAGTCTGATACTATATCACTCTCACTGATTTCTGGAAAGACTGATTCCAATGCACCCTTAAGACCTCTTGTCACCACTCTTTTAAATTCTAGTGAAACATTGTTCCCAACTCTTCACCTGCTCTTAGATTTAACCCTTCATAAATTCTGATTTGAATGGATTAGCAGTCCCACCTATTCAAGTAGGCAGGAGGTGACCAGGGGATTTTTATGGAGCTGGATGAATGTAAAATACCAGCCTGATCTGGCCCATGAGCCCAAGTGCCCCATTGCTTCATAGATCCTTTGGCCATCCTGATAATGAAGTTTTTTTTTAGGAGGTACCGGAGTGAACCCAGGACCTTGTACATGGGAAGCAGGCGTTCAACCACTGAGCCACATCTGCTCCCTTGATAATGAACTTTTAAGTGGGCAGAAAGCAGAGAGGTAGGTTAAATATAAAATCAACACTGAATTAGTGCTGTAGAAGAAGATAAAAATTAAGCACAGCCTTATAAGACGTCCCTGGATCTCCTTTTGCTGATGCCAGCTGATGGGTTACAGGAGGTTGGTTTTTCAAATCAAAGGATACTAGAGACCCTGAGCACTAGCACCAGCATTTAAAACAGAGCCAGAGGCTGTGGGGTGCCTGACTCATCTATTAACACATGTCAGCACCTGAGCTAAGCATCCTTACAAACATCCTTAACTCCTCTGCTTTCCCATCTCAGACACCCAGCCATTCTCCAAGCCCTCTCAAGTACGTATCAGATCCACCCTCCTCTTTCCAGGCCTCATCATCTCTCACCTGGGTCACTAAATCAGCCTCTTCCCTGGCCTTTCAGCACCTCACCCCCCAGTCTCTCTCCACACAGCAACAGAGTGATCTTGCCAAAATGCAAATCTGATCATGCCCTTTTCCCTGAAACCTTCCAATGCCTTGCCACTGTTCTCAGGTTAGTCTGACTTTTTAGACCAGCAAAGTTTTTCTGTAAAGAATAAGATAGTAAATAGCTTAGGCTTTGAGGACCAGATGTACTCTGCGCAAGTACTCAACTGTGTCATTGTAGCAAAAGCAGCCATAGACAATATGTAAACAAATGGATGTGGCTGTGATCCAATAAAACTTTATTTTAAAAGAACAGACAGAACAGATCTGGCCAGTGAGCCAAAGTTTGCCAACCTCCATGACTTAGACCATCCCACAATACCCTGAAGGACTTGGCAGTTGCTTCAATTTTAGCCTCATCACTCACCATGCAGTGATTTTTGCTTTACACTCCAGCCTCACAGTATGCCTCAGTTCCTCCAAACAGACTGTGCCTTATTAAACCCCAATACCTCTGTTCATGTTATCCCTTACTTCACTAGCTCTTCTTCATCTTACAAGACTCAGTTCAGTCTTTGTAGAGAAATTTGGTAATGCCCATCAAAATTTGAAGCACATATAACTTCTAACTCAGAAATTCAACTTTTAGGAATTTGTCCCACAGACAAACTCAACCATAGGTGTTCATACCTATGAGGGGGTTTGCTGAAGTATTGTTTAGAATGCCAAAAAAATGGAGACAACCTAAAATGTTGACCAATAGAGAGGTGTTTAAATTATGGTGCACACAAATAATGAATATTGTGGTGCTGTTAAAAATAATGGAGTGGATCCAAATGTTCTGATCTAAAATAATCTCCAAGATATATTTAATGAAGAAAACAAGGTACAAAAGAGTGTGTATGGAAAAAATCCCATTTGTGCAAAAACAAAACAAGACAAAAAACACAAAAAACAAAAAAAGGACACATACATCTGAACATCAGAACATCTGAAAGGTTACACAGGAATTTTAACAGTTGTAACCTCTGGGAAATGGAACTGGGGTTTGAGGGGTTAGAGCAAGGCTGCCAGATATGGTTGCAAAGCCTGTGCACTGGGCAAGCCCACAGGGAGCCACATACCTAGACCACAATGGTGGCCCCTGGAGTTATGCAATAAAGCAGTAGCTCTGAATTTAGAGAAGGGAAAATTTCATTACCTACCCAGTTAAGTTTGCTAAAGGCTGCTGGGAACAATCTACCAGAAATGGCTTTTACAATGGGAATTTATTAGATTAAAAACTCACAGTTCTGAGGCCGTGAATATGTCCAAATCCAGGCATCATCAGAGATGCTTTCTCATCGAGCTGTAGCTGTGGGTGATCAGGCACATGGCAGGGCACAACGACGACAGCAGCTCATCTCTCCTCTCTCCTCCAGGCCTCGTTGCTTTCAGCTTCTGTCTATAGTGGCTTCATCTCAGTTTCTAGCTCCTGGAGACTTCCCTCTCAGTTTCTGGATTCTTCTCTGTCTCTACAGCTTTTTTCTGTGTCCATGGCTTTTTATCCCATTTATAAAGGACTCCGATAAGAGGATTAAGACCCACCCTGGGTCTTGTTCTACTGAAGTGATCTAATCAAAAGAAAGTTTTCTTAACTGCATCTAATCAAAAGGTCCCATCTACAATAGGTTTACATGCACAGGAATAGATTAGCTTTAAAAACAGGATTTCCTGGGGTCCACAAAAGACTCAAACTGCCACACTACCCTTTTATACTATTTGAATTTTTTGACACCAAAGCCTGGAGACTGAGAGTCAGCCCTAGGTTCAAAGACTACACTATAGCTATCTGTCTGCCTGCTAGGATGTGAGTCCACTGAGGGCAAGAAGCCTGCCATAGTCACAGCACAGTGTGAATCTCTCCATCAAAGACAGGTGTAAAAGATCCAAAGAAAGGACACATTAACTTGATGAGGAGCTGCATCTTGCCAGGCAGAAGAGCAGGGAAGGACACTTCAGCCAAAGGAAACAGTGCAAAGGCATAGAGAGTTGAAAGAAGATGATACATTCAGGAGGCGTTCGGGGTAGTCTAGGAAGATGAATAGACTGCAGTGTGCCAGTGGGTATTAGAGTTACAAATAATGATGCATACCTACTGTGTGCCAGAAATGTACTGGACAATTCATGGCCTTCTGTAAGAATCAAGTACAGTCAAGGCCAAGTCAAGTCAAGAACAGCCATCCAGAGCTGGACAAGTCATGCCTTCCTTCCATGATTCCAGAGCTTCCAGGCAGGGAAAGAAGGTGAGAAAAAACATAGATTCTCATAATATAAGGCAAAATGTCATTAGCATCCCAGGAATCAGAACCAAGTGACAATTTCTGACAGGGTCTATAAGAAAGGGCTTCATGAAGAAGTCAGCATATGATATGGTGCATGCAGAATGAAGAGGATTTTGCCAAGCACAGATGGAACAGAGTGGGGCAGGAGGGGGCAGCTTAAGCAAAGACAGGGAGATAAGAGAGCCCAGGACATGCTCAGGGAGCTCGAGCACATCGCATCATGAAAGGAAGTCTGTAGTTGAAGCAGGAAAGGCAGGTTGGCTAGATGGGGAGGGCTTGGAACATGAGACCAAGGACACTGGCCTGTTTCCACACCATTGGTAGAGTCTGGCTTTCCAGCTGACATTCTCAGAAGCCGAGGGTTATTATCCAGGACATTAAGTGGCTAATGGGCCCATCCCAGTGCCCTGTGCAGCCTGGAGCACAAACGTTTTCCAAATGCTGTTTTTATCTCTTGGCAGCAGTGAGGCCAACCCCTCCCTGCTAAAAGCCCTGTGCTTGGCTGTGGTCTGCTCTTCTCTACTGTCTGTGGCTTAAAGCTCTGAGAACTATCTTTTCAACATCATCACCCCACCCCAGCTGCAACTCAGCCCAGCCCCTCCCCCAAAACCAAGCCAAGCCCATACCTCCTCTCTCTGATCTCATTTCTTTTCCACTAGTTGATCAGGGCACAATAATAGCAGGTGGCAAGACTAGTCCCTGATGGACCTGGGGCTCAGGAGAGAGCCTCAATTATTAATCCTGCACCAGCTGCTGGAACCAACAGGCCTTCTGGGTGCCCAGAAAAGTGGCCTGGTCCTGGGTAGGGGTGGAGTCAGAGTTAGGGGAGGGGGTGATTAAGATGCCCATCTGGGGCCACTGGGGCAAAAAGATCTGGGGCCTGGCCTGAGAGTGGAGAGACCTGATGGCCATCCATGCTGAGGTGAGAGGCAGAGCTGTTTAGAAGGCCCTGAAGATACCTTTCCCCTGCCCTCCTGCCCCTCTGTGACTGAGACCCCTCCCTGATGCCTCCCCTTCCCAAGCAGGACCTCTGTGCAGAACCAGTTTGGGAAGGACAGCAGAGAGTTTTTCCAGCCATCCTGCCAGGTACAAGCCTGGCACCTCCCAAGTCTTTTCTCCACAATTCAAGATCTTCTTAGGGAGCTGGGGTTGGAGACACAGTTACAATTCTTCCCCACTGCCTGCCACAGCTAAACCTAACCTCCATGGATAACTTAGCTCAGTCCTCACCTACTCCAGGAAGTCCTTCATGATTGCTCCTGCCCACCCTGGGTTCATTTCTCCTCTGAATTCCTTTTACTCTGAGTCACTGCATGGAGTTCACAGAATTAGAGCCTATTTTTTCAGTGTTCTTCTATGACTGTGAGCTAGCCACTGTATCCCTGCAAACTTTTTAAGATTAGGGTTCTGTTTTCTCCCTGCTTGTGGGAAAATGGAAAAGGCAGAGGGGTGCAGGGAAAAACCATGGAGTTGAGAGCCACAAAAATATAATTCAAGCCTGGCTTCTTCCAGTAACAAGCACTGTGACGGTTGCTCAACTCCTCTAAGCCTCAGGTTCTCCACCAGCAAAATAGAGGAGATAATAGTCCCAGCCTTCCAGGTAAATTGTAAAGGGTCAGTGGGGCTGTGCTCTGCCTGAAGCTCCATCTTCTCCACTATGGGCCCACTATTCCCACTACCCAAGTCACTGTGTGCCTCTAGAAGAACCTTTCTCTTTTCATAATTAAATGAGATATTAAACAATGTGTGCATTGATGAATTATTACACCCACCAGGCTACTGATGTCTCTCTATGAGCATGTTCTAACCAAGGTGGGTTTCACGCTTAAGAAAATAATGCATAATAACAATACCCTTAAAATGAAAGTCCCTAGCAGAGAGAACAGAAGCCTGGCATGACCCTGGGATATCTTTTAAAACTCACTGGGCTGCAAGAAAGGGCTGAGGGATTTAGGAAGCCAACACGGCCATAGAGAGGTAGCCCAGGCCTTGCAGTCATCAGACATGGGTTCAAATCCTACCTCTGTTCTTTAAATGCTGTAGTTTCTCACTGAGTATAGGTTTCCTTATCTGGATATAACTTTGTTGTGAAGGGTTATCAAAAAGAATTGAAACAATCTCGGTAAAATGCCTGACACATAGGAACTCAGTAATCAGTAGCTATGATTATTTTTATGGTGCTTTCTTGAAGTATAATTTACATATCACAAAATTTACCAATTCAATGAGTTTTGACAAATATATACAGTCATGTAACCACCACCACAATCACGATATAGAACATTTCCATCACCCTAAAGGTTTTCCTGGTGCCCCTTTTCAATAAATACACTGCCCTCCTTCATGGCCCCCAGCAACCACTGATCTGATTTCTGTCCTAATAGTTTTCCTTTTCTAGAATTTCATATAAATGCTTCTTTTGCTTAGTTTAACACATTAGAGATTCATCATGTAGCTGCATATATCAGTAATTTGTTCCTTTTTATTGATGAGTATTTTTTCATTGTATGAGCCTACCAAATTTGTTTATTCATTCACCAGTTTGATGGACATTCAGGTTGCTTCTATATTTTGGCTAACCAGTAAAGTAAAGATGAGTAAAGATGCTATAAACATGGGGAACAGAACTGGTCAGATCCTCAGTGATCACGAAGCCTAGCTCCTTCACCTTAAGATAAAGAAAATGAGGCTCAAAGAGAACTCTCATGGTTTAGCTTTCCACTACTCAAAGTGTGGTCCATGAATCAGCAGCTTCAGCATCACCTGGTAGCTCACTGGAAGTGCAGAATCCCAGGCCCCACCTCAGGCTGAATCAAAATCTGCTTTTTAGTAAAATTCCCAGGGTGCTTCGTAGACACATTCCAGTTTAAGAAGCACTGGTCTAGAAGGCAAGGGATGAGGTTGGGACTAGATCCTAAGGTTTCTGACTCCCAGGCCAGAGCTACATCCCCCACATCATAAAGAGGCAGTGGAGGTATGGGGCAATTAGGGCTTACGATTTCAGGTTCTGGAAAGTCCCTCTAATCTGGGAGGGGTCTGGGCTGGTCTAATGAAGGGCAGAGTTGCAGTTACTTTTGTGGCCTCTTGGCGTCACAGGGACTGCTCAGTGTCTGAGTGAGCTTGGGTCCCAGAGGGCCAGGGCTCCTTAATTGAAAATAATAATTTATTTAGATGACATTGCTGTTAGCATGCAGAATTAATGAGAACCGTGTGGCTTGAGTTGAGGCAGGCAGAAGGGAAGGGCGTGGGCTTCCTGGATGGGGCTTTCAGAGTCCAGAAGTTCTCGCTAAACTCATCTCCCATAGATACCCTTTAACCATTTTATGTCCATTAAACAGATACACAGGAGCACACTTTCCCTACAAGAGTTTAAATAATAGCTATGAATTGTTTCTGGTTTTAAAACTGTCCATTATTGTTCACATCAATGGGCACTCTTTCAGGAATGTAAGTTTAGACGTGAAAATAATATTGCTGATCATAAAACTTTCTTTTATTCTGTGATTGGCTGTTTCCATGTGGTTCCCAACTGAGAAACAAGCAACAGAATGATTCTCCTGAATCCACCCAACCAGCAAACTCGGAGCCCAAGGTCCCACACTCTAGGAGAAAGGGTATCACTGATCTTCAGACATTTACTGAATGTCTGTGGTGTCCTGCTAGCTGAAAACAGGAGGGTAAGGAGACATAAATGAGCCTCTGTTATCCAGGGGCTATAGTCCAGTGAGGGAGGGGTGCACAGGATAAAGCTGAGAGACAGAAATAAATAAGTATTCAAATCAGTCTGCCCAGGTGAGTGGTACCAAGTGTCAGTGCTTCTGTAGCTCAGAGAATAGAATCTTTGTGGCTGAAGTGGTTATGGAATACTGTCAGGAGGAAATACAACTGAGCAAGACCTAAAAAGAAAGAAAAGGGAAGAATGCACCAGACAGGGAGAACAGCTTGAGCAGAGATATGGGAGTGGGAAATAATCATGCTGCAAGCAGTCCTGCATATGGCTGGAGGATGGCATGGACATGGCATGAGAGAGACAAGTCCAGAGTCAAAGTTGGGGGTCAGAGCCCAAGCCTAAGAAGGTGGGATTTTATCCTAAAACAACGAAGATCATAAAAGAGTTTTAAGTATGGAACTGATATAGTCATATTTGTAACATATTCTTGAGAAAATTATACACCCAAAGTATATTAAATCCAGGAATAACTGACTTGTGCATATGGACTGTGGTCCATGCATTGCCATCACTGGGTGCTTGTTAGAAGCATAGATTCCTAGGCTCCATCCCAGACCCAATGAATTAGTCTCTGGGGATGAAACCTGGGACTCTGTTTTTGTTAAGAATGCTGATTTTAGTTTATTTTGAAAACATGGATTTTAAACCCCTATTTTCTGGAAGGAGAAACTGAGGATTAAAATGGCAAATGACTTTCCCAAAGGCCCTACAACGAATAAGTGGCAGGGCCAAGACTGGAATCCAAGTTTGCCTGACTCCAAAAGCCATTCCAGGACTCTACCCTCACCAGACTGATTGGGAATGCATTCTATTTTATTTAACAAACATTTATATAGTGCTAGGCACTTTTATAAAACCTTTATGCACATCCAGTGGGACAGTCCTACCCATAACCTTCCCTTTTGGAAGCATTCTGGTACTTTCTGCCCACACTTCTCCATTGGCTGCCCTCCAGCCTCCCCTCCTACCCAGGCCACTCAACACAGACCAACCAAGGCTGGTGCAGATCAGCCTTCAGAGGGGCTTCCTGTTGCCATATATAGAGCGCTAAAGCCTCCTAATATTTGCTGGACCCTGGTGATGGTTGTCACATGAGCAGGCTAGGGGTAGAAAAAAGGAAGAGTCCATTTCATTGCATTCCATGAAGAATAAACACAAAGACTTCATTAAGGGTTAGATTTTGCAACACAATTATACCTTCTCCCTTGCCGTCTTCCTTGGCCTATCCTGCCCTCCAACCCCAGACCCCTCGAAGTCATTTCCACTGCTAAGCAGAAGGTAAGGGAGGCATGGAATCTTACCTACTAATGTAGGTGGATTTGCTTTAAAGCAAAAGCCCAAAATACAGAAATCAGGATTCAAACAATAATATCCAGCCCTTACATAGCACTTCCTCTGTTCTAGGCACTGTTCTAAATGCTTTACATTTTTAGCCCTTGTAACTAAGCTGTGAGGTAATCGCTATTATTACTACCACTTTACAGGTGAGGAAATTAAGACCCAGAGAAGTTGAATGGCTATCCTAGGATCTTCAGGCCAATGAGTGGTAGAGCCCAGACTTCTAACCACAATGCTAAATATAACTGTGTGCCAAGCCCTGTGCTGAGAGCCAGATACAAAGATGAACCAGAACCAGCCCTTGGGGGAGCTCATAATCTAGTGGGGAAAGACAGTCACCAACACAGACAATAACAGCACAGTGATCAGGGATGGAACAGAGAGAGGTCCAGGGCTCTGTGAGCCCAGAGAAGAACCTCCCCCAACTCTTGGTTGGGTCAGGGAAGTATACTGAAAGAGGTGATTCCTGGGCTTCCCTTTGAAGGATAATTACCTGCCAATAATCACTCCCCAGGAGGCAGGCATTAGTGTTTCCTGTACCAGGACCAGTTCTGATCCTGATAATCCCTTCCCCTCCTAATTGGATCTGTATCCTTCACACCCAGATTCTGCCCCTGATGAGAGAAGACTTAGCCAAGCTCCACTTCCTATATTCTGTATATTCAGGTCCCACTGGGGGCTCCAGCTTAACAGTCTCCCAAATTCCCAAGGCCACAGTGTAGAGAAGACTCTTCGTAGTGAACCTTCTAACAAAATACAATTCAATGATGCCGCCAAACCCCAAGATAGAATGATACTCCTCTCCTCTTTAAGATCTTTATAGGGAAGGTAATACACATGAGGAATTGGCTTAGATCCAGCTACTAGAGGGTTTTAGCAAAGAAGGGGAATAAACAGAGACGTGGACAACAATCATTATGTTCCTGCCTGCATAAGGACAGTCCTCAACTGAAATCGGGAACAAAGGAAAGCATGCCTTGGCTGAGACAGCCTGAGCAGCTGAAAGCATGCCTAAGGAGTGTGCCAGCTGTGCCAGTCTCCCATCTGGAAGCCCTTAAACAAAGAAGGTGCAGGTAGCTCAGTTTATTGGTTTTCAGGGGCACCCATGTAGGTGAGACCTCCTACTCATCTCTGGGAAAGATATTTTACTAAGCATCTCCAAAGCTAAGGAAGACCAGTACTGCCCCCCAAGGTGAAGGGGAAGGGGAAGTCCAAGAGAGCATGACTTTGGCCTGTCTTCCAAACTGACTTTCATGCAGACAGAGCTCTGGGCACTAGAAAACTAGGGGTTGGCTAGAGAGGAAGGAGGTGAGGTGATTCTGAGATTTAGCCTCAGTACTCACCACTTCCTCAATTTTCTCAGTCTCAATTTTCTTATCTGTGTGATTAGGCTAAGAAAACTTATCTCACAAAGCTGTTGAAGGGAATGGATGGGAAAATGACTGTGAGTGCTCTTTGTAAATAAATTCGAGGTACAAATGTAAGTTTACAATAACAATGCCCAGTTTACCTTTTGCTCAATCAATGAGGAATTCACTGTATACAAGAATTCAACTATACTTTTTCTTGTTCACACATGTCATTTTATCCCAACAGGTATTTTTTCACCTCATACCATTTCTGCAAGGTAGACAGGGCACATACTATAGGCAAGAAGTAGGAGCCCATAGAGGTGACTCATAAATAATCCATGGCTTTTTCTTCTGCATCAAGCTGCAGGAAGAATAATAACAATTTGTGTGGTGTGTGTTGCTGTCGGTTTATAACTGAAGTGTTTTCACTTATGTGTTTCCTGTGATCACTCCCACAATCCCGAAAAAAAGAACAAGTAGCTTCTCCTCATTTTATAAAGAAATAACTAATGTTCCTAGAAATGGGAGCAGCAAGCCCAATACCACATAGCAAGGAAGAGATCGAGTGGGAACTAGAACTCAAACCTTCAGATTCCAGATTCTGTGTCTGCTTCCCTCCATTGTTCCAGCTTAAGGAGCTCCTGGTCAGAACTCATTCTAGTCAGTGATTTCACAAGTTGGGAGAAGGATTTTAGCCTTTGGTACCTGACCTTGACTGACCTTGACCAGTTTAAATGAAGTCTTTTGAACTTTGGGAGTGCTACTCTATAAAATGGGCACCTCTTCCTTTGCAATTGTACTAGGATCCCACTTAGACTTTATCATTACCTCTGTGAAATGCAAATGAGTCTACTTGTTTCCACGTTCCTCTTTCTACAAACTGAGAACCCTCTGGAGGCAGGGATTGTCTCACCTGCCCTTGTATTCCCAGTGTCTACACATAAAAACCTGCCATAAATGGCTTCATTATAGTACATCCCCTCATTTCTCTGGACTTCACCTTCCCATCATAAAATGAAGGGACAGGAGGTGATCATCTCTATGGTTCTTCCAGTATTAAAAATATTTGATTTCATGAGAAAACTGTTCCCTCTACCTATCAAAATCAAACTCACTCTCCAGTGCTGGATCACTCCCACTTGTTCTTTAAAGATTCCTTAATCTCCCACTGGTCTTTGGAGCAACTTCCTCTCCTGAAATGTCAGAGCAGTCACTACCTGTACCACTCATCAGCTTTTGTCTACTATCTCATTCTTTTACCTGTTGACTGGGCATCTGTGTCCTGTTTCCACAACTGGATCATGTAGCTTGTCAAAAGCAGGAAGCATGTACTACCCTTCTCTGTTCTTACCTCCCTCTGTGCTGAGTGCATCCCTGGGTTCATGGCTATGAATCAGGCAAACTGGATTCTACTGCAAGCTTCTCCATTGATTCTCTGTGTGACCATGGGCAAGTTGTTAGACCCCTGAGCCTCATTTTTCCAGTTTTCTTTGCTGTAAAATAGGGGTAATATAACCTGCCTCTGAGATTATTATAAGAATCAAATTAGATAACCAAAAAAAAGGGCTTTGTTAACTTAATAACTTTACAAATGTAAAAGATAGTGTTAGTGTAATTGGTATTCTGGTATGGTTGCTCCTGAATTTATTTTAATAAGGAGGAATGGAAAGAGCATACATGTATTCATTTGTTCAAAAAAATGTTTGCCAGGTATTAAGCTAGGTTTCAGGTGAAAATAAATGTGAACAAAACATGGCCCCTACCTTCAAAGAATTCACTGACCACAAGATAATCCTAGTGAAAAGAGCATCGAATTTAGAGTCAGACACCTGGGCTTCAGTCTCAGTTCTGTCACTTACAAGTTGTATGGTCTTGGGTCAAGTCATTTCAACTCTCTGAAGGCCAGTTTCATTACATTTTTTTTTAACCAAACTGATATTTGTTTTTGTTGTTGTTTGTTTTGTTTTGTTTATTTATTTATTTTATATTTTAAAAGATGCTTAGATTACATAAATGTTACACAAAAATTACAGGGATTCCCATGTTCCCCACCTCCCTCACCTCCCATAACCTCCCACTTAAACATCTTTCATTAGTGTGACACATCACCTGCATGAGAGGGTTGGACCAGGCCATTTCTCCCAGCTCTGAGAGTCTAGGATTCCATAAATATAAGAAAATTCTCAAGCATCCTTTTCATACACTAATAGATCTGTGAAGGAATAATACATGGTTAACTTCTGAGTGGCTACTGTCAAGAGAGGAAAGAGAAAAGTGCACCATGCCTACAATGGAAGATGCTGTCCTCAAATAGCACATCTCCTAAGCACCACTGGGCCCTGGCCTGCCTGTGTTCTTTATCGAGGCCGTAAGGGTGTGGCTGTTTCAGCACCGCGGATAGCTCCATGGTGCTGCCCCCATGGCCTGGAGCCTAAACAGGCCTTTCCACCACCAGCCAGATGTTCCTGCTTTCTCAGCCAGCTTAAGGCTAAAACAAACCTTTTCAACCAGGGTTTATCAGAGTTTCTAAATTACATACTGGGAAGAAATTTAATTGGTTTAATTAAGAAAGTTTATTTCATGGTAATTCAGTTTTGTTATGCTGCAAGACTTAATGTGTCCTCTGGTGGGAGCGTCTGTTATAAATATTCATTGTCTCACTCAAATACCCTCTCTGGCCCTAATCTCCTTCCTCAATTCTATAGAGTTTGAAAATGTGTCTGAAGAATAGTGAGTAAAGTGAGGCCTCCCTAAGCAAGGACAACAGGCCAAGACAAGGTCAATTGAATTCAATGTGGAAGGCATAGAAGGTTGGAGCTAAAAGAGACCTTGGAGATCTAGTGTGCTACTCCTGTCTTTTACAGATAGTGAAACTGATGCCTGGAGGGGAAAGGGCAGGTCACACAGTCAGTCAATCGTAGAGCTGGGACTAGAAGCCAAGTCTCCTTACATTCAAACCACTACTCTTGACTCCAAAATTCTATTTAGTCTATTTCAAACTAAACTTAGAGATCATTTGTTTAACTTTCTTACTTACAGAAGAGGAAAGTAAGGCCCACACAGGGGCCTGATTTCCCCTAGGCCACATACAGGCCCATCTACCTCACTCTCAGTGCAGGATTCCCCAAGCCTTGAGAATCATGCAACTTCTGCTTGATTACCATCAGTGAAAGACAGTTCAGTATTACATTTGTACATCTAATGATAGTCATAGTGAGGGGATAAAATTGAGATTTGACATTTCCCTTCCCTGAAGGAGGTTACAGCCCAGTTGAGAAAAGGAGAAAAGGTGAAAAAAGAAGCAATATAATAATAAATAAAAAAACACCCCTTATGCTTTGCTCAAATTACTAACAGTTACCCTAATATGTCCTCTTTTTTCATGCTTTTGTGCTTTTGTGCATGGATACCCTTCCTCAATGCACCTGCCTAGTCAACCGCCACTCATCCTTCAAGACCCTAGAAAACCTTCCAAATCCCTCCCTTGACATAAACACAAATAGGTCCCTGTCTCCTCCATGCTCCACTCTACTCTTCCATCCTATCTCATAGCATTTATCACATTGAACAATTTTTTTCATTTGTCTGTCTCCCCACCAGAACAAGTTCCTTGGAATCGCTGGTGCCAAGTCTGGCAAAGACTAGAAGCTATGCAAACAGTAGCCAAATGGGTGAATAATAAACCGATTTAATGTGGTGTCTCACATTACTGGGGGTATAAACCTGGTTTTATTTTTCCAATAACTGCTACCACCTGCGCTCTGTTGAACCCTCCCTTTTCCTGCTGGGTAGCAGGCTACCTTATCAAACTTTCAGTCTGAAGGCATAACTTTTCACTAACTTTCAGTTATTAAAACAGCCTCAGAAAAGAAAAAAAGAAAGAAAAAAACCCGCCTCATTTGGGTTCTTTAGGGCTCAATCCTATTTACCTAAATGTTTTTTATTCTTATGTTTGAATCAAAGCTTTTCCTGTGCACACGCACATGCCTTCATCACCTATTCCCTGCCCCTACCATACCTAACTTGGTTAAAGCACCTGGCTTTAGTTGGAGGTCCCAGAGTCTGCTCTCACTCACCTCCTGATCCCTCTCCCAGGTGCCCACTGCTCTGGTATTGGGGTATGAAGAGAGAGGCAGGCATTGGGGAATCCTAATGTGACAGCTCAGGGTGAGGTCATCTTCTCCTGATTGGGCCTTAGCCACTAACCTGGTTTGTTGTCTATGGGATCCTTATGTAAGGTGGGGGGGGCTGCCATAGGCTCTGCTGATGAGGATCTTATCCATGCAGCTCCCATATGTACTCATGTTCCCCATTGAAATTTGCCTCATTGTTGGCTGACAACCCCCATCATATAATCTCACAACCCATTCCATTGATGCCCCCCTACTGCATGAGGCCCCCAGAAAGACTGTAGTCCCTAATCTCATCTAAGCTCTATGGATTCCCAACTCAGAGGCCTGTGAGCACATTCAAGAACCATGGTGGGGGTATGTCCTTGACACCACCTCTCTCACCCCAGGGCTCTTCCCCTGCTACACCAAAACCAGGCCAGGCAGCTAAACGGACAAACAAAACATCAGTCCATCCTTTCCTTGGGACACCTTGCCTACTTTCTCTCCTTTCCCAGGGGGATGGCATGGGAGGTAATAACCCCCTCCCAACCCTCCTCTTCTAGGTGAAGAGGGCAGATTGGGGCTGGTTTTAATAACCAAAAACCTCCTGGCCAGCCCTGTGGGAAAGTGGCTGCCTTGAGTTCTGGGAGGTGTCTTTAAAATGTGGAGACTTTGTGTCTTTTTTCCAAGATGTAAACTTTAGCTGTAATTTCCTGGAAAAAGATTCCACTCTGCACCTCACTCTATCCTGCACACTAGTTCCTGGAATTGAGGCTAGCACAAGAGAGGTTCAGAAGAGAGTGATACCTTGGAGAATCTTCCTGAAGGGAAAAGTCTGAAGCTGAACCTTAAAGACTGACCAGAATTAGAATTGCAGGGGAAATCGTGGTCTAGGTAGGGAAAAGAGGACATGGCACGGTTGTGACATTGCACAGGAGATAGCACAGTGCCCAGCATATAGTAGGTGCTCAGTAAATAAAATTAATGCATGAAACTGATCAGCCTGCAGTTGGAAGTCTTCTCTGAAAAAAATCATTTGAAGCATATATATGACAGGGACTTTGCAGCCAGAGAGATTGAATTCAGATCCCCACCATCCCATTTACTTTGGAATCTTCTGTAAGTCATTTGACATCTCTGAGCCTCTATATCTTCATCTGAAAAATAAAAAAGATAATAAAATTATTTAAATGTTTGTTATGAAGATGAACAAGGTGCATGGCATGTTGTAGCTAGGAAAATGCCATGTGTCCACCACCCAAGCTGATTTTCATTGTGGGTACACAACTCAACTCCATTTCTCAACTCCCCTGATGGGCCATGCAACTGAGTTCTGGCCAATGGAATGTCGGTGGAAGTGAATCATGCCACTCCCAGCTATGGTCCCTAAATCTACCATGCAATTTTCTATGCTTTCTCTCACCCTTGTCAGTGAGACAGAATGGGAAGGACCTCAGGAAGATGAAGTTGGAAAAGAGGTGCTCACAAGGGCCACATGGCTGCCATCTAATTGTAATGGGAAAGAAATAAACCTTTGTTGTTTAATCTGCTTATATTTGGAGCAGCAAGTGTTAGTTACTTTAATATATACTTAGAAAGCCCTTGGTAAATGTTGCCCATTATTATTAATATTTTTATATCACTCTTCAGTTTATAAGCAATTTTTATTTATTCATTTAATTGACCCTCACTGTGCCCTTGTGAATGAAGTATGGAGAACAGAGATTACTGCTCCATTTCATAAATGAGGAATATGAAACCAAACATGCTAGTGAATGGAAGTGCCCACTAAGTACATACAGAGTCACATGACCAAGACCAAGAAGGGTATGTAACTCAATACCCTCTTAGCCTGCCTGATCACATAATCCAGAACCAGCCCCTGTGGGGTCTATGCAGGCCAAAGGGTGATAGTGCCAGGTGGGAAACTAGTGATCATAGTCAGTGGCAGGACACAAGGAGTTAGTAATGTCTGACAATGCTTGTGTATATAGGTGGGCAGACCAGATACCAGATACTAAAACCAGGTGAAAAGACATCATCATTGATTCAGAAGACCATATGCCACCATGGAAAGAACTAGGAGATATGGATTCTAGTTCTGGCTCTGCCGCCATCTTGCTGTGTGATCTTGGGCAAGTCACTATGTACCTCTGGACTTCGGTTCTGAGTTTTGACTCAAGGCAAAATCATAATTGAGGAGCTATCCCGGCCCCCAGAACCTGCCCCCTATCCTCCATAATTGCAGGGTTGGTGGAGAGTATACCATCTTCAGGAAATCCCAGGACTTCCCCTCCAAGGCCAGCTGAGAAGTAGGCTAGCTCCATTTCCCAACCCCACCCCATGTGGCTGCTCAAACTCCAAAACCCCAGTCAAAATGCATCTGTCACCAAAACAAAGTGCCCTACCATTCCAGCAGGGAGTGAAAGCTGGGAACAAATGGTGTTTTGTCTAAACAATTGTTTCCAACAGCAATTCCCTTTCCAGGATGGCTTTTTTTTATTATTATTATACTTGTTCACTAATTAGGTTGAGACACATAAATATTTCCAATGTACAGATAACAAATGCCTGCATCTGAGGGAATCAGCTGCCCTCAAACTGCCAACCCTGGTGAATCATCACCTGCCAGGACTGGAGGAACCAGAGAACCAGAGAACCAGAGACCAAACATGAGATCCCAAGAGGGGAGGGACTTGCAAAAGGTCACACACAGATGAAAGGCAGGGCCAAGATGAGAATTCAGGTTATCTTGACACTGAATAACTGTGTCTAGCTGGTAACTTTTATTAGGTTGAACATTATCACTTTTGTCATTACTACTATTATCTTGAAACCAGACAAACATAGATTTGAATCTGGGCTCTCCACTTACTGGTTAAATGCTCCTTTTTATTCTCAATTTTCTCATCCACAAAATGGATGAATAACTTCCACCATCTTGGGAAGGTCAAATAAAAAAATATATGTAAAGTATCTAGTACTAAGAAAGCAACAGATCATTGTTAATTAACCTCTAGAAATAAGTAGAAAAAGACATGGAAGAAAAAATTGTGCTATGGTTAACAGAATAGATTTAGATCTGGATTGGCAGGGTTTGAACCCAGCTCTACCATTAATTTGCTGTATGGCCTTTGACAAGTTACTAAACCTCCAAATGTGAAAGATGATTATGATGATGATGATGGTGATAGCATGTACTTCACAGAGTTGTAGTAAAACAAATGCACAAGTAAGTACTATACAAGTGCTAGAAATTATTATTTCCAGTTTTGCCTCATTCCTATTCAGCTTTTGAAGAATTTTCCAACCTCTCATTGGGACCTGGTAAGGTAGGAAGGCAAGAATTATTCTCCCCATTCCACAGAGGAGGTGAGTGAAACTCAGAGAGGCCGAGAGACTTGCCCAGTCAGGAGTTAGCATGCCAGGACTTGAACCCTCGGTTATCTATGAGTGCGGGATTCTTTCCACCCACTCACCTCTGACAACAGTTGCCCTAGGCCAAAAGGCAGAGTGAGGACAGAGGGGCTCTTCCCCTCTCCAATAGCTCCACTCCCAGCTCTGTGTCTGGCACCCAGGTGGCTGAAAGTGGACCTGGGGGTGGTACACGAACCAAGAAGATTAGTAAGAACAGATAATGCTGCATGGTTGGCTTCCAAAGTGGGAAGCCGTGAAGGAGAGGGCAATAATTTTAACTGGATTGACTTCACCTGTAGGGCCATTAACTTAATGCCTCCCACTTGGTTAGGTGCAAAATAAGCTTGGCTGCAGCTACCTGTAGCCTGCTGCTTCTACTACAGAGGAAAAGGTTAGAGAAAAGAGAGGGGTCAAGGTAGAGAAAGAGACCAGACTAGGCCACGACTAAGGCAAGACAAGAAAGGTCTTTCAGGATTGCACAAGTGCCTTCTTAAATTTTGTACCCTAGGTGTCTCACTTGCAAAACCCTAATCCTGGCCCTGAGATGAGAAAAGGCCCCCAGACTTAGGATCAGAGACTCTGGGTTCAAGTCCTGGCTTTTTCACTTGCCAGACAATTAACTCGGACAACTGGTTTTACCACCTCCCAGAACTGGGGGTGCACAGCCCTACATTGAAGGATGATATGAAGACTACATGAGAGGTGCTGAGCTCACCCAGTAGATGGCAGGATTTAGTGACCACCTGCTCTGCAGACAAGGAGACATGCTCTCCATTCCCTCCCAACACCAAGGCAGGCTGGGCTCACCGTCCCCCTCCATAGTCTAGCCTGCATATTCATACTCGATTATCCCCCACACCTTTGCACAGCCTGCTCTTCCTGCCTTTCCTTCACCCGAGGTCACTAAAGCCCTACCCTTCTCGTCTGTGACTACCCCAGTCTTCTAGCTCTCCTCTAACCACCAAGCTCCTCCTTGCACCCATCTTTAACTCCATAGAACACATGGTCTCCTCTTGTCCCTGAACCCATTTTCCATGTGCTGGCCTCAGATCTCCAGCAAGAAAGGCCTGTGCAATATTTCATTTGTGATCTTGGGTGGTCACTTCCTCTCTCCAGGACTATTTCTACAACTGAGAAAAGAAGTCAGTTCTGTTGAGGGAAAGTCAGGAATGACTTCACAGAGAAGGTTATGCTAAAAACAAGTAGGGTGCTAGCAGAAAGGATAAATTCCAGCAGAGAGAGGGCAAGGTACCCAGCAAAACCAGGGAGACTTGAAAAGCCCATATTGAACTGCCAGGTAAGCTTTGATTTGGGGGAGTCATGTGTGATGAGGTTGAGGAGGGCAAGTCATGACAGGCCTGCTAAGCCTTGAGAAGGGCCTTGCCCTTTCTGCTGAAGTTAGAAGGGAGCCATTGAAGAGTTTTGGGCAGGAGTGTGATAGGGTTTGTGTTTAGAAGGATCACTGTGGGTGCTATGTGGAGGCTGGATTGATGGCACCAGAGAGGAAAAGCAAGTCTGATACTGTGATCCCAAACACGGAGTGGTGGTGGTCTGGGATGAGCACAGGGGAAAGAGGGACAATGTGAATATTAGGAGGCAGAATGGACAAGACGTGGTGCTTGTCTAGACTGGGAGACTGGAGGATTAGGATGCCACATCCCATTCACTGCTTGGGCAGCTACTAGATGGAGCTAGTCCAAGGTAGAGAGGAGTCCATGGATATGGAGGTGCTTTATACATTGTAGAAGGGGCTGTTGTCCACCTGCAGCGCCAGCACCATGCTATGTACATGATAGATGCTCAAGAAATATTGGCTGAATGCATAAAGGTGAAGAAAAACAAGGGTAAAGTTATCACCTTGGCCACACCCTTGGTCTAAAACGGGAATCTTGGCTCCCCATCATGAACTGGAAATCCCCTTAATTACCTCTTTGACCCTCCCAATCAGCCACAGCCTAGCATGGCAAGGGCCAGGATTCACACCTTTCTATTCAAGGACCACGTGCTATGCGAGGAATGCTTTCATACTCAATACCTCATTTAATACCTACAATGACCTTCCCAGGTAGAAATGGTCAGTCCCATTTTAAATATGAAGAAACCGGCTCAGATAGCAACTGGCCCAAGGCCATGCAGGGCAGAGCTCCCTCAGTCCAACCCACAGCCTCTTGTTTCCTCGCAGGCCATGAACTCTTCACCTTCAATGGAGAACAAGAACAAATTCCTGGAAGTTATCTGCTGCACCATTTGGCTGAAAAATGTTTCTTTAAAAAGATATCCTGTCATCTTTTCCTTTTTTCTTCATATTTCAGAGTCTTGGCCCACAGCTTTTAACTTAATCTGCTGGAAAAGATAGCCTGGCCATGTATCCTGTCACTCTGATCTGAGGCTTAGTTCTCAACCATGAATTACTTCCACTTTTCATTAAGAATATTCATTTATCACATCCCATCTGGGCCCCAGTTACTCTTCCCTGAAACATAAAATTAGAATAAAATTAGAAATTCAGAGTGTCAGAATTTTCCCTGGTTAGCCTCCTAATTGTCATATGGGGAAATTGAGGCCCAGAGAGAGAAAGGAACTGGCATACAGTCTCCTAATTGTCGTAAGGGGAAACTGAGGCCCAGAGAGGGAAAGGAACTGGCCCACCGTCTCCTAATTGTCAGATGGGAAAACTCAGGCCCAGAGAGGGAAAGGAACTGGCCCATAGTCACAGCCACTGGGTGGCAGAGCTGGGACTTGAACCCCAGTCTCCCGACTCCCTGTTCATTGCACTTTCCACAGATCTTGCATACACGAAATGGAATCAGAAACCAGATGCACATCACTCTTGGGGGTCACTTCGCTGTTCCCTTTGAGGTGGACCGTAGGTTCTGAGCTGTCGTCTGAACTCTTCCTCCCCTTGCTCGCTTCTGAAAGAGAGAAAGAACTTAGGTAGTAGGAACACATGCTGACACCATGGTGTGAAGGGCCTTGAAACAAAAAGTGAAGGTTAGGGAAAGGGAGTTGGACCAGTTGGGGGAAAAAATGCAGCAGCCAAAGATCAAGGAAAGAAATGAACCCACATTTTTTTATATCTCTTCTTGCCAGGAGTATTCATTTCCTTGTTTAATCTCACATCAACCCTCTGAGGAGATTATTAATATCTCAACTTTAAAGACGAGCAAACTGAGGCTCAGAGAGGTTAAAGGTCACAGTGCTGCCAGTGGTGAAAGGGTTCAAACTCTGACCCCAAGTCCAGCGTTCAGTCTGTTATACCTGGCTCTCTCTCACACATAGGTGTGTGCCCTTGGACAGGTCTTTCCCGTCTGTGGGCCTCATTCACCCTCTGTGTGAAAGTGTAGCTCTATTGTTGGAGGGATCCAAGGAAATACAGTACAGCAAGTGTAAACAGCCAGTCGATGCCATCAACAGTAAACTCTGCTAATCAGAGCAGAGGTGGACTTTTTCCACATATCAATTACCTCTTTTCCAGGCCCTGTGTCTATGGTATTTCTAACCTGCACAGAGTCCTACCAGTTCCTACCTGCCTGCATTTTACACCCGGGGAAACAGAGGCTCCGGAAAAGGAGAAGAAACTTGCTTTGGACCATCCAGCTAAGAATTTAACTCTGAGATGCCAAATGCCTCCTCTTATCTCACTCTAATACAGAGCAGGCTCCAAGAGGCTCTGGAGTGGAGGTTCAGGCCATCACTAGCCCTTTTGGAGGGCTGAGATTAGGAACTGGAAGGAGCCAAACCAGGAGGAGGCCCAAACCAGCTCTGTGGGGACGGGCCCTGAACTCCAGGTATAAGCAGATGGCCAAGCCAGAGAGTGCCCACTCTGTTTTAGAAGGAGTCATTGGGAAGGGCCTGGCTCCCTCCCTGCAGAGCCTCTGGAAAGGGCTGGTAAGACCTGGAAGGAGGCTGGGACCACAGCCCAGGTGGCAGAGGATGAGGCTTCTCCTGGTGGCTATAGAACAAGGGGTGGGGATGGCCACCAACAAACATCCACAGGACAACTTCCATCTGCTCAGCCCTTAGGGGATACAGGAAAATGCCTGAGGCTCTGTCCTCATGGAGACTTCACTCTCCTCAGTGGGAGGAGCCCTAAATTCAGGAGAATGGAATAAATTGTACCTCATAGCAATCCCATGAGACAGAAGTTATGATCGCCATTGAATGTCAGATGAGGTAATGAGGCTCAGAGAGGGGAATCAATTTGCCCCAAAGTCACACAGATAATGAAGCAGAGCCCTTCTAGTTCTTGTCCCTTTGAGTCAGGCCACTTGGGCCCGGCTTGCCCAGTTTCCTTCATTTTTAGAAGAAGAGGAAAGGACAGAACATGTGGCCCCCCACAGCAGAGAGCCTATGGCTTGAATGTATAAGATGTACTTCCAAAGCTTTTTAGAAATAATCATCCCCAGGCCTATCCCCAAAGATTCTGATTCACATGACTTGGGCAGGACCCAGGAATCTGTATTTTTGAATAAATACTGAGAGTGATTCCAATTGGCTGCAGTGACTGAAAGTGAGAGAACCCCTTGAAATATTCCTTGACTCCCACCTCCAACCCAAGGCCCACCGCCTGCCCCAGGAGGAGTTTAAAAGAATTGTATATCTTCCTGGCAAGGGTTTCCCCTAAAGTCTGTGAGAATATAATTCTAAGCAACTAAGAATCTATGATTTTTCGATTTTGCTCAAGGTTCTGGCTAAGCAGGGGATGGATGTGGACTATGTAGGTTCTTACTGGGGAGTGAAGAGGAGGCAGGCAGAACGGGCTTGGGGACAGTGAAAGGTCTTAAGTCTTTTCTGAGCACCTGCCAATTTGACCAGCATCTAGTCTGTACAGAGGCTGGCATGGTGTAGTTGTTCAATTAATACCTGTTGAGTGAATAACGTATTCATCAGGTTTACAAGCATTGGAAACCCAGGTAAAACTGCTTAGATGAAAAGGGGTAGGGGGAAAATGGGGTAACTTTTATTACTGAGGTGCAGATGGGCCTTAGGAATCACCAAAGCCAGGGTCCCAAATACCCCCAGGCTCCTCCATCACTCGTCTCTGCCTTTCTCTTCAGATCAGCGTTATTACCTCCGCATCACATGGCTTTGCCCCATATGCAAAGGACATAACCACCTGTATCTCCTGCATCGTACATCCAACAACTCCCACCATCAGAAAGGACCTAGTATTCTCTTCTCTTCATTCCACGGTGAAAAATCCCAAAGAAGCCCTCTAATTGGACCAGCTAAGTTAAGGGCTCACCTCTGGAGCAATCAGCTCTGGCCAGGTGGGTGAGATCACATAGTGCAGACACTATTCCTAGAGAAGAAAATGTTACACACACACACACACACACATACATATATGATTACTTTCCATTATGTAGCACAGGATAGTCAATTTTGCATTTTCACATTATCTGATTTGATCCTCAAAACAACCACGATTGGGAGCAGTAAGAGAGAGATGTTCTTCCCTGTTTGACAGATGAAAATGCTGAGGCTTGAAGAGTTAAGTGGGGCCCAAGGGCACAGAGCTAGGTTCCAGGGCTGGGACCAGAATTCCTGTCTTCTGACTCTTGGTCACATATTTGATGAGCAAATGGATGAATAAATAGCCATAGTAATGGCTACCACAAGTACCAGGCTTTTTACATAATTTATTACATTTGACGCCTATAACTACCTGATGAGTACTATTTTCTCTCCCATTTTATGAAGGAGGAACTTGAAACTCAACGTTGTCATGTGGCTTGCTCAGAATTATACAGCTCAAAAGTGGTAAAGTCAGGACTGGCTCCATGATGTCTCTCGTGTGACAATCAGAGCCCTTTCTTTCCTCTGCTACATGCTGCTGAATGGCCATAACACTAGTGCCATATAATTTAGGAAATGCTGAAAGTTCCTCAGCTCAAAATGCTCTTCCCCATTTTCCAGTTACAAATGTATGGTATTTTTTTTATATTAATGAAAGTTATTTGAGCCCAAGTGTGCCCCTGTTTAAGTTCATATACCAGGGGGAAGAGTAATCATTCTCAGCCAGAGGTTCTCCAGCATGGTCCCTGGACTGGCAGCATCCGCATCATGTGCGGACATGGTATAAATGCAAATTCTAGGGACCCACCTCAGACCTCCTAAATCAGAAACTCTGGAGCCCAGCAGTCTGTGTCTTAAACCTTCTAGGTGATTCTGATGCACACCAAAGTTTGGGAAACACTGCTCAAAGCCATTATCAGATGTTTATGCCTCTTTGTTGCTAGGATATTGTACCTGGGCCTGGCTTTAGCCATGGTTTTAGCCTGGTGGAGGCAGCCCTCCTGATAGAAAGAAACCAAATGCAGAGAGAGGCAGAGATGAAAGATAGAGAGAGGGAAAAAGAGAGAGTGAACTGACAGTTTTCAAGTCCAAAGATCCAGGCATCCTTGAGGCCAGCTCCACGCCTGCCTTCCCAGTGTGGTCTTTTGAGCCAATCAGCAACTCCTTATGGTCCAAGCTGTGGTCATGGCAAACCTTCAATTTCTCCCCATCCCCTAGAAAAGGCAGCATTGAAAGCCACTCTAGGATAACCCTGGTCTGCTCACTCCAAAAGTTTTGACACTTAAAAGTCATCTTTGCCAGTTTCACGTCCATAGAGTATACACTCTCGACAAGGTCTGGTTCATTTCCCACATATGCTCCACAGCCCTGAGCACCAGGCTCATGGGCTAATAATAGGTGTTTTCTAAGTAACTATTTCTGATGAACTCTCTCAAAGCCACCCCTTTTCCCCATCCCCATGGCCATGGCTGAGGCTGGTCTCGTGGGCTCTTGCCTAGATCCCTGCAACAGCCTCTAAATAGTCTTCCTCTTCCAACCTCCTTTCCTGCCCTACCACAGCCCTCCACCTTGCAGTGGAAATGATCCAGTTAACCCCCTGACACTCTGACCACATCACACCCCTGGTGAGCACCTCGGTGCAGGCCAAGCTCCTTAGCACAGCACCCCGAGTGCTCACCACTGACCCCTCTTCCCTGAGGCTGGTGCACCTCCCAGAACGTTGGGCAGAGATGGGCATCTAGTCACCAAGTCCATTTTGTTTTCCTTCTGGGAAGACATCTAGGCTCTGTTACCCAGACTCCCTTGCAGTTATATGTGTCCATGTAACTAAGTTCTAGCCTGTGCCATTTCAGGTCTTGCCCCAACACCCTGCATGACACTCCACACCCTCTTTCCCCATCTGCCAGCTGGATGTCAATGCCCAAGGTGACCTTGGAAGCCACATGGAAAATTGTAGAGCCTCCATTAGCCTGGGTTACTGAATGATGGTACCCCTTCTCCCCCACTGGCTCTGATTAGACTTTATTCAAGCAAGAAATCATCTCCTAAAATAAAAAAATAAAAACCACGGGGGATGGATATAGCTCAGTGGTTGTACACTGCCTCCACTTCCCATGTACAAGGACCAGGGGTTCTATCCCCAGTACCTCCTAAAAAAAAAAAAAAAAAAAGAAATCAATATTTATTACGTCAATCCATTGACCTTTTGGGGTTTCATCTATTACAGCAGTTGGTGTTAACTAGAACCCAGAGTTCAGTCTTTCCAGACTCCTTTAGGGACTTCAAAAGAGCCTTGCTGTATGGCCCTGTCCCCTCTGTCTCATCCTCCTGTCCAATCCCACTCACCCTACAAATCTAGCTCCAGTTTCTCCTCCTTCATGGAGATTTACTTAACTCCCCACACCCCACGCCCCATGCTAAGTATAGCTAACTTTATTGAGTGCTGTGTGCCAGGCTCTGTGCTAAGCCTTCACAATCATTATTCCTTTTAATTCTCACAACGACCTGAAGTGGATGCTACTATGCTTCCCATTTTAGAGATGAAACATGGAGGGGTTAAGTGACTTGCCCAAGGTCACAAGTTAGAAAGCAGCACAGTTAGGATTACAACTCTGGAAGACTGACTCCAGAGACCCCACTCTGAATTGTGACGTGACACTGCCTCTTCATGCCTGCATTACTGTTCCCATACCCCCAGAAGGATTTCTCCTATGGTGGGATTTTAAATGCAAATTAAATATAATGTGATCCTTAATTAGAAAGCATGATCTATGCTGAGCAGATCACAGTTGGTTGTAACATAGGAGAGATGAAGAATCTGCTACAGGGGAACTAGTGAAGAGATGGGTGGGAGTGGGGTGGGGAGCATTCCTGGTGTCTTAGGATGCTTCATTAGAGGAGCTTGGGGCTTTATAACTCCAGCAGTGGATGGTTAAGGTGACTGGAAGGTAAGAGAAGCCTGTGCTAATGACATGCTGGTGACAGGAACAGAAAGGCTGTTCCTCTTGAGCAAAAGCATGCAGAAGTCTAATGCTGAATGTGCTCTGTGCTGATCAGATTCTAGAGCCATACACATACAGCTGCAAAAGCACCTTTATTATTGACATTCCTGAAGGAAAAATAACTTTGTTAGGGCAAGTCTGAAACTCTCAAGCCCCTGACCTCTTTTTCTCCATTGAAGCAATGGTTTCTATAACTCCATTTTTACAACACAAGATTTTTTGGGACTGCAACCACCACATCCTAGTGGAACACAGCACACAACTGTTGTCTGTTGGGATGTCTGTCTCCCCAGCAAAGAGCATGGCCTCTGCCACCTCCTATGTCCTCTTGGGAACCTCCCCTTTGTTTCTCTTCTCTGCATGTCTTTTGGCAATTGTAACACTACCAACTGGTCTGAGCCACGCTGATCTTCTCCTGTAGGTTAGCCTGGATCATTGAAAACCAGTACTGCCCAGAGCCCATATTCATGTGAAACCATAACCACACACCATCACATGCCACCACCCATTACCATTACACAACTCTTCACAGCCCCAAGAGACCTGGGTTTGAACCATAGCTCTATTCCTCTATAGCTCAGTGGTCTTGGGCAACTCATGCAGCCTCTTTAAAGCCTCAATTCCTCATCTGTAAAATGGAGATATACTACCTAGTGCACAGGGTGGTTTGACAATTAAATGAGGTTATGTAAAGAGCCTGACATAGTACCTGACACATAGGTGTTAAATAGATGGGGATTGTTGCTATTGGTTAGCACCAATTCTTCCTCACAAAAGTCCTGAAAAAGAAGCAGAGATGGGTCTAATGTTATTTTACAGAAAAAGAAACTGAGGATCAGGGTGCCTAGTTTGCCAGCCCTGTATCACACAGGTCCCATAGAACTGTTGGAGATCGAATCAAGTCCTCACAGAAGACAAATTCATAATCTTAATCTGCATTCCTCTGAGTGTGAACCCATTTGTAAATAGGACTTTTGGAGATGTTACTATTAGTTAAGATGTGGCCAAATTGAATCAGGGTTGATCTTAATCTGTATTACTGAAGGCCTTATAAAAAGGAAATTTGGATGCAGAGAGAGAAACCAGAAGATGCTGAAGCCAGCAGCAGAGAAAGCCACAGGATACCTAGGACATTATCATGTGATGGAGGTAAAGATGCAAGTCAAGGATTGTGGCAAGCCATCACCAGAACGCTCCAGACTCTTAATTTGGGACTTCTGGACTCTAAATCCATAAGCCAATAAATTCTTGTTATTTAAGCCAACTCACTGTGTTATATTTGTCATAGAAGCTCTGGTAAACTAAAACAAGACCCGATCAGCTCCCTTCCTGCCTAAGCACACAGTGGGTCCCAGAAACCCACTGTGTTAGTTTCCTAGAGATGCCATAACAAATTACCACAAACTTGGTGGCTTAAAGCAACAGAATCCTATTCTCTCACAGTTCTAGAGTCCAGAAGTCCGAAATCAAAGTGTCAACAGTGTTGATTCCTTCTAGGGCCTCTGTAGGAGAATCAATTCCATACCCCTCTCCTAGATCCTGGGGGCTTCCAGCAATCCTTGGCATTCTTTAGCTTGCAGCTGCATAATTCCAACTCTGCTGCCATTTTCACATGGCTTTCTCCCCCGTGTGTTCTCTCTGTCATCTCCTCTTCTGTCTCATAAAGTTACATGTCATTGGATTTAGGGCCCGTCCTAATCAAGATGATCCCAAGACCCTTAACTTAATTACATCTGCAAAGACCCTTTTTCCAAGTAAGGTCACGTTCAAGGTTCCAGGTGAACATATCTTTTGGGGACCACCATTCAATCTACTTCACCCACTCAAGACAGGAAAGAGTACTCCAAGGGGAGGGCACGTGCCTTTCGTGGTGTGTAAGGACTTAGATGAGCCTGCTGAGTCTATAGACTTGGGTTCTGTGATTGGGACCTGCCCTTTGCTTCAATTTCTTTCAAAAAACTCAAGACTACATCAGGCACATATGGTGACCCCCCCACTCTGAGCCTCCAGCCTTGACTTCTGAAGTCCCATTTGCAACCTCAGGAAGCTCCAGCCACCAACCTCCTCCAAGAGGTGGGAGCACTGGGATCTACCATCTACTCTACAAGCAAGCAGCTGTGTGATTTTGGGCAATTCACTTCTCCACTCTGAGCCTCCACTTCCTCACCTGTCTCTAGAGATAATAATATCTGTTCTGCAGAGTTATTCAAGGATTCAGTGAACCATTACATATAAAGCACCTATCACAAAGCCTGGTCCACACAGATGTGCTCAGTAAACAGAAGCATTTGATGACATAATGGTGATGATAATTTAAAATCTCTCCTTGGCATAGGGAGCTGAGGCCTCAGTCAGATTTGAGGCCCACCTGGATAAGCACTAATCATTTTTAACTCAAAGGGTCAGGAGACACTTTTAGATAACAGGGTGAGATCCAAGTGCCACTTGATATTATTGTACCCAAACCTTGCCTTGCTTTCACCTTTCTCCTTAAAGTCCCTGAGTAAGGCAAAAGCCCAGGACAATAACTAGAAAATGGGTTGGTCAGTCATACTAATTTTTAACAGAGCCGTTGGCCCCAAACCCAATGCTAAGAACTAGGCTAGACCTTGGGGAGGGCTCTTTTAACTGAGTGAGTTGGAGACCTACAGTCAGAATCTAAGCAGGCCTGCAACTGATTATTCCAGCCCATGACCAAACCCAAGTCCTGAACTTAGCAATGCCACCCTTCTGCAGCTGGGTAAACAGAGGAGAAGGCCAAAAGAGAATAAGCTAGACTGCCAGATGCCTTTGAGTACTATGGCCATCCTAGTGGAGAAAAGGATCTTCCAAGGAAACAGGGAGTAGAGAGAGGGAACTCCAGGGATCAAATATGGAGTCAGGGCAGCAGCAAGGAAAAAGGAGAGGGCCACATCCCAAGAACTAACTTTGATCACCTTTGAAATCTCCAGAAAGTCCCATTCCCCAGAAAGGACACCTCAGTTCAGCTCTCCTTTAGAGGTCAACAGAGGAACCCTAAGACTCTACCAGGGTTCCTAGGAGGGTCCAGGCCTCTGCAGCTGGCATGGAGGCTGCAGCATATGCCTGCAGAAAGCTCTCCCTGCCTGCCGGAGCCTCCCTCTTCTGAGTTCCCACAATCCATTCTCTCTGGCCCCTCATTAGATAGATTGGCCACAAAACCTCTTATCAGAGAGCACCTTGTATTGTCCTGTCTTTATACAAGGTCCTGTCCTGATTCCCCAGCTATATAGAAAGCACCATGACCTCTTTATCTAGAAGAGCCTCAGTTTCTTCATCTGGCAAACAGAGACACTGACAATAAATTACCAAAAATATATTTATGGTAAAATATACATAACATAAAAAATCATTTTAACCATTTTAAATAGACAATTCTTTGACATTAAGTACATTGCACTACTGTATAACCCTCACCACTATCCATTTCCAGACTATTTTATCCTCACAAACCAAAACTCATACTTATTTAGCAAGAACTCTCCATTCCCCACCCCCGCCACCCCTGGGAACCACTGTCCTACTTTCTGTCTCTATGAATTTTCTTATTCTAAGTATTTCATATAAGAAAAATCATATAATATTTGTCCTTTTGTGTCTAGTTTACTTCATTCAGCATGACATCTTCAAGGTCGATCCATGTTGTCACATGTATCAGAACTTCATTCCTGTTTATGGCTGAATAACATTTCATTATATGGATATACCACATTTTGTTTACCCATTTATGTGTTGATGGACACTTGGGTTGCTTCCACCTTTTGGCTATTATGAACACTAGTGTACAAATATCCAAACAAGATCCTGCTTTAATTCTTTTGTGTGTGTGTGTGTGTGTGTGTGTGTATAACTAGGAGTGGAATTTCCAGGTCATATGGTAATTCTATGTTTAACTTTTTGAGGAACAGCCAAACTGTTTTCCACAGTGTCTGCACCAACAATGTATGAGAGTCCTTATTCCTCCACACCCTTGCCAATACTTGTTGTTTTCATTTGTTTTAATAATAGCCATCTTCATGGATGTGAAGTGGTATCTCATTGTACTTTTAATTTGCATTTTTTCTAATGGCTAATGATGCTGAGCATCTTTCCATGTACTATTGGCCATTTGAATATCTTCTTTGGTGAAATGTCTTTTCAAATCCTTGGCCCAGTTTTTAATTGCATTGTTTCTCTTTTTGTTGTTGAGTTGTAGGAGTTCTCTATATATTCTAGATATTACACCCTTATCAGGTATATGGTTTCCAAATAATTTCTCCCATTCTTTAGGTTGCCTTTTCACTTTCTTGATAATGTTCTTTGATGCACAAAAGATTTTAATTTTGATGAAGTCCATTTTATCTATTTTTTCTTTTGTTGTTTGTGTTTTGGTGTAATATCTAAAAATCCATCACTTACTACAAGGTCCTGAATATATTTCCCTATGTTTTCTTGTAAGAGTTTTATAGTTTTAGCCCTTATATTTAGGTCATTGATTCACTTTTTAATTAATTTTTTATATGGTGAGAGATAGGGTACACATTCATTCTTTTGCATGTGGATTTCCTGTTTCCCCGGCACTGTTTGTTGAAGAGACTATTCTTTCTCCATTGAACAGACTTTGCAAGATTCAACTGACTGGATTGGGGAATGAACGATGCACTAGAGTAGACTTATTGTTATTCTACTATAAACTTAGTGGGATTCTAGCAATGGAAGAACTTTTATCATTGATGTGGAGGCAGTGGCCACTGGAGGTTCTGAAGGGAGAGAGCAGGAAAAACAGGTGTAAGATGGGGGCATTTTCAGGACTTGGGAATTGTTCAGAATGACATTGCAAGGACAGATACAGACCATTATATATCCTGTCATAACTTACAAAATTGTATGGGAAAGAGTGTAAACTACAATGTAAACTATAATCCATGCTTATAGCTTAGTGGCAATGCTTCAAAATGTGTTCATCAATTTTAACAATGAAGGATGCTGTTAATGTGGGAAAATGTGGGAGGGGAAGGGAGTTGGGCATATAAATCCCCTATATTTTTTATGTAACATTTATGTAATCTAATTATCTTTTAAAAAATTAAAAAGTATATTTTAAAAGTTCAACTGACTATAGATGTGTGCATTTATCTCAGGATTGTCTATTCTATTCCATTGATCTATATGTATATCCTTATTCCAGTACCGCACTGTTTTAATTACTGTAACTTTGTAGTAAGTTTTGAAATTGGGAAGTGTGAGTCTTTCAAGTTCATTCTTCTTTTTCAAGGTTGCTTCAGCTATTTATAGCCCCTTGAAATTCCATACGAATTTGATGATCAGCTTTTCCATTTCTACAAAAAAAAAAAAAAAAAAAGGTTGCTGGAGTTTTGATAGGGGTTGCATTGAATTTATAGATTGCTTTGGGCAGTATTGATATCTTAATGATATCAAGACTTCCAATCCATGAACATGGAATGTCCTTCCATTTATTTAGGTCTTCTTTAATTTCTTTCAGCAATGTTAATAGTTTTCAGGGTACAAGTCTTTCACCTCTTTGGTTAAATTTATTCTTAGGTATTTTTTCTTTTAGATGCTGCTATAAATGGAATTATTTTATTGATTTCCTTTTCAGATGGCTTGTTATTGGTGTATAGAAACACAACTGACTTCTGTGTGTTTATCTTGTACACTGAAACTTTGCTGAATTTGTTTATTACTTCTAGTAGCTTTCTCGTGGATTCTTTTAGATTTCTTATACATAGGATCATGTCATATACAAATAGGGATAATTTGTTTCTTCCTTTCCAATTTGGATAACTTTCATTTCTTTCTCTTACCTTATTGCT
Organism: Tolypeutes matacus; assembly: GCA_026826555.1. NCBI lineage: Eukaryota > Metazoa > Chordata > Mammalia > Cingulata > Chlamyphoridae > Tolypeutes > Tolypeutes matacus. The sequence continues at coordinate 45,389,761 of JAKSZT010053883.1, forward strand.
CTGGCTAGAAATTCCAGCACAATGTTGAATAACAGTGGTTACAGTGGGTATCCTTGTCTTATTCTTGATTTTAGGGAAAAAGCTTTCAGTCTTTCACTATTGAGTATATTTGTTGTGGGTTTTTCATAAATTCCCTTCACTGTGTTGAGAAAGTTTCCTTCTATTCCTAGTTTTTGGAGTGTTTTTATCATGAAAGGATGTTGGGCTGAATAGTGTTGCCCCAAATTTCATGTCTACTCATAACCTCAGAGTGTGATCTTATTTGTAAATATGGTCTTACAGATGTAATAAGGTTTAGGATCTTAAGATGTGATCATCCTGCACTTAGGGTGGACCCTAACTCTAAAAACTAGTGTTGTTAGAAGAGGAAAGGACCCAGATACAAAGAGAAGATGATGTGAAGATGGAGGCAGAGACTGGAGTGAGAGTCTACAAGCCAAGGGATGCCAAGGATTGCCAGCAACCACCAGACACGAGGAGAGAAGCATGAACAGATTCTCCCTCAGAGCCTCTAGAAGAAACTAACCCTGCCTTCATGTTGATTTGGGGATGCTTCTCTTCAGAACTGTGAGAGAATGAATGTCTCTTGTTTTAACCCACCAATTGGTGGTACTTTTGTTACGGCAGCCCTAGGAAATGAATACATTGACTTAGGTTCATTATTGATTTTCTTGCACTAAGAAAAAAACATGTATATTTAAGGATACATAAATATGTGATCAAGCTTTTTAAAGCAAGACAATGATAAATACACAATGCAAAATAGTGGTTATCTCTTGGGTGGAGGCTGGGGATTCAGATAAAGGAGAAGCACATAAAAAGAGGAACTGTCATTGATAATGTTCTATTTCTTAAGTATTGGCTTATATGTGTAGCCATCTTATTATTATGCTTCATAACTGAATACAGTCTTTGTATGTATCAAATATAATATTTAAAAGATAATATAATCCCTAGCACCTAGATTGTGGCCTCTAAATGACATTTCCCAATTAAAGTAAACAGGGCTCCTTAAAGAAATAGCTGATTGCAGGTGTGGGGCAAGGGATGTACAAGATGAGCCTGGAGCATCTTGTCATACCAGAAAGTAGGGAACATAGTAGAGATTATTGGGGTCATAATCAAAGGGACTCAGGTGCCAAGTTGCAGAAGCTCCCATTGGCCAAAGATGGGATAATTTCAGCATCAATAAGGATAAAAACTAAAATGATTTGAAACACATTTATTTAAATCCATAAATTCATAATGATACAAAATAACCTCATTGATTACCTTTGGATAATGCTAGGGAACCAACTCATTATTATAAAAATGAAAATAAATGGAAAGAATCAAGCATTTATCCTGCCTTGCCTGTATGAATTCTACCTCAAGGTAACCAAATATTCTATGAGAGGATATTACTTTTTATAGAATTCTGTGGCAGTCTGATATTATTTATGAATTCCAAAAAGAGATATTTGATTATGTTTGTAAACCGGTCTGTTCCTCTGGGCATGATACCCTTTGATTGTATTAAATTCAGCTGAGATGCCTTTGATTAAATTATGTTAAGATTAGGGCTTTGATTCAACCACATCATTAGAGTGCAAGTCAGCGTTGAGTCCCAGCCCCCTCGGGCTGATACAGAGGATCCTGCAGCCCCGGGAAGAGAGATGAGTCTGATAGTCTACAGCTGATCTTGAGAAGAGAACAGCTGAGCCTGGAAAGAAATAAGCCCTGGCGAGAGAGACAAGCCTTATGCCAGCTTATAGCTGAGATCAGAAGGAGCTGGGACCATAGAGCCTTAAGAGGAAGGAGGAAGGCTGAACCCTCACAGACATCACCTGCCATCTTGCTTCAACAAATGACAAATGACTTTGGTTAAGAAAGTATCTCCTAAGGTACCTTTTTTTTAAAAAAAAAACAATTTATTGAAGTATATCATTCATACATGAACATATATAAACAATAAGTGTTCAGTAAACATTGTGAACTTACAAAGCAAACATGCATAACATCATACAAGGCTCCCACACATTACCTCACCACAAATACTTTGCATTGTTGTGAAACATTTGTTAACAAATTATGAAAGAGCATTGTCAAAGTATTACTACTAACTATAGTCCATATCTTACTCCCCTATACTTTTTTTTAAGGATTTATTTATTTACTTTTATACATTTTACCCCTTCCCCCCCATTTTTGCTGTTTTTGTGTCCATTCACTGGGCAACTCCCTGTGTCCATTTCCTGCCCTCTCTTCTCATCTTTCTCATCCTGGGATTCGATCCTTGGAACCTCCAATGTGTGAGAGAGGCATCCTACCACCTGCGCCACCTTAGTTCTTGGTCTTTCAGCGCGTCTCATCTTGGCTCTCCCTTGTGTCACTCTCCTGTTACGTCATCATCTTGCTGTGTGGCTCACCGGGTCTGACAGCGCACCCATGCAAAGGGCCTGGTGGCGCACCCTCGCATGGGGCCTGGCAGCGCACCCACACATGGGGCCTGGGGGGCTCAACCACTTGCGGGGCCTGGTGGCCTATGTGCCTTCTATATTTTTCTACTTATTTTTACCAGGAGGTCCCAGGGATCGAACCCAGGTCCCTCCATATGGGAGACAGACACTCAACCATTTGAGCCATATCCTTCCCCTGTTATCTCTCTTAAGGTTGACCAAAGATACCTAGAGTTACAGTCATTTCCCCTACAGGATGGTCAAATAATAAATCAGGCTTAGTTTATCACCAGCATTCTAAAAGCCAGACCTAGGGAGAAAAACTAGGTCTGAGAACACATGCATGGTTTCTAATATAGCGAATGTTTAGCCTACTCTGATTATTACAAAATCAGGACAGCAAGAATATTTGCACCTTCTTATGGTACCTTGAATTGGACTCTTTAGAGCCTTGTGATCGTAAGCTTCTACCCCAAATAAATAGCCTTTATAAAAGCCAACAGAGTTCTGGTACTTTGCATCAGCACCCCTTTAGCTGACTGATACAAATTCAAAATGACAAATTTTTTTAAAGTATAGAATTAGAATATCACTACTGTGCAAACTCAGAAGAAATAATGGATCTAGGCAATGATCATCAATGGCTGCTAACAACAAAAGAGAAGTGACAATTAGACCTTTTGCGCCTCCTGATAAAAGTTCATACCACCACCTTTGAATTATTCTTGCCAAAAAAAAAAAAAATGAATTGGATGCAGTCTCTAGATTTAACTATCAAATTCACAGGAAATACAAGGGACAGAACAATATATGAAAACAAATTCAGCAAGGTCCAGAAGTGGGAAACAGGATGAACAATGGGGGAGAAGGGGAAGGGAGGACCTATAGATTAAAAGAGACTTAAAATGCACTATCTGCCATTTGCAACATACGGAACTTATTTGGATCCTGAATCAAACAAATTATAAAAGAAATAAAGTTATGAGTTGACCTAGGAAATTTCAACTCTAACAGTATATTTGATGATATTAAGGAATTTCTCGTAAATTTTTAGATATGGTAATGACATTATAATTACATATTTTAATGCATCCTTATATTTATAGATGTAATGATATGCTGCCTAGGCTTTGCTTCAAAATAATCTGGGTGGGGAGCAGATGTAGCTCAAGTGGTTTAGTGCCTGCTTCCCATGTAGAAGGAGGTCCCAGGTTTGATCCCCAGAATCTCCTAAAAACAAAACAAACAAACCAAAAAACCAGCTCTCATTGGGAAGTGGAGGTAGCTCTGTAGTTGAGCACCTGCTTCCCATGTACAAGGAGGTCCCAGGTTCAATCCCTGGTACCTCCTAAAAATATATAATAATAATAATAATAATGTGGGAGCAGGAGAGGGGGGGAAGAGTGGGCGGGAGTAGGTAAAACAAATTGGCTACAGATTGATAAGTATTGAAGCTGGGTGATAGGTAAATGGGGATTCATTATATTATTCTTTCTACTTTTGTATGACTTTGAATTTTCCATAATAAAACATCTCTTTTAAAGAGCAAAGGCAAAATAAAGATATTTCAAACAAACAAACAAAAAAAGATAATAAAGAAGTAGGAGGGGATTGCAATCATTCATTGGTGACACTATTAAGAGAGAAAGCAGAAGAAGCAGTTTGGGAGGAGCAATGACGAGTTGGGTTTTGCACATGTTGATTTTGAGATGCCACACTTTCCTTTAAACATCCAAACAGAAATCAATGCATCTTGGAAAAATGAACTCTGGGTCATTTAAGAAAAAAAGTCAAAACTAAACAAACTAATAAACAAGACCCAACACAGCCACAGAGGTCCAGATTCCCCACCCACCTCCCTTAAACTGCCTGTCCATGAAAGTAGTTGTTTATCTCTCCCCTGTGCTTCCTGCCCATAAGCCAGTTACGCATCTGTGACAAACAGCTTCTGCAGTCCTGTGGTGACTCAAATGTGATGCAGTATTTGGTAACTTGGAAACCATGAGAGAAGGGAGAGGAGACCCTGGCAACAAGCAGGGAGGGATTCTCAGAGTAAATGATTTTACTTCACCTGACAGAGGGAAACTGAGGTTCAGAGAGTTGAAGTAACTCACACAGAGCTCATTCATAGTAGAGCCATTTGAGAAAGCAGGGAATAGGGAATCAGAGGACCTGGAGCTAAGCCCAGCCTTGCATTCCATGATCTGGCAACCTTGGTAGATGCCTCTTTTCTTCATCTGCATGCATGTTTGATTCTTCATCTGCATGCATCACACAGCAACATGTAAACAAACATGGTTTGTAAACTACCTGAGCACACTACAAGGGTTAGTTATTCCTGGGTGGTTGTTATTTAGTATTTAGAAAATTAAAGCTCAGTACCTTTTATCTAGAGCCATTGAGCCACATCATCACCAGCAGACATCACCTGAGCACCTATTCAGTGCCAAGTATGATTCTCCTCTCCTTTCTTTCCTGGTCTCACGGGAGATGCTGTCGATACCAAGATGCTCTGGTACCCGCAGAGCCTCCACCAGAGCTCAGATTCTCAGCTGAGAGGGACTGGGCCAGGGAGACTCTGTATAAGTAGCATTTTAAACTAGGAACCCACTAAAGCCCTTTTTCACCCCAAGCCCTCCAGTCATCCTGTGGAAAATCCATAGATCCTGGCAATACTGAACTATTCAAATCTATGAGGTTTGAGATCTACTGGACATCAATACTCAGGACTACTTCCACCTCCCATCCCTGCTCCTCAGCTCATGCAAAATGGAGCTCTTCCTCTCAACCCCATTTCAGGGAGGCCCCACCATCCACCTGGGCATCCAGAAAGAAGCAAAGGGATCAACGCTGATTCCTTGTCCCAATCTCCCATATCTTATAAAGATCCATCCACCAATCCTTCCATCTATTCTTATTTATTGAGCACCGACCATGTGCCAGACACTCCTCTAAGACAGACAAAATCCCTGTCCTTATGGAGCTTGCCATTGTAGTGGGGGAAGACAAACAATAAATATAATAAGTTAATTATGTGGTATGTTAGAAAGTAGAGGAGAAAAGAGCAAATGATAGGGCTTGGGGTGCTGGACGGGGAGAGGTCAGTCACATGTATTCTGAGAACTCTCTCTGCATCCTCCCTGCCCTGGCCCAGGCCTCATCTTCTCTCCTGGACTATTGCAGCAGCCTCCTCACTGTACTCCCTGCCCACACTTGGTGTCCTCCCCTCCACCTTGGAGTTAGGTTCATCTTGTTCCGTCATAGATGTGACCATGTCACTCATTATGCAAATGCCTCCAGGACGTGGACCTGCATGCCACCCACCTGCTCAGCCTTATCACTCACCATACACACCCTTGCCTTCCAACCACACCAGGGAACATGTCATTCCTGTCCTGCCTGTGGGGAAGTCAGGCCCACTTGAGTCCTGAGTTCTGCAATAACCACTCCCAGCCTAGATTTCACCTCCTTGCTGATTAACCCTGTCTCAAGATAGCCTGGGAACTCATTCGAAGAAGTGGCAAAAGGAGCAGGGACATGACCTCTACTTTATAATGGGTTTCCTAGAAACATATTGAAATGGAGGGTTGTGCGCAGAAGGCTTATTGGGAAGTGCTTGCAGAAGTTACACCTGTACCTGGACAGAGGGACAAGCTGACCCACAATGAATTGCAACTGATGTTTCAGTTGCTCCCACAAGGAGCTTTGGGGCTGGGATGGATTCTCAAAATTTTTCTAAATTGAGGCAAGGGGGCTGGGATTTTATATCCCTGCATCAGGCCGTCATTGGTCATGGCCATCCCCTGAGAAGAGGCCTATCCTTGGGTGAGGTAGTTCCTATAGCCAAGGGCAATTTTTGGCCAGCCACAAGCAAGCAATAGTCCCAGCAGCTGGGGGATGGTGTGAGCCCCAGAGAGGATCTGGGCAGAGAACCACAGCCTCTGACAGACTTGAAGTTGAAACTTGCTTCTGTTACTTATAGCTGCATGACCTTTGTGGAGAAAATAATAGTTTCTACCTCTTATGGGATGTTTGGAGTTGTGGCTGCTTGGAATTTCATATACTTCAGAAAAACACGTTCTTAATCTTAATCCATTCCTTTCGGTGTGAACCCATTGTAAACAGGACCTTTGCTGAGGTTACTTCAGTTAAAGTGCGACCCAACTTAATCAGGATGGGTCTAATCCTGTTACTGCAGGTCTAACAGAAAAGGCCACAAAGAGAAGCCACAGGGAGCAGCCAGAAGGAAGCTGGAAGTCAATGGAGCCCGGAAGAGAAAGGAGAAATGCCACTATGTGCATTGCCATGTGACTGAAAAGCCAAAGTCCAAGCGTCCCCAGCAGCCAGCCCCAGAATGGCACAGTCTTCAGGAAGAAAGCATCTCCTTGCCAATGTCTCAATTTTGGACTTCTCCCAGCCTCAAAAGTGTGAGCCAATAAATTCCTGTTAGTTAAGCCAACCCATAATATGGTATTTGTTTTAGCAGCTGGGAAACTAAAACAGGAGTCTTCCACAACAGAAAACTGCCTGAATGAAAATGGCAACTTAAATTTTAAGTTCCTCTCCACCTAACCCCTTCCCTTAAAATGACAATAAGGAAAAGAGAAGATAGAAACCCACAAGGACAGGGGGCGGGGGAAGGAAGAGACATCATTAACAGATGAGAGAGTTCAAAAAATTTCTATAACATTGTGATGGGCAGAGAAATAGTGGGTACTTATTTTGCAGAGTGTTGGAAGCCACAACACAACCAAACTCTCATGAGCAACCACCACTGAGTGAACACCCTCCAAAAGCCACACTCTCCATTCTTTCTATAAACCTTATGGGCTGAAATCCTTATCTGGTAGGCTGTTCTTTGGAATACCCACATACATCACCTCTAGTTAATTTCCAGTTAATCAGAAATTCTGTTTTCCCAGAAACAATTGCCTATTCCCAAACCTGTTTATGTCAGTTATACTTGCTTTTGTAATTATGTGATTCAAATGAATATTAATAAACCAATAAAATATGATTGTGAAAAGAGAGTAGTTTTTATGAAAACCAAGCTGAATGCCTTGCAAGAATCAATAAAGGCAGATTGCTTTTTAAAAAACTGTTCTGATGAGTTATAGACAAGCAATTGTAATAGACTGGGAGGAAATCATATAAATCTACAAGGGATCTGCATTCGGATTGTTCCATGAAGTGTCTTTAAGTTTTAAAGACACTGCACTATAAAGAAGATGCACCTGGAAATGGCAGACAATGCTTTATGGGTGGGGTCTGGACAAGAAAGACCTTATAGAATTCCAGTTTAAAGATCTATATTCAAAGAAAATGGAATAGATATTTGCATGTTTCCGGGTAAAATAAAATGTTTACAATATGCATTTCATTTTTTTTTTTTAATGATTTCTCACGTGAAGCAATTTTTCAATTAATGGAACTTGTACTGGCCTCTACCAAGCCAGACAAGACCTGTAGAAGGTGTGCCAAAGAGAAGAATGCCATCCCCCTCACAGAGCCTGGAAGGGCAGGAGGAAGAATGAGAATTAGAAGCAGGAAAGGGCTGAGAACAAGATGATTAACTGAATCTGCCTACAGAACAGTTGGACCTCCAGTAAAAAATGTGGCTGTGGAAAGGCAGTGACCCTCATGCCTAACTCTATAAGCCAGGCTAAGAGTTTATGCATATTAATGCAAAAACCCTATGGGGTAGTATTCTTAATAGCTCTAATTTACAGATAGGAAACTGATGGCCACCATGATTAAGTGACTTGCCCAAGGTCATACAGCTTATAAAGTGGCAGAGTGGAATTCAAACCCAGGTAATGTGGTTCCAGAATCCATGCTCTTAACCATAGCCATCCTGCCTTACTGCAGAAATGGAATAGTCCCAGAGAAAAGAACTCCCTCGTTGGTAATGACATGTTCCAACCAAGAGGACCATGAGGTGGAAACTGGCCCCACCTGCCCTCACAAGGACATCCAATTCCAGTCAATTTCTTGGACCCTATCTATAAGTATGGACAAAAAGCCAAGGACCACTAAAAATAAAAGAAGCCTCCATCACGAGGGAGGACTACAGAGCCAGAGAGAGAACACAATAAACCAATCAAACAAAACAGGGAAACTGGAGCAGACAGAGATATCACTAATTATGTCTTCAGAGAGAGAAATAAAGAAGTTGTATCTATGGCATGGGGGATAAAAAAGAACTGAATAAAAAAAGAACTCTTAGAAATTAAAAACATGATGGCTGAAATAAAAAAAAATAATAGAAGAATTGGAACATAAATTCAAAGAAATAATATAGCAGGTAGAACATAAAGATAAGGATGAGGGAAATAGATGAGAAGAGCAGTCCTGGAGGTCCAGGATCCAGCTCACAGGAGCTCCAGAAAAGAAACCAAAGAGAGAGAAGATGATGATTAAAGAAATAATAAAAGGACTAGAAAATGGGTCTCCAAATTGAAAATTATTAAAAGGGCCAGCACAATGAATGACAAAAGTCACCACCATGTCACATCATTGTGAAATTCCAGAATTCCAAGGATAAAGAGAAGATCCTAAAAGCATCCAAAACAGGAAGAGAGAAGGGGAAAAAAAAAAAAAAAAAGCAAAACATGTTACATTAAAAAAATAAAGAAAGAAAGAACTCTAGTCAGAAGGCATAAGACTTCTCACCAGTAACTGTACATGCAGAAGACAGTGGAACAGTGCATGGAGGTGCTGAAAGAAAATGATTTCCAACTCAAAATTCTATACTTAGCACAGTTATCCATCAAGTGTGAAAGCAGTATACAGCTATTTCCACATATACAAAAATTACCCATCTCCAATCAATTTCTTAGAAAGCAAGTGGAGTTTCCAAAAGAAGAGAGTAAATCAACAGGGACAGGCAGAGATCCAAGAAACAGAGGCATGGGGAGACAGGCCTTGGAGGGGAGGGCCCCTGCAGACCACTGCACCCCTGGGAATATCAAACGTGACAGAGCTTTTTTGGGTAAGATGTGGCATGAGAGGTGGATGAGCTTTTGGGGAAAATGAAGAGCCACATTTTCTTAATACCATTGGCTACCACTGAGTTACCAACAAACAGTGCTCTAGCTATACTGTGCAGGTGGGTGGGGTTGGAAAACAGCTAACCCCTTATTTATTCCAACGGGAAGACAACAGATGATGTCTAAAATTGGTAAATTAAGAAATAGCAGTATAAGCAATAATTTCGAAACGCGAAGGTAAATGCCATAAGACACAGGTTAAAAAAAAAAAAAAAAAAAAAAACTGCTAAAATGGTTGCCACCGGTGTGGAGAACCCGGAGGATGAAGGAGGTGGGGCAGGGAACTGCTGTTTTTCAATAAAAGCCTTTCGATTTGCATCCGTCCTGGGTCTCCAATTTCTTAAAGCATTTTCATATGCAATATCTCATGAGCTTCTTCACGAAGCCCCCATTGCAGAGACTGGCAACTGAGGCCCAGACAGGAGCAGTGGCCTCTCAGAGTCACACAGCGAGCCCTGGACCCTGCGAGCTCGTCCCGGAGCGCCCCCTCCTCTCCCCTGGCCCCATCCCCACCCCCAGGCCCAACACCAGGAACCGGCTAAGAGCCGGTTGCGACGCCGCACGGCTCGACCTCCGGCCCTCGACACTCCTAGACCATGTCGCCAGGCCCCGCTTGGTGTGTAGCTAACGTCGGCCTCGCAACCGCGGCGTGGGTGCGGCCCGACCTCAGTCGGCTCTGCCCCTGCGCCGTCCGCAGCGTCTACACTGTCCTTGGAAGGACACACAGGAAAGCCGCGCGCGGTGCGGCAGCGCCCCCTGCCGGACGCCGGGAGCTCTGCTACTCGGCGCCCCACCACCACCACCCCTGCGCCGTCCGGCGGTAAAGGGGTTTGCACCCGCGGCGCGCGGCCCCTAAGGGCAGGTTCCGGCCTGGGGTGGTCCGACCCTGACTCCGGTATGGCCGGGGAACGCTGTAAGGGGAGAGGGACGCTATCCTTGGAGGAAGGCTGGGGCTAGAGAAGGTGGTGCCCTGCACAAAGTCACACAGCACGTCGGTGACATTACCGGGACCGGGTCCGGGGCTCACACCTCTTGTGGGACCTCCCAGGGACTCAAACCTCCACGGTTCTCGAGCCCCTTGAACTGGCCTCTTGGGCTCTGGGGAAGAGTCGCCGACGCGAGGAGGAAGTTGGGGTCCCGCCGTGCTGGCACCGGGCCCTGGTTGACCTTGGGCAGGACTTTCCCTTTCGGGGCTTGGGCGGGCCTGCGGGAACGTGACCTCCAAGAGTCCTTCCCGCGCAGAGTCCCGCGCTGCGTTCTGCGCTTCGCAGCCGCTCGCCGAAGGCGCCACCGGCCGCGCGGCTGACCCCTGCGGGCGAGAGAAAGAGTCGCCGTGGCCCTCGAACCCCGCGACTCCCACTTCTGGAGTGAAACGCTTCACGCCCAAAGTGGAAACGCAGGGCAAGAGCATCACGCGCTGCGCTCACACTGCGAAAACAGGCTCGGAGGGGTTCCGGATCAGCCTGAGAGTCCTCAACAGCTTTCTCAGCTGTTGGTTTCAGATGATTAAATCAGGTCTTCAAATTCACGCTGAAGAGCGGCACAGCGCAGTAGTTAGGAGCATGGGTTCTGGAGCCCGACTGTCTGGGTTTGAATCACTTCCCAGCTGTGTGGCCTTGAGAAAGTCAACAAAACTATTTTTGCCGTGTAATGGAGATAATACTTTATGCAAAGACACTTTATGTGTGTGAACTCATTTAAATCATATGGCAACCCTGTGAAACAGGTCATTATTCCCATTTAACAATAAGGAAACTGAGGCACAAGGAGGTTAAGTAAATTATCCAAGGTCACACAGGAAATAAGTGGTGGCACTGGGACAAAAACCCAGGTAATCTGGCTCCAGAATCCCTGCTCTTTACCTCCACTCTGTACTGGGATCATAATAGTACCCACATTATAGGGTGGTCATGGGGATTGTGTATATATGTAAAGTGCTTAGAACAGTGCCTGACACATAATGTTACTGTGATTGCTCACCAAGGACCTACTGTGTACCAGGCAGTGAGCAGGCTGACCCAGCCCCTGCTCTCCTGAAGCTACCAGTCTAGAAGGACAGACAGACAGACGTTAAACAAGCCTACGGAACATGCAGTGTGCGCTGAGAATCAGACTTTCAGGCTAGAGGATGGCTCTGACCCATACGTAGCCACCTACTGGGGGCCAACTGAGAAAAGTACTAAATAGGAGTAGGAATCCAGTATAGAGCAATCCCAGATGAGGAAACAAATGCCTAATGCCTGGTGGAGAAAGGCGCTCAACGGAGGTAGCTTCTGGACTGAGCCTTAGGGGATGAGGCATTTTTTTTTTTTTTTTTTTTTTACCGGGAGGTCCCAGGGATCGAACCCGGGTCCCTCCATATGGGAGACGGACACCCAACCATTTGAGCCACATCCATCCCCCGGAGATGAGGCATTTGCCAGGCAGAGGCAAGATGGGGTAAAGGCCCCCCTGCAACAGCCATCCTCTCCTTCCTCACCTGGAAGTCCTCAAGTGCCCCCCTGAAGGTTGGTTTAGGTTCACAAGACAAGTTATCTTGGTTTAAAGAACTACTCCCAGAAAGCCGAGAGACACTATGTGTTTTATGAGAGCTAGGAGCCCAGCATGAGGCCTCAGGGAGGTGAACTCTAAATGGGCTACTCAGGAGGCAGAGAACTCGCCCCCACCAGGGATAGGCAAGAGGCTGGAAAACCACCTACAGGGAGCTTGTGGAGGGCCTGCCTGTCTAGGAGGGCAGAGAAATAAGCTGACTTCTCGGGCTCCTCCCAGTGATAAATAATATTGCTCTTTAAATGTCCTTGCTGATGCCTCAGGGAGGGCTAAATGGATACCAGTCACTCTCCCCTGGTGCCAGCCGGTTTAATCAGACTGCTTTCCTACTCAGTCCTGACTGCAGCCTGAGCTTGCAGGAGAAGGGGAATTTTAATCAGAATAAGAAGTGATTCTAGGATTTTAGGACCCTCTCTGGAAGAATAGGCAGAACTTTTGGAGGAAAGGAAAGCGAGCAAATATTCATTGAGCCCCTTTTCTGTGTCAGTCCCTTAGTAGGTGCTTTATCTCTACAGTTTTGTTGTTTTAATCCTTAAGGCAGCCAAGTGGTAGAGGTAGTATTTATTGTTCCCCGTTTTATATGTGATGGAACCAAGATTGCAGAAGTGGCAAAACTTGCCCAGATCACAAGTTTTGCCACTTCTGCAATCTTGATTCCATCACATATAAAACGGGGAACAATAAATACTACCTTTACCACTTGGCTGCCTTAGGCTAGAAGGAACAGAGGCAAGATTTGAACCCATCTCTGGGTGACCTTTTCCACTACATTCCAAAGCTTCCTTTGAAAGTTCCAGTGGGAGGGGAGCCTGGAGAGGGAGGCCAGGGAGGGCAAGAGAGGACAGAGGAGGCAAAAGGCAGAAACATGGAGGTTGGAAGGAGTCAATGTCTTTGCCAAGGTCCTCATTTTCTCCTGGGCCACACAAAATCCACAGGACTGGGGCCTCCTCCCTCCGCAGGGTATTTTTAAAACTACCCACCTCTAAAACTTCTCTGTTTCTGCGCTTTAAAGTTCCTCTGAAAAGTTGGAATAAATTTGCCTGTCTTTTCTCCCAGACAAATGCAGAGGAGGAAAACAAAAAGAACACGTATTTTATGAGCACAAATTTGGGACAGTGACACCTCCAATCATCATTTTATTGCATGATGATATACAGTAATTAGGTGTCAGGAGTAATCTATGGCCAAAAGAACAGAGTCATCTCTGCGGGGGGCGGGGGAGGAGGGCGAGTGATGCTCTTTCCTCCCAGAAGGAAACCAGAGGAGCAGGGAGAGGGAGGGAGTGGGAACCACAGCCTGCAAAAGGCAACCCACAGCCGCCGACTGGGTACAGATGAGTGAGGCTAGGGCACCTGGGGGCAGGGGTGGGGTGTAGGAGGTGCCCTTTGTGGAGAAAGGAAGCAGCTCTTCCCCGAGGCCCAGGAGGAAGCCTGGATTTGAGTCCAGCCTCCTGGCTCTGACACTTCTTCCCAGTTGGGTGGCCCTGACAAAAAAAAAATTTTCCTTTCTTTAAGTCATTCCCTGAAATTACCAGGACCCGGAGGCTTACTGAATAGTGGAAATGGATTTGGGCCCAGAAAGAAGGGAGGGTATGGATAGGAAGAGTGAAGTGGGGAGGCAGGGCATTCTGAGCAGGAAAGCTGGCCCAGGCAAAGGTGTGCAAGGGGGAAATCTGCCTTGAGGGCCTGCTTAAGGTGAGAATTGTTTTTAAGTCTATCATTCATGAGAGTTGTCAATTTATTCTTTTATTTCTATGAGATAAAATGCTGAGATTTTGCCTTTATTTTCTTCAACAAAACACTTCTCTGCAAGGCATTTTGTGTGATGGCCTGGGCTCAATTTGTCTCTACCATTTCCTCAAGCAAGTAAGTTAAACCTTTCAGCCTCGACTTCCTCATCTGTAAAATGGGGATAATTATTATCTGGGGCTATGGGAATTACATAAAATAATCTAAGTCAAGTCCTAGGCCAGGGCCTGGGATGATCTTCCCCTAGGCCTTTACATGACTGGCTTCTTGTCACCCTTCAGGTCTCAGATGTCACCTCCTCACCCAATCCACAGGAAGCGTTCCAGTTTCTTCCATTTCAGCATCCTGCTCATCTCCAGGGTGATATCACAGTCTGAAGTCACCTTGTTTATTCTTTCACTTGCCTGTTGTCTGTCATCCCCAGAGAAATGTAAGCTCCTTCAGGGCTCTCCTCTGTGTTATTTGCAGCTAGAGTGCCCCCTAGCTCCATGAGTGCACATGGCAGGTGCTCAATTAAATATTTGCTGAAAGCATGAATATGGAACTCACTAGGTCTCAATAAACATTAGCTTTTTGCCCCTTCCCCTCCCTCACCCTGCTTCTCTTGCCTCTCTCTTTTAGCCATGACTCCAGTGTAGAAGTGGGGTAGGGTCCCCAGCTCCCTGCAGAGCAGCCCAGTCTGCATGGGCTGTCTCATAGCTATCCTGCAGGTCTCTAAGGCTCCACATCCCCAGCCTGTACTGTCCCAGGTTAAACTGAGGCCCTCAAAAGGGGTCAATATCTTGCCCAAGAAGACACAGTTCTTAAGTGACAAAGCCAGAACTGACTCCAGGGAGTCCAGCTGCAGAGCTTGAACTTTCAACCACTACGCCATATGCCTCTTCTAATGTTTATTGAAGACCTTCTAACCTGCCTGGAAAAGCTCTAGGAACTTCACATGTATTGGCTTTTTAAAATCATCACAACGATTCTAAGAGGTATGCATTAGCTTCCATTTTACAGTTGGGGAAAACTGAGGCTCAGAAAGTTTATGAAACTTTGTCCAAAGTCACCCAGCAAGTCAGAGACAAAGCCTAGATTTTAACCAAGGTTGACTTGACTCCAAATCTCTCAATATTTTTTTACGTTTTTAGTATGGACGTTTTTAAAAATATGCAGCAGTAGGGAGAGTAGTGAACCTGCATGTACCCATCAGCCAGCTTCATCAGTTACCAACCCCTGGACAGCCTTGATTCATCTACATTCTGGCCACTCAACCCTCTCCGGCGCCTGTTTTTTGTTGGGTTGTTTTGTTGTTTTTTTTTAAGCAAATTCCAGACATCATATTTCATCCCTAAATATTTCAACATGTATCTCTAAAAATAAGGATTCTTTCTGTTTTAAACAAATGCCCTTAGCCCACCTTATAATTTTAACAGCTTATTAATAACATTAAATATGCAGTCAGCACACACAGTATTTTAAATAAACTTTTTAATTGACAAATTAAATACCTACAGAAAGTGCACTTATCATAAATGTACAGCTTGATGAATTTTCCCAAAGCCCACAAGATACAGAACATGACAGCACCTCAGAAGTCCTCTTGCCACACAGTAACTTTGCTCTTCTTTAAACCCTGAGGTTTTGGGGGACACAATAGAGCAAAACCCTATGGCTCTACGATCCCAGCACTTAGGCAATGAGTTCAGATAGTAGCAGCTTAACTAATACCTCAATGGCTTCTCCCATCACTTTATAGTTTTTACTGATACATTTTTACTGATACATTTTTAGGTACTCCTTGTGTCATTTCATCCTCATGCTGACCTTGTGAGGAAAGGACAAGAAGCAATTCATTATTTCCCCCCATTTTATAGACTGAGCAACAGAGGTTCAGAGAATTGGTGTGATATGCCCAGAGTCACACAGGTATTTGATACCCAGGAAAGAGAAAGGAAGGAACTTGCATGTGCTGGGTGCTTTGTATAATTTATGTCATCTAAGCCTCACAATAGCCCTAAAGGAAGTCAAGACCCAGAGAGGTCTGGTAACTTGCCCAGGTCACACAGCTGGTGAGTGGCAGAAGCTGGGATCAGAATGCAGGTCTCCTGGGTCTAAAACCTCATGCCACCCCACTCTGCCCCTGGAGTTTGAGACTGAGCCTCGCCCACAGTCTTTGCCGGCCACCCTAGCCCCTTGAGTGAACATGTCTGTTCAGTTCATTTCAATGCATTTCCTGAGTGCCTGTAGCGCTATTCACAATGACAGGAGCAGATCCCCAGGCCTGTCCCACAAAACTGACATTTGTGACCAGAAGGAAAACTCTGCCTTCTGAACCCTAGAGGCTGGGAAAAGAGGGTCTCCAGAGTGCCAGGAGGGAAACAACCATCTGTCTGACACCCTCCCTCTGGCTCCTGTTCCCTCCCTGCCCCTCCTCTCCTCCCTCTTCTCCTTCCTCTCCTCCTCTTCCTCCTCCCTCCTCCTTTCTCTCTCCATCCCACCACTGTCCCATCCAGCATCCCTACTGATAAACTTCCTGATCTTCAGTGCCTTCAACAAGTTGAGGTAGGGGAGTGAGGGGTTGTTCCTTAATTTAAAGTCTAGCCTCAGAAGAAAAAGACAAAAGAGGAAGGCGGAAATTAAAGTGGCTCCTGCACCAGGGAGTTGGGCTGCCTCCCAGATCAATGCCAGCAAGGAGGCCACTTGTGGACACTGTAATTCTCTCTGTTTCTTATCACCAGCGACCTGTGACCAGCCCTATTAAAAACCAGAAGGGAGAACAAAGGAAGAAAACAGGAAGAAAAACAGGTGTGGGAGTAGCCTGAGATGTGTGAGTAATATCACTTAATTTTAGCCACCTCTGATGTTCCATCTTGTCATCGCCTGCAACTTCTTCTTCCCTCCCCTGCCCGATCCCAGCTGAACAATGATTAGTGGCTCATCCTGGCCTTATCATATAATAAATCATGGGAGATGCCAAATAAGGAGTTCACTGAAATGGGACCCCATCTTCGGGAGGAGAGGGAGTTTGGGGGTGCTTGTCACTTTTAGCTATGTGACCTTAGGCAAGGCCTCTAATTCCTCATCTGTAAGGGGGGTGTTACAGTTTGAAATTCTTTTATGAATCCCAAAAAGAGAAAGATTGTTTTTTAACTAATCCGTTCTGTAGGTGTGAGACCCTTTTGATTGGAAACATCAGTGGAGGTGTGATACAGGTTCAGTCTCTGCCCTCTTGCTGGGTCTGATATAAACAGAGACAGAGAGAGACACACATAGGGAAAGGGAGCTCTGCCATTGTTTACCCTGCCATGTGAAAGGAGGACTCGAGGATCTCTAGCAGGCAAAGCTTAAGCACAAAGCCCCCAGGGGCTGGATCCACGGAGCAGCTCAAGGCTAAAGAGACAAGCCATGTGCCTGATAACTTACAGCTGAACTCGAGAAGAAAGCAGAGCAGCCAAGATTGAGAGAGGAGGCCTGGTAATAGACCAGCCCTAGGCCTGGTTGCCCACAGCTGAGCTCAGGAGGATGGTAGATTCTGAAAGGGAAGGCAGGGACCTCGGCAGAGATAAGTGACCATCTTGCTTTGCCACATGGCTTCTGACTTTGATGAGAAAGCATCTCCGGTGGTACCTTGATTTGGATATTACACAGCCTCAGAACTGTAAGCTTTTATCCCAGATAAAATTCCCATTATAAAAGCCAACCCAGGGAAGCGGCTGTGGCTCAATCAGTAGGGTTCCCGTTTACCATATGGGAGGCCCCGGGTTCGGTTCCCGGGGCCTCCTGGTGAAGGCAAGCCCGCCCGCACGGCGTGGTTAGCTGACCCAGCGAGCACAAGCAGCAAGGGGGGATAAATGAATAAATAAATAAAATCTTTAAAAAAAAAAAGCCAACCCATTTCTGGTACTTTGCATCAGTCCTAAGAGTGGGGATAGATAGTTTGTTGGAGATGAAAGGAATTAATATGTATAAAGCACATATAATTCCAGGCACATACTAAATGCTCAATAAAGGCTAACTAATATCATTGTCATGGTTACCGGCATCCCCAGCTGCAGCTCCACGGCAGAAGCCTGTCCATCTGAAGCACTGGCTGCGGCAGGGGAGCTGCAAAGCTGCTGTCTCAGCCCTCTTAGATACTGCTTAGGTTGCAGTTGAAACTCAACTTTTATGCTTCTGCGTCTTTGTACATGCTGTCCACCCAGGGCACTCTTTTCCCCCTTCTCCTTTTGGAGTATTCCTGCACCGCCATCCCAAATGTCACCTCCTCTGTGAAGTCTCCCCACTTCCTCAGACCATTAGTCCCTCTCTGCTTCTGACACATGCAGAACTTTACTTGAGGAAACTGAAGGCATATTAATGTCTGCTCAGCCACTTCCACACAGCAGGTACTCGATAAATGTTTCTCGTGAGGAGCTCAAATATGAATCCCTTGGATTACGGGTACTGAGTATCGATTCATTTGCCAACATTACACCACAGATGGTTACAGAGGACCTAGGACTAAAGACAAGTTCTTTAAATTGTCATCTATAGCTGAAGAATTACATATGTCAAGAAATAGTCTGTACCACAACATTTCAGAAATTTCAGATTTTTGGTAGAAAGCAGGACTCACAATGTCCTCACCCCTAAAGTCTTTGTTCAACTCAACCCCAGTTTGTAAGTCAGGAGACAAAAAAGAGAGAGAAAGAAAACACAGCAAATCCAAGATAGATTAAATCCAGCCATCCCCATGGGGGTGGGGAGGGGGAAACAACAGTTATGGAGCACCCATTGGTTGCTGGGACTTTACATTCCTTATTTCATTAATCCCTGTAAGTCAAGGTCTACATTTCCTATTCCCCATATCAGAAAACTGAAGCTCAGAGCAGTGAAATATCTTTCCCAACCTCATAGTCAAAAAGTAGCAAACCTGAGACTACAGCCCAGTTCTATCTCACCCAAAAACGTGTCCCTTTCCTGCTCTGCTCTGCTGCCTCCACACGTGACTGTGCAGCCATCACATAACTGCTCCTGCCCTTGGGTTGACACACCACCTCCTAAGTCTCTTTCCCTTCCCCATTCTCAGGACACATTCACATTATTTATGAGTTCACCATTAGTCAGATTGGTTGTCCACATATCCTCTGACTTTACAGCAACTGCAAGGAGAAAAAAAGGGGGGGCTTCAGTATATTTAAAGCTCTATGTCACTCAGGCCGCCTCTAATATACTGTACAGGTGTTTGAACAAATTACAATAGACATGCTGGTCAGGGATTCAGATGCTGGAGAGGACTCGTGTGAACAAGAGAATAAAGCTACCTGCTGCACATTACAGAGGCTCCATAACTGGGTGCAGCCATAGGCTGACAACACATGGTGGAAGATATATGCTAAATTTCTTCCCTATAAAACTCAGGTTTAAAAGGTGGCATAAATATTTTAGCCTTTTATCTCGGGCTCTGCCATTAAGAAGTCGCCACTGCTTTCCACCTCTTTCCATTTTTAGAAATCATATCCAACCTGAAAAACCTCCCTCTACAAATCTCTAAGGCCTCCCCCAAGTCCTAAAAATAACAGCACATAAAGCCCACCTCCGCCCAGCTTGCCATCTAGCTCAGTCCCCCGCCACCCACCTCAAAATGGGAAAGATTCTATGCAGCTGTGAAGGTGTCTGCTGTTTAGATGGCAACACAGGTAGAATCCATGACTATCTAAACATCTTTCAGTCTGAAGCCTCCTACTCCAAGGGAGAGCAGGGCTGCACAGGGACGGCAGAATTGCACGACACCAGCGCCTGCCTTTTCATTTTGTTATTTACATAGAGCAAATGCACAATGTACACGGTCCTTGCAAACAAGAGCTAATCTGCAGGGAGCAGGCATCATGTGCGATATTGCTGGCTCCCCTGCCATGCCAGCTGGAGGGGAAAGCCATCCCAGGGACAGGTAATGATGAGTCCACATGACCCCAGCCTCCTTCTCTTGGCCCCTGTGGAGGCTGATGATTTCTGTTCAGTGGCATTCGGAGCTTTCCGGCTGCCCTCACCAGCACTGCCAGCTGGGAGGCTGCTTCTGAGTTCTCCGCCTCCGCAGCTGCTGCCCTCATCCACGGCCAAGGGAAAAACATGGAGCAACAGAGTCTCTCAGAGTGCGATTCTAACCCCTCCTCTGTCACTTAATGGCTGTGTGGGCTTGGAGAGGTGAAGTACCCTCTCTGACCTTCAGTTCCTTTATGTGTGAAGTGTCTGGCCTCCAGATTGCTCCAGTTCTCATTAATGGGCTTCCATCAAGCATCCACCCTGCTCTCTTTAGGAACCTGGGACAAGTGTTTGCTGGAGGGTTGGATTGGAAGATATTTCATGGTCCCTGTTCAGAAGTGCTTTTCTCCACTGAAGAGAGGTGATTGAGTTCAGTGCCTGCCTCCCCTGGATACCCTTCCCAGATTCTAGGGACAGCCTTTGACTCCCTTTGATTCACACCTCAATATTGTCAAAGAGGCATTTTTGAGGCCAAGTTCTTTTCCTGGTCTTTCTCCCAGGCCAGTGCACCCCCATGCAAACTGGAATCCCACTGAGTCATGCTGACACCAACAACCACAACAACACGGATAGTGAAACCGAGTGCTTACTACGGGCCCTGTCTGACATTTAATTCTTAGTGCATCCCTGTGACTAAGTATCTACCTTTTACAGCTGAGGAAACAGAGGCACAGAAGGAGCAATTAACTCTGTCTGGTGGACTCAGGGGAGACATACTGGAGGAGGTGACTTAGGAGCTCAGGTGTTCTGGATGGAGAAAAGAGGGAGGGTCTTCCAGGCAGAGCGGACAGGGTTTCCCCCTGCCCCTCTGCCTTTCCCTCACCACCTTTGTAGCTTAGTGGCTAAAGTTCTTAAGGTTGTTTTGAAGTTTGGATCCTAGGTCATGAGATAGGGCCTGGCAGAAGCAAAGGTCTTATCTATTTTTCTAGTTAGTACAAGCTGAAAAGACAATCTTTCCCAGAGCAGTTAAGTTCCCTTCAACAATGAACAGATGGTATTGCTGATTCCATTGAAGCAATTTCTGCCCCCTCCTAAGGGGTGCCCCTGGTCTCAGGCCACAGTTATGGCTGAGCTGGAGGCTGTGTTAACAGAGGGGGGGAAGCAGCCTCCCACTCCTGGCAGGCGCACTCAGGGAAGAGGGCCCTAGAGTGGGTGCAGAGGACGAGAGTACAGGGAGGGGACCTGCTCCCTGCCCACTGGGGGAAAGAACTGGGCCCAACTCATTCCAACAGGGAGAGGGCAGGGTCGGCGTGAGGCAGGGTCCTCAGCCCTGCGTTCAGAGCACCGGCAGCACCAACTCCAGCCGGGGTCCATGCTTGTTGCAGGGTGAGGAGAGCGGGGAACTCGCCACCCTGGCCGACAGCCTCGTGCCCCACCTGCTAAAAGCTGGGTCTGGCTCAGGCTGGGCCAGGTGGGACCTGCACGTTGGAGATGTCATGGTGCAGTGCAGGGTGGGGTAGGGCAGGTAGGGGGAGGATAATGAGGAGGACTGGGAAGGAGGCTTTTTCGGGAAAGGGTCCCACTTTCCCTCTCAACTGCCACAAACTTCTGTTGCCTCTGACTTCTTATAGCTCTTGAGGAGTGCCTGGATATATTACAATTAGGTAAATCCTGAAATCCCAGTGGCTTCACACAATAGAAATGTATTTCCTGCTCACATTCTTGGCTCAGCGATCCCCCACGTGCTCATTCAGGGGCCCAGTCTCCTTCCACATCGCAGCTCTGCCCTCTGACAGGTCCTTGACATGTTGTCCACGCAGCTGGGTATGGGAAAAGAGCAGACCTAGAGGATTGTGGGGAGGCTTCAGGGGCCAGGCCGGGAAGTGGCCACGTCACTTCCACCCACCTTCTTTGGCCACACCCAACTGTTAGGGGACCTGGAAACAGTTTATTGTTGTGCACAGGAGGAAAAGAAAACACGTTTGGTGACCAACAAGCCAGTGCTTGTCATTCCAGATCACTTCTCAGCACTTAGAATCACAAACCACAGAATGTCAGGGCCATGAAACCAGAGGACCTTAAAAGTGTGAAATCATAGAGCTTCAGGGCCTCAGAGTCACAGAATCCTAAGAGAATTCCATCCTAGATTCTGAAGAGTTGGCTATAGAGGACTTGCTCATCTCCTCCATCAGATTTTAAGTTTCTTGAAGGAAGGGAGTGTATTTTCTGCAACTCTCTATCTCCTTTGCACTCACCCCGCTAAACATGGTAATGGTGATGGTTTCAGTGGCCGTAGCAAGTCCATGGTGCCTAACACGTGCCAGGCACTATTCTAAGCACTTTGAATATTTTAATTCATTTACTCCTCACAACAACCCTAAGAGGTAAGACTATGACCCCCACTTTAGAGATGAGGAAACTGAGGCAATTAAGGAATGAATCTGGGGTCAGACTACTAGTAGGCATTCAAAAAATACTTGTTGAATGTATAAATGTTGAATTAATGTGAATTGCTATCCAAATCATACTGTCTTCCTTCCTCTTTATCTCTTAATTGCAAAGAAGAATGACAGTAAGTTGGCAGGGCATAATTGAAATGTAAAAGAGACCCACAGATGGAGAACAACTCACTTTGTCCTTCGCTCCCCAAACTTCTGACACGATTTCCCCCATCACAATGGGAAAATTGGCAGGGCCTCATTAATTTCTGGGAGAGGGTTTGAAGTCGGTTTGAAGAGGGAGCTATGGAAGGGTTTATCCACCCGCACTGAGGAGGCCTCGCCGGCTCCATCTAATTAACAATAAACCAGATGCCCTGACACAGTCCGCTTCTACATCTGTAACACGCTGACAGTCTAAAAATGCCAGCCTCCTCCTTGTGTGTCAGCTAAATGTCACTGGCGACATTTGAGGCAATTCAGAGATGAAAGTAAATCCAATATTATCGCTAACTAAATAACCACAGACCCAATCAGGGGAACCCAGGCCCCAAAGCAGGATGGGGAGAGGAGGCAGACAAGTAGGAAGAAGGGGGAAGACAGCTCCTTCCAAAATGAACCCAACTCCCACTGCATGGAAAGGAAACTCCACCTTGCTGGCCCACTACTGCTTGGGAAGTTCAGGGCTTATGACCCCAAGGCCACCTGGTTAGAGCACAGAGGGCTGCTCCTTAAGGGAACAGGGACAAAACATTGCCCCCAGGCAAGGACGCATGCTGCTGTGATGTTCGGCAATTTGTCCCTTCAGTCAAATCCTATGTACTGAGCAGCTACATTGGACAGACACACGTCTAGGTGCTGGAATGCTCACTCTTTTAATTAACTGTCTCCCCCACTAGACTGCCCACATCGTGAAGGTAGGCAGCAGCTGTCTCTTCTTGCTCACCCTCATATCCTAGCCTGGCTCACGTAGATATTCCAAATATCTGTGGAATGAATGCATGCATAAATGAATGAGTGAGAATTTACTTGCCTGTCTTCTCCACTAACCTGTGAGCTTCTTGGCAGGCCACGTAGTCTTAAAGGGCAAGGATTAGGAGTTACTTATCTCCTGGTGCTCGGATCCCATCAAGGGATGACAGTCATGATGCACATTGTACCAGTCACCAGCATGGAGGCAGGTGAGATGCTTCTGGGTGATACTCAGCATTAAAAAACATTGAAGCTTCAGAAACACCTCGACCAGGGGATCTAAATTAACATCACCACCAATGAGAGATGGATGGACCTCAAGTGCCTCCAGATGTTACTCTGGGACAGACACAACGTCACATATTCAGGGTTCCAACCAGTGATGCATAACCTGTATCTAATCATTAGGAGACACCAGATAAACCCAAAGTGAGTAACATTCTATTGAAAAAGGAATGGGGCACTAGGGGCAGACTATATCTTCAAATATGTCAGTGTCATAAAAGACAATAAAGTCCAAGGAACTGTTCTAAATTGAAGGAGACTAAAGAGATTTGACAACTAAATACAATATGCGATCCTAGACTGGCTTATGCACTGGAGGAGAAAGTGCTGTAAAGGACATTACTGGGTCAACTGACAAAATTGGAATACCATCAATAATTGATAAAAGTGTTAGTGTTGGTTTTCTATTTCTTTTCTTAGTAACTCAGAGTCATTAGTACAAATACTCAATCATTGCTCTGTGCTATATTATACTGATGGCCCCAGACTCCCCAAGGAGTGTGAAGGTCTATTTTCCCCAACATATAATGGCCGCCTTGGCTCTGTTTTCTCAAGCAGTTCTGCCTGCTTCTTCCAGTGTTCTGTCCTGTGAGGTCCCATCACACTGCTAACTCTAAGCCTGCCTTCTATTTTCCTTCTTCTGGTCTGCTGAGGCCCAGACAATTAGAAATCAAGTACTTTAAACTGGCTATACTCTGAGTAAAGAGCCTATGAATAATTGTGCATGAGCGCTGTGGCTTCTGTCTTCCCTGCTCAGGGTGAGTTGCTGCCTTTGGGACTCTAAAGTGCATTCTCAATAGGGAAGGTTGCTAAAGATCTGAGAGAAGCAGTTTCCTGTGTCTTGGTTACATCGCACCGAGTAGATCAAGAGCTCCTCGGGGGCTCCCCATGGCCACCAGAAGAAAGCCCTAAGTTCTTAAAGTGGCTTTCAGGCTCCTTCATGCCCTCTGGACTTCTTCCCTGGCAGCCACATCTTCCATCCTCTCACCAGGTGCCACCTATTCCTCTAGCCATATTTGATTACTCACCATTTTTCAAAATTACATCATAATAATTTCTCCCTTTATTAAGTAATTAGTCTATGTTTAATCCTGACAACAGCCCTTCAGGTTAGGTACCAGTATTTCCTCTTACAAATAGAGAATTGGAGGCTCAGAGAGGCTAAAGGACTTGCTTAAGGTCACACAGCTAAAGCCAGACTTTAAGTCAGGTCTATCTGATTCCAAACAGACTCTTCCAAATACACTGCACTGTGGCATCCTCCAGCTCTTCATTCAATAAACATTTCCTAAGCACCCACTCGGTGCTGGGCCCTGTGCCAGGAACTGGGGAGACAAGTGCAATCAGTCTCCAGGAGTGTATGATCTGGGCAGAGAGACGGGGCCTCACCTCGGGGACCAGGGTAGCATAAGGGGTCTATGTCAGGGTCAGTCAGGTTTCCAGACCCTCAGAGGCTCCCAGACCCTCGGGGCCAAGCCTCAGGTAGACTGTGCCTAGGACCACAGTGGTAGAATCAGTGGAAGGGGAAATCCTTCCCCTGTGCCAGAACGTTAGGATCAAGTCAGGCAAAGTCTCCAGCCACTGTTCCTTCTCTGGGACAAAGTTTTTCTGACATTTTCCTTGTTAGCCAAGTCTCTGCTGCCCTCTAGTGGGAAACACAGAGATGACAGGTGAAGTGGCCTCTCACAGAAGACCCAGAAAAATCTGTAATGACTCTGAGATTCTGCTTTGCCTGGAGTCTGTGAGCTGGTTCCCAGGCTTGTTGATGGGGAAGCCTGGGACTGAGGCTCCAGTTATGCAAGGGTCACTAGGAGAGATGCTCAATTTTTCTCAGGTCATACACTGAGCACAAAAATTAACCCCCAACTAAGCCTTGTAAATACTGAGCCCTGACCCCAGGCATAACCTGAGCCTGACCTTGTCCACAGACTGAGTTCTGACCCTGATCAGAGACTAATCCCAGACCCCACTCCACCAGACCTCTGCCTTCCCTTCACCTACTCCCCAGCAGAACTTCAGCAGCAGCACTGCAGCTGTGTGGACAGCCTGAGTGCCCTGGTCCCCGACCTGGCTCTTTTCCCCCACTTGGTCTCCCTCCCGCCTCATCTCCTTCCCCTCCTGCCTGAGTGACCCACTCTCTCACCAGCATCATCAACACCCTTTGCGCCTATCCTCCTACCACACTCCCTGAGCAGCCTGCCTCCCACCACCCACCTGCTTGAGGCTCCCACTCGGGGCTCCGGCGCTCATCTGGAGAAGGTCTTCTTGATGCACAGAAGCCACCCACTGCGGTTCCCTGTCCACCTGCAGCGGGGCCTCCGCACTGCCCGACAGCCCTTTGCTGACTCTCTGTCAGCACTTTCTCCCACTCCTGTTTAACAAGCCTTCACCGCTGTCCTCCAGCACACTCAACCCGAGCCCTCGATGCTCACTTTCAAAAGGAAGATTGAGGAATCAGGCTGGAAGCACCTCACACTCCCACACACACACCCTAAACCACTCCCACCACCTTTCATCTTAGAAGATAAGCTCCCTCCTCTGTCCAAGTCCATCCTGCCCCCTGTGCAGTGCCTGGACCCTCAGGGAGTTCATGTGAGCCCCTCTCAACCAGGCATCTTGAACATCTCTAAATCTATGAACACCCTCTAGTCTCTCTCACTGTAAAGAAACAAAAAAGAACCTCCCTCAACTCTGCTCTCCTCCAACTACGACCAGTCTCCTCCTCGCCAACACCCCTCCTTTTGCAGTGAAGCTTTTCACAGACAAACTTCCTCACCTCCACTCCCTCTGCATCCCATGCAGCCAGTCTTCATTGCATCCTCCACCAGCACTGTTCTTTCCAAGGCCCCCAGGAGTCCCCATGTTTCAACAGACTCCTTTCCATCATTCCTTGACTTCCTGGCTATATTTGTAACTACCTCTCCTGGTTTTCCTCCTACTTCACAGGCTGCTCCTCCTCAATCTCCTTTACAGGCTTCTCTTCCCCTGTCCAGGTGAGGGTAACATGGTTATGGTCCCCAGATTTCCATCCTAGACCCTCTGCTCTTCTCTCCCCACCTACTTTCCTTGAGATTCATGGTTGCAAGGAACAGAACCCCCACAGAAGTCAACTGGAACCAAATGGGATTATAAGGACACAGGGGATTGCAAAATCCCAAGGGCAGATGGTCTCAGGATCAAACTGGAGACAGGGCCTAGAGCTCTGTAGGGAGTCCAGGATCCCTTTCTCTTGGTCCCTCTGCTTTTCTCTGAACATCTGCATAGTTTTTCTTTCTCTATTTCCCAATCCATGGGACAGAAGACCCCTGATACAAATAGCTTCCAAATTTACATCTACTCATTTCACAAGAACAGCCAGGTACAACTAGAATATGAGTCCCCATTCCAAACTCCCAGGAAGGACCCTGACTCATCCAGCATTGAGCACCCTCCCCACTCCTCAGCCAATCAACTATGGCCAGAAGCTAGAGTTTCCGAAGAACATAACAGTTCCCATAACAACCATGATGATGGGTCAGGGTGAGGTATATTGGTCCAAAAAAAGCAAACAGGCAAGGCAGATAGAGTACTGGTATCACAAGTACTGAGTGGAAGAGCTGGGATAGAAAAATGAGTCTGCCATATCCAATGCCAGTGTTCCTTTCACCATGATGCTCCTCCCAGGTGAAATCTGTTCATTCATTAATTTATTCATTCATCCCTTATTTATTGCACACCAATTAAGGACCATGCTCTGAAGGTACAGCTGTGAACAATATAAACATAGCCCCTGCCCTTAACTCAGGCAGCATTGGGAAAGATGCTGATAGATCATTATAATACCATATCCAGCTTCTGCTTGAACACTTGAGTAATGGGGAACTCATTACTTCATAAGGAAGCCAAATCCATTATTGTTCAACACCAGTTCAGACAATAGATTTCCAAAGTCAGGAGAGGGGCTTAGAGATAAGCAAATATATCCCTCTCTAGTCTTCAGGCCAATAAATGAATTAGGCATCCAAGATGTGAATTGCCACACAAGGCCTAACAAACTTGTTAGGAAGTTGCACAAGTCAGCAGCAGCCTAACCCCAATAAGAGTTCAGTTCTTTCTCATGTCCAAGAATTTCAGAATGACTTGTAGAAAACCCACATGAGAGGACCCCGGTTTCTTCTGTCCTATTTCTCTATCATGCTTGGCCTCCATTTCCAAGGAGAGCTCATGGTTCAAGGTGGCTGCTAGTAGAAACTTTTATGCCAACATTCTGCCCAACAGGAAGGAGGAATAAAGGGAAGATGGTCACACCCAATCTCTTAAGGACACATCACAGAAACTGCACATATCACTTCCACTTATATCTAATTGGCCAAATGTAGTAACATAACTATGTCTAGCTGCAAGGGAGACTGGAAAATGCAGTCTCTCTTCTAATTAGCCCATGTTCAACAAAATAGTCAAGAGTTTTATGGGTATTGGGAACCAGCAGCTTCTAGTATGGAAGTCCTTCCTTACACCTGCCTCCCGGCCTTCTCCACCATTGAGTCTGTGTCTTAGTTTGCCACAGGGCTGCCATTGTAAAGTACCAGAAATGGATTTCATTTAGGGTAAAAGCTTATAGTTCCAAGGCCGTGAAATGTCTAAATCAAAGCACCATCAGAGATGCTTTCTCATCAAAGTCAGCTGCCACGTCTCCTGAGCCCTTCTTTCCGTGCCTCTGTGTTCTGTTGGTTCCAGACTCCAGAACTTCTCTCAGTCCTTAGGGCTTCTCTGTTTTCCTGCAGCCCTCTCTATCACATGGTCAGGTCAAATATGGCAGCTTCCATTCTCTGTGTGTCTGTCTCTCTCTGTGTCTCTGTTTATATTAGACCCAGTAAAAGGGCCAAGACCCAACCTGACTCACTCCTCACCAACACAGTCCAATCAAAAGCCATCTAATCAAGTGATTTAAAATGCATCTAATGCAATCAAAGGGTACCACCCCCACAAGAATAAATTGGTCTAAGAATATAATCTTTTTGGAGTCACAAATTCAAACTTTCACAGCCTGTTTCTGTGTTTGGAGTTATTTAGAGCAAAGCTGTGCCCTTTCTCACCCAACAACAGTGGTGTGCTGGCTGGCTCACAAGAGATGATTATTAAATTTTGAGGAATTTTGCAAGCCAGTTGTTAAACACCATTATTAAAAATTAAATTATATATACTTAACAATTAAATAAGTTTTATAGAAAAACAAAAGATAATATGTATTCAAAAGGTATCCATTCTTAATTATTTTGCTATGTTTTACTCCTATCTATGTTCTTGAGGTTATTTATGTCTACTGAATCTGTATGGTGCAAATATTATATAGTGGTGTCCTACTGTACATCTCTGGCCAGCTGTGTGTTCAGGAGCATCACGCTGATAGCTTGAAATCAGCCATGAAGAGAGTATTTACATCACAGAAATTGACAAACTCTACAGTTAGCCTTGATTTATTGTTTTGTTGATTGTTTAGACCAGGAATCAACAAACTACATCCCCAGGCTATTTTTGTACGGTGACCTAAGAATTAGTTTTTTACTTTTTAAATACTGTTAAAATAA
Source organism: Tolypeutes matacus (assembly GCA_026826555.1). Classification (NCBI taxonomy): domain Eukaryota; kingdom Metazoa; phylum Chordata; class Mammalia; order Cingulata; family Chlamyphoridae; genus Tolypeutes; species Tolypeutes matacus. The sequence continues at coordinate 45,418,754 of JAKSZT010053883.1, forward strand.
ATAAATAAATAACAAAGGAGAAAATGTGACAGAGATTCTCTAAACTATTTATTATCTGGCCCTTTACAAAAAGAATTTGCTGGCCCTTGGTCTAAACGTAAGAAAGTGGTGGAGAAAATGTTACCAATGCCGATTATTAACAGTTCAGGTCTGTAGCTATTATATCGTAACTATACAAAATATTGAGGTAATATTTTTCCAGCATTTGAAAACTATTAGGCAATGCAGCAAAAATGTCATCACATCATTGACAAACAGTTAAAATTCCAAAATATGTGGTACTGAGGCTGAAAGAGGTTTCAATTTAATGAATATAATTTGTATGAAGTTTGGGATAAGGTTTTACAGTCAAACATTTTTTCTGATTTAGTGGCAATACGTTTATTGGGAAAAGAGCAGATTAAAGTACAACACGATTTGTCAAATTATGGTTGAATTGCAACCATCAGTTAGCAACAGATGTAAGAGCTCGGTGAAAATGTTCTGTGAGGGCCAATTGGCTATATAGAATTTACAATAAAAATATTGTATAGTTTATAAGTTTGTGCTACCCGTATCAGTAAAATTTATAATAAATTTATGAATGCATATATGTATACATTTGGGGGAGCCATTTGTTAAACATTTGCCAGCACATCACTACCCAGCCACCCTTCAAATACCCCAAAATAGTAGCTCTATTCCCCATTCTATAAAAGTCATGGTTCACCCACGTCTATCAAATTCTAGGTCCCTCTTACAGTAGACTTCACCTTCAGTTTCTGTTCCCATTATCTAGCACACTTGACTAGATTTTGGACCTCTGATTTGTTTTATTTTTGCTTTTACATTTTCCATCTCTGTTTTTGCTTCACTTTACACTCTATCTCCTCAGCTTTATATCATACCCCCTCAATTGAATTTTTCATTTATGCGCTCAAATATTTAACATCCAAGAATTTTCCTTCTCTGATCATTCCTTTTTATAGCATCTTAGTCTTCTTTAGTGGATGGAGCAACTTCTTTTGGCTTTCTGAAATTATTAACGATAGCATGTTGCATTTAAGTATTTATCTTCCCACATAGCCTATTTCTGCCAAGCAGCTTTTGTTTGTGTGTGTGTGTTTTGTTTTGTCTCTATACTTTGTACTAGAAGATCTCCTTGGCTCTCCAGTGATCCTTTGCTGTTCTCATGTGAAGCATTACTGAAAGAACAAAGGCTCCTTGAAGAAATGGCTGATTCTTGGACTGGGGCAGAGAAAGTAGGTGAGACTGGAATATATCTTTGTGATGGAAAGTAAGAAAATGCTCAAAGAATGATGGACACATACCAAAGGACAGAGAAGCCAACTTGAAAAGGCTTTCACTAGACAAATCTAGAACAAATTGAACATCAGAATCTAAATCAATCAGAACAGACTATGACTCATTGATTGAAATAAAATCTATAAGTCCACACTGATATAACTTAAATAAATACATAGGAAGAAGGGAAAGATCCTCCTTACAGTAGAAAGCCAAGTAATAAAAGGAATGGTGGAATTAGAAAATCACCACTGGGCAACTGTATCGTGACGCCTAAAGTTTCAAGTGCTGTTTGACATCTTTGAGCCCCACAAGGCCCCAAAGGCTTAACCATGAGTTCCTGGGCTCTCACCAGATATGCCCACACAAACACCAGCAAGAAAGTCTCCCCATCCAGCCAGTTCCCCTATCAACTGGACCAGCTGCCCACTACCTGGTCCTCAATCTAATGGCTTTCACTTCCCTGTCAGCCTGCAGAATTGTCCAGACAAGCCAATCACATCCTTCAAGATGCATCTCACCTTCCTGCTGCTACAAAGTCTGCCTCCCACAGCCCCTGCTGGTTCACTGTCTTCTCAAGTGCCACCCCTCTGTGCTCCTGCATAGTGCCCGGTATCCTCCTCCCTCAGGCTGTGAGCCTAGGTGACTAATAAACTGCTGTCCATCTCATCTCTCCAGTGTCAGCTGTTGTGTGTTCAGCCATCTCATGCTATTTAGGGTGGGGGATCTCCCCTTAACCAATGGGGAAAATAGGAGGTGATTGGAACAGTAAAATCATGATAACAATGGATTTAGGCAAAAAATCGTCATATGGAAGGCAAAATTAGTAAGTGACAGATAATTATTAATTACCAAAGGTGAGAACAATACCTTCACACTGGAGAAACCTGGCAGTTGCCTCTTTAAACAAGTGATTAAAGTTAACATCACCTAATAGAATAAATAGGCATCGTGTGCCCTCTAACATGAGGCACTGAGAACACAACATCATTTCTGTGATGTTCCTGTCAACAGTATATAATCTAAATGTAAACGGGAAGAAACAGCAGACAAATCCACACTGAGGGACATTCTGCAAAATACCTGTCCTGTACTCTCGGAAAAATGTCACTATCATGGAGGCAAAAAAAGACTGCTTCAGATTAAGGGAGACTAAAGAGGCATAGCAATTAAACATAGCACATGATCTAGGATTTTCTTCTGCTCTAAAAGACATTATTGGACAATTGGCAAAATCTGAATAAGGTCTGTAGAAGAGATAATAGTCCTGTGTCAATGTTAATTTCAATGTTAAAAAGAATGTCCTTGGTTTTGGGTGAATGAAGTATTCAGTGGTAAGTAGGCATCATGTTCAGGAAAAAATAATATGTACATATTAGGGGAATCTGGTGAAGGGTAAATGGGAATACTTTTGTTCTGTTCTTGCAATTTTTCTGTAAGGCTGAAATTGGTCAAACTTAAAAGTTAAGGGAGCAAATGTGGCTCAAGCAGTTGAGTGCCTGCTTCCCACATGGGAGGTCCCAGGTTCCATTCTGGTGCTTCCTAAAAACAAAAACAAACAACAAGTAAAACAAAAAACAAAAAAACACCAACTCAGGGGAGCCAGTGTAGCTCAGTGGTTGAGCACCAGCTTCCTACATATGAAGTCCCAGGTTTAATCTCCAGCCCCAGGACCTCAAATAAATAAATACATATGAACATACATACATACATACATACATACATAATTAAAAGTTAAAATTAAAAAATTAAAGTGGGACATTAAAAGCAACTAATGGCCCGGCCTCGTTGAAGCTGTGGCTCCCTGCCCTCCAGCCCTCCCCACACCCTTCCCTGCTTCATTTCTTTCTGTAGCATTATGGACCTGGGGCATATTTCTCTTACTTGTGGGCTGCCTATTGCCCCCACCAGAACAGCTGGAGGGGGGCAGGGATTTAGGCCTTTCTTCACTGTTGTGTTCCCCACCTTAGAACAGTGCTTGGCACACAGTAAGTGCTCAAGAAATATCTGCTAAACTAATAAATACATTATTTTACTCCATTACATTTCCATAAAACTCAGGAGCCCAAACTGATTTCTGTCCCCAGATGTGTTTTATTTACTGATTTCTTTGTCCAGTGACTTTTAAAATAAAGGACTTTAGCATCAAACAGGAAAAAAAAAAAAAAGCAACTAATGTACAATTACAAGCAAAACAGTTCCTTTTATCTGCTCCATAAAATCTAAGCCTCCTTTTAATCTGAGGCAGAGCAGACATCACCATCCCAAAATCCTCAAGGTTGAGGAATGAAAAAACATAAGGGGGGAATGCAACCGTGGACAAAGTAAACTTATTACTATTGTAGGAATGGAAGAACATGTAAAATTGATATAAAGATAGGGGTTACCAGAGGTTCTGAAGCAAGGGGGAGGTAATAATAGGGCATTTTCAGGGCACTGGAATTAAGTATAAACCACAATGTAAACTATAGACCTTGGTTAGTAGCAATGCTTCAATATTTATTCATCAATTTTAACAAATGTACCACATAATTGTAAGATGTTATTAATAGGGGAAGATGTGGGAGCAGGAGGGGTAGGGTATATCCCTTATACTTACCATGTAACTTTTCTTTAATCTAAAACCTCTTTAAAAATAAAGTTTATTTTATTTTTTTAAAAGCCAACTGGGGACTTCTGGGAAGATGGAAGACTAGTAAGACATGGTAATCTCTTCTCCAGAAAAATAGCTAGAGGACAGGCTGAAACAGCCCCCAAAAAAATCTTCTAGGGTTTAGGACACCAGGTGAAGGCTGCACACCACCCAGAGGAGAGAGGGACAAAAGAAGAAAATTGCGACGATAGAACCATGAGTCTGAACCAGCAGCAGCTGCTGCTGCCGGCACCCTTCCCCACACTAAAGACTCTTTACAATTCTCAGGCCTCTAGGCCTGCGACTACAGACAAAGGGGGCTCCAGGGATCTACCACCCCAGGAAAGGGGAGAGAGAGGGACACAGCCTAAGGCTGACTCAGGTTCTGACCCGCAAATTTGGGCTGCAGTGCCCTACAGGCCCTTCCAGGCCAGATGGGACCACATAGTAGTTTGCCCTGGGAGCCCATGAAGGACTGGAGAAATCCGACCTTCGCAATCTCCCTCTCTTCTAGCCTGGACTAATTGTTGAGGAATCCACAGGAGTGGGGACAGACAGCCTGGGGCTGACTCTGCTTTTGACTCACAGGTTTGGTCTACCCTGTCCCAAGAGCCCTTCCAGGCCGGGGTGGGGCTGCACCATTGTTTGCCTTGGAGCCTGCCAAGGTGCTAAAGATATACAAACCTCCCAATCTCCCCCTCTACTAACAGGGACTGATTGTTGAGGACTCAGAGGGGAGTGGAAATATTTCCTAGCTGGAAAAAGGGAGGGGGCTGCCAGAGAAGACTGGCGAACTGTCTCAGAAAGTTTGAATTACAAGGCTCTTAGCCTCCAGACAGGAAGCTCTATCACATTGATCTGGTCTGTGTCACATCAAATACACTCCAACCAGGCATTGAATTGAGAGCTTCCAAAGACGCTATCTCCTGGCAAGGAAGTGCACATAAGAAAATTAAAAATAAGTAGGAGAGGCTTTTCCTGGCCTCTATAGCCTCCCTGCCCAAGGCCCTAGGAAGAGACTCTACAACCAATTACTGGGTCCAGTGCCCAGTTTTAAGCAACCAGCAGGACAATCCTAACAATCCAGGTCAAGCCAAAAATCAAAGAGCTGTGGTAACTCACAGCCTCCTGCAACTAAATCCCTATAAAAGAGAAAGAGATTGAGCATCTGAGTAAACTAGATCCTAACCAGATGCCTAAACACCAGCAAAAAATTTTGAGCCATACTAAGAAAATAGAAGACATGGCCCAAGAAAAGGAATACATCAAAGTCCCAGAAGAGATGCAGGATTTGAGAGAACTAATCAGTGAGATGAGCACAAATTTCCAAAATCAAATTAATGAGTTGAAAGAAAATATAGTTAAAGAGATAAATGACATCAAGAAGACATTGAGCAAACGCAAAGAAGAATTTGAAATCCTGAACAGAAAAGTAACGGAGTTCATGGGAATGAAAGACACAATAGGTGAGGTCAAAAACACATTTGAGCCATACAACAGCAGACTCGAAATGCTAGAAGAAAGAATAAGTGATATCAAAGACAGAGCAGCTAAAATTGAAGAGAGAAAAGAACAGAGAGAGAAAAGAATGCAAAAAATTGAGCAAGGGCTCAGAAAGTTGAATGACAATACAAAACACAACAACATACATGTCACGGGAGTTCCAGAAGGGGAAGAGAAGGGAAAAGGGGCAGAAAGAGTATTTGAGGAAATAATAGCTGAAAATTTCCCAACTCTCATGAAAAAAAATGAACTTACATGTCCAAGAAGCATACTATACCCCAATCAGAATAAATCCAAATAGACCTACTCCAAGACACATACTACTCAGAATGTCAAATGTCAAAGATAAAGAGAAAATTCTCAGAGCAGCAAGAGAGAAGCAAACGATCACGTACAAGGGAGGCCCAGTAAGACCTAGTGCAGATTTCTCTTCAGAAACCATGGAGGCGAGAAGACAGTGGTATGATACAATTAGGAAACTGAAAGAGAAAAACTGCCAGCCAAGAATTCTTTATCCAGCAAAACTATCCTTCAAATATGAAGGTGAATATAAAGTATTCACAAACAAACATAAACTAAGAGAGTTTGCAAAAAAGAATCCACCTTTACAGGAAATATTAAAGGAAGCCTTAGAACCTGAAAGAAAAAGACAGGAGAGAGAGGCTTGAAGGAGAGTATAGAAGAAAGAATAGCAGAAAGGATAACCAAAACAGTAAAAAGAGAGACAAAAACAAGATGATATATGAAAACCAAAGAATAAAATGGAGGAAGTAAATAGTGCATTCACAGTAATATCATTGAATGTGAATGGGTTAAACTCCCCAATCAAAAGATACAGGCTGATAGAATGGATTAAAAAACATGAGCCATTGATATTCTGCTTAAAAGAAACTCACCTTAGACCCAGGGATACAAACCGGCTGAAAGTGAAAGGTTGGAAAAAGATACTCCACGTGAATAGTAACCAGAAAAGAGCGGGGTAGCTATACTAATATCAGACAAAACAGACTTTAAATGCAAAAAAGTTATAAGAGATACAGAAGGCCATTATATATTAATAAAAGGGATGATCCACCAGGAAGATATAACAGTCACAAATATCTATGCACCTAACCAGGGTGACCCAAAATATATGAGACAAACTCTGGCAAAACTGAAGGGAGAAATAGGCATTTCTACAATAATCGTCGGAGACTTCAACACCCCTCTCACATCATTAGATAGAACAACTAGACAGAAGGTCAACAAGGAAACAGAGAACTTGAACAATAGGATAAACAACTTAGACCTAACAGACATATACAGAACACTGCATCCAAACTCAGCAGGTTATACATTCTTCTCAAGTGCCCATGGATCTTGCTCCAGGATAGACCACATGTTAGATCACAATTCAGCTCTCAATAAATATAAGAAGATTGAAATTATACAAAGCACCTTCTCGGATCATAATGGAATGAAACTAGAAATCAATAATAGACAGGAAAAAAGTAAATTTGCAAATGTGTGGAGACTGAACAACACACTCCTAAATAATCAGTGGGTCAAAGAAGAAATTGCAAGTGAAATCAGTAAATATATTGAAATCAACGAAAATGAGAAAACAACGTATCAAAACTTATGAGATACAGCGAAGGCAGTCTTGAAATGGAAATTTATAGCCCTAAATGCCTATATTAAAAAACAAGAAAGAGTTAAACTCAAAGATTTAACTGAACAACTAGAGAAACTAGAAAAAGAACAGCAAACCAATCCCAAAGCAAACAGAAGGAAAAAAATAATAAAGATTATAACAGAAATAAATGAAAATGATAACAGAAAAACAATAGAGAAAAATCAACAAAACCAAAAACTGATTCTTTGAGAAGATCAATAAAATTGACAAACCCCTAGCTAGATTAACAAAGAAAAAAAAAAGAGAAGATGCAAATAAATGCAATCAGAAATGAAAAGGGGGAAGTTACAAATGACCTCACAGAAATAAAAAGAATCATAAGAGGATATTATGAGAAACTATATGCCAGGAAACTAGAAAACCTAGATGAAATGGACAAATTTCTAGAAATGCACAATCAACCGACCCTGACGCTACAAGAAATACAAGAACTTAACAAGCCAATCACATTTAAGGAGATTGAATCCGTCATCAAAAATCTCCCAGCAAAGAAAAGTCCAGGACCAGATGGCTTCACAGGTGAATTCTACCAAGCATTTCTAAAAGAATTAACACCAATCCTGTTTAAACTCTTCCAAAAAATTGAAGAGGAGGGAATATTACTCAACGCATTTTGTGAAGCCATCATCACCCTAATACCAAAGCCAGATAAAGATTCTGCAAGAAAAGAAAATTACAAACCAATCTCTCTAATGAACATAGATGCAAAAATTCTCAACAAAATACTTGCAAATCGAATCCAACAGCATATCAAAAGACTTATACATCACGACCAAGTGGGATTTATTCCTGGTATGCAAGGCTGGTTCAACATAAGAAAATCAACCAATGTAATACACCACACCAACAAATTGAAGGGAAAAAAACCACATGATCATCTCAGTTGATGCAGAAAAAGCATTCAACAAAATCCAGCATCCTTTTTTGATAAAAACAATTCAAAAGATAGGAATGAAAGGAAAATTCCTCAATATTATAAAAGGCATATATGAAAAACCCACATCCAACATCATACTCAATGGGGAAAGGTTGAAAGCTTTCCCTCTAAGATCAGGAACAAGACAAGGATGCCCACTGTCACCACTGTTATTCAACATTGTACTAGAAGTTCTAACTAGGGCAATTAGACAAGAGAGAAAAATTAAAGGCATCCAAATAGGAAAAGAGGAAGTAAAACTCTCACTGTTTGTGGATGACATGATCCCGTACCTAGAAAATCCTGAAGTATCCACGACAAAACTAATTGAACTAATAAATGAGTTCAGCAAAGTGGCAGGATACAAGATCAACACACAAAAATAAGTAATGTTTTTGTACACTAGTTCTAAACAACCTGAGGAGGAAATCGGGGAAAATTCCATTTTCAAAAGCAACAGAAAGACTCAAATACCTAGGAGTTAATTTAACCAAAGAAGTACAGGACCTATATGCAGAAAACTACAAAACAATGCTAAAAGAAATTTTAAAAACCTAAACAAATGGAAAGACATTCCGTGTTCATGGATTGGAAGAATAAATATTGTGAAGATGTCAATCTTACCCAAACTGATTTATAGACTCAATGCAATACCAATCAAAATCCCAACAGCTTACTTTACAGAATTAGAGAAGGCAATTACCAAATTCATCTGGAAGGGTAAGTGCACCTGAATAGCCAAAAGCATTCTAAAAAAGAAGAGTGACATGGGAGGAATTTCACTGCCTGACCTTGAAACATATTACAAAGCTACAGTCATCAAAACAGCATGGTTCTGGCATAAAGATAGACACATCAATCAGTGGAATAGAATCAAGAACCCAGAAATAAACCCTCACCTATACAGTCAATTGGTTTTTGACAAACCTACCAAGCCCACACTAATGGGGAAAAACAGTCTCTCTAACCAATTGTGTTGGGAGAACTGGATATCTATAACCAAAAGAATGAAAGAGGACCCCAATCTCACCCCCTATACAAGAATCAACTCAAAATGGATCAAAGATCTAAATATAAAAGCCAGGACCATAAAACTACTAGAAGAAAATGTAGAGGAACACCTTCAAGACCTCGTAGTTGGTGGTGGTTTCTTGGACCTTACACCCAAAGCACGTGCAACAAAAGAAAAATAGATAAATGGGACCTCCTCAAAATTAAACACTTTTGCACCTCACAGGACTTTGTCAGAAGGGTGAAAAGGCAGCCAACTCAATGGGAAAAAACATTTGGAAATCACATATCTGATAAGGGTTTAATATCCAGGATATATAAAGAGATGTTACAACTCAACAATAAAAAGACAAACGACCCAATTTAAAAATGAGCAAAAGACTTGAAAAGACATTTCTCCAAAGAAGAAATAAAAATGGCAGAAAAACACATGAAGAAATGCTCAACATCACTCATGATTAGGGAAATGCAAATCAAAACTACAATGAGATATCATTTCACACCTATCAGAATGGCCACTATTAAAAAGACAGAGAACTACAAGTGTTAGAGAGGATGTGGAGAGATGGGAACACTTCTTCACTGTTGGTGGGGATGCAGAATGGTATAACCACTATGGAGGACTGTTTGGCAGTTCCTAAAGAAGTTGCATATAGACTTGCCACATGACCCAGCAATACCACTACTGGGTATATACCCAGAAGAACTGAGAGCAGTGACACAAACAGACATCTACACACCGATGTTCATAGCAACATTATGCACCATTGCCAAAAGATGGAAACAACCCAGGTGTCCATCAACAGACGAATGGATAAACAAACTGTGGTCTATTCAAACGATGGAATATTATGCAGCTGTAAGAAGAAATGAAGCCAAAAAGCATATGACAACATGGATGAACCTGGAGGACATTATGTTGAGCAAAGCAAGTCAGACACAAAAGGACAAATACTGTATGAATGCGTTATTAGGAACCAAATATATTGTGTAACATATTGCTTGATTCAAAAAAATTTTTATAGGTAACCATTACATTTAATTGAGAAATGTATATACTTATTCATCTGTGTTTACTTTTTAGTGTTTAATTGTATATATTTTCAATTATTAAATGTACAAAATAAAGTAAAAAAACAATATATGAAATGAATTAAAAGTTGACAGTATTGACTCTGAAAAAAAAAAGCCAACTAATGTAACTTGTGGACCATAGCTAACAGTAATATTGTAATATTTTTGCAGCAATGGCAAAGAAGAAATTATGTCAATTCTAAGGGACCATAATAGGGGAGGTATAAGGGGGTATAGGATTTTTCCATTAGGAGTAATGAAAATGTTCTAAAATTGACTGAGATGATGACAGCACAACTCTGTGATGAAAATGAGAGCCACTGAGTGTACACTTTGAATGGATTGTACAAAGCATGACTGTATAACACTGGGAATCCTGTGGTAGAAGATGGACTGTGCTTAACAGAACAAACATGAGAACATTCTTTCATGAATTATAACTAATATATAATACAAATACACAGTGTTAATAATAGGGTGGGTTTGGGGGAAAATACACCAAATGTAAGATATGGGATATAGTTAGTAGTAGGATTTTGATGATGGTCTTTCATAGTATGTAACAAATGTTTCACAACAATGCAAGGTGTTGGAGGTGGGATGATATATGGGAGCCCTGTATGAAGATATGCATGTTTGTTTTTTAAGTTCACAACTTTTATTATATACTTATTGTTTATATATGTTCATGTATGGATGATATGCTTCAATAAAAAATTTTAATGAATAACAAAACAGCTGACTGGGAATTTTGTGCACATGGATCAGCCTTGTTGATGGTGACCTCCAGGTGGGGGGGCGGTATATGACTGGACCATGTCATTGGTTGTCTTCCTCCCCCACTATCATCTTCTAGTCTCCTGCCTTGAGGAGTCAGCTTGGTTGACAGATGCTAGGAGCTGGGTGGGGCAGGGGAAGGAGTGTTATGCTAGGGACTGAATATTCCGATTGTAAAGATATAAACATTCATGGGAAGCAGCTGTGGCTCAATCAGTAGGGCTCCCGTTTACCATATGGGAGGCCCTGGGTTCGGTTCCCGGGGCCTCCTGGTGAAGGCAAGCCCGCCCGCACGGCGTGGTTAGCTGACCCAGCGAGCACAAGCAGCAAGGGGGGGATAAATGAATAAAAAAAAAAAATTTAAAAAAAAAAGATGTTTAAAAAAAAGATATAAACATTCAATTAATCTTCTGTTTTCAGTAGTATTCCCACCCTTAAGGCCCACCCCCAAGCCAAAGACCCTCTCTGTTTTACCCTCTCTAGACTAAATCTCTAGTCTTCAGTCCAAGTTTGGGGAAGGGGTGGGTGTGTGTCATCTGGCTGCAGGTCAAGGTAGAAGGGATCAGCCCCACCTACTTGTTGCAGTTCCTGGTGCCACCAATGCCTGAGCCTTTTTGGGGTCCCCAGTGTAAATCCAGTTGTTTGTATAGACCTTTTGGGGTGCAGGATGCAGCATCCCCAGGTCTGTTGAGTTAGGTGCCCCTCTCTGCTCCCTAGCTTCTAAAATGCTGTTGCTATGGTCTCCTCTCCTGTTCTCTTTGTCCTTGTAAGTTTATATCTTTTGATAAAATCTCTTTGCTGTCATTTTAGTGGAGTTTTGGGAAAGATTGTGGCTGTCCAACCCATCAACTTTAATTGGAAATCCTTTGCTGTGTTTTCTAATCTTTCTACAACAGTCATTCATTGCTTGTGCAATTTTTTTTTTTTTTTTAAGGAGGTACTGGGGATTGAAATCAGGACCTCATACATGGGAAGCAGGCACTCAAACCACTGAGCTACACCCGCTCCCCTGTGCAATTTTAAAATATATTAAACAGGGGGATGGATGTGGCTCAAATGGTTGGGCGTCCGTCTGCCATATGGAGGGACCTGGGTTCGATCCCCAGGACCTCCCGGTAAAATAAAATAAAAAATAAAATAAGATTTAAAAAAAAATAATAAAATAAAATATATTAAACACATGAAAGAGTTAAATCTTGTGAAACCATATGAAACAATTTAGGAATGGGATGTTTATCAGTTTTCTGTCAGGAGGATAACTAAGCTCTGAAAAGAGTTTGGGTAGTGTAAGAAAAGTATTTGGAAATGCCCTGGATTCAAATCCCAAGTCTGTCTCTCACCGAAGATAAAAATTCTTCTATGAACTCATTTTGATCTTCGGTTACAAAAGCAACTATTTAAAAGGGAAACCACCGAGTGCGTGGGGGATGAACGGCAAGAGGCTTGCGAAAGGCCGTTTTAGAGTTCTGGAGTTCAAATGTCACCGCATTCTAGAAGCAGAAGGGACGCTCCTGCGCCCAGGCCATAGCCCCCCTTTGGGGCTGAAGCTCAGAAAGGAGCCCGGCGGTTCCCACCATCACTTGGGGGCTTAACGCATAACAGAGGTTAGGGGCAAGCCCCTGTCTCCCACACCAAGAAAGAGATCAAAATAAATCCAGAGGGCAAGTAAGGGCAAAGGCTTGGTGCCAAACCCACACGCCCAGCCGGGGAGATGCCTCGAAGGGAGCCGCGACCCCTCCAGTCCGAGCGCCTCCTGGGGATCAACCAGAGTTCCCCTCCAACTGCGTGCCCGGGTTGCTCCAGGCCCGGGGAGGGGAGGGGCCCGCGAGGAGCGGCATTTCCAGCTTGGGCCACACGAGGGCAGCAGAAGACAGACGGATAAAACCAAAAAGGGTCTTGGGGATGGGATGAGAGAGGGTAGGAAACTGGGAGAAGGAGACCTAGAAAGAAGATCCCAGGTCGGGATAGAAAATTCACAAAAGAGAGAGAGCAGAAAAAGGAGGTGACTCTGTGAGGACTTTGATAAAGAGTAATAGTGATCTCCCACATGTGTACAATTAGTCTGCAAGGTGCTCCTTGCTCACTGTGATACAGTATTGTGAGCCATTTCATAAAGGAAGAAACAGGATGAGAGATTAAATGATCAGCTGATAAGTGAGAATTGGTAACTGATCATTCACTGACTGTGTTATTGAACTTCTCTGTGCCTCCCTTTCCTTACCTACTGCACAGGGCTGTTGTGAGGATTGACAGAGATGACATACCTAAAGTTCTAGAACACTGCTTCGCACATAGTAAACACTCAATAAATGCCGGCTATTATTATGTTATTGTCGTTGAATCCTCACAACATGCAGGGGAGAGGGTCCTTGGTTTCCAGGTTTGTGAATTGCTGGCTGAAATTCATGCTGTATTACAAATGGGGAAACTGAGTATTAGAACGTTAGCATGACTTAGTCACACAAATCTAGAGCCAGGGAATTCCAAGGCCAGGATTCAAAATCAGATTTTTTTATCCTTTCTTCCATTGCAGCCACTGCCTCACCAGGGAACAAAAAGTGCCTGCTCAGACCAAGTGGCTAAAATTTGGTTCCACACTTACCTGCTGAGCACTTGGCCTAATGCAAGTTCTGGGCTAGGGGCATGGAGGTAGGTTAGCACCATTTTTTTGCTCTCAAGCAGCCACTGGGAGGACTCACACATAGCACCACCAATTTCTGGCCTGTCAGGGACAAACTTTAGGCCATGAGCTCACCAAACAGATGGCACCAAGAGAGGCAGCGGGTTGGTCCAGGAGGGGTGTTGCACCTGGTATCCAAAAGTCTGGTCTCCAATTGCAGTAGCTTCACACACACACCCGCCCCAGCCTCCTCATCTGCAACACTGGGGCAGGTGTGAAGAGAAAATGAGGTGATGAATGCAAAGGGCCAGCCAGGTACATAAGATGTTCCAAACAGAGAGTCAGTGTTATTATCTGTGCAAGAGGGGTAATAATACCCTCTCAGAGTAGAAGAAATGGTTGGTATTCCAGTGCTGAGACACAACAGATACATATATACATATATACAACCTAAAACTTCCCATCTCAACCACCAGCAAGCATACAACTCAATAAGGTTTAATCACATTCACAATGTTGTGCTACCCTTACCACCATCCAAACTTTTCCATCATTCCAAACAGAAGCCCTGCACCGTGCATTAACTCCCCATTCCCCCTGCCCCTCGCCCCTGGTAGCCTGTACTCTACTTTATGGCTTTATGAATTTACATACTCTAATGATTTCATATAAATGGAATCATACAATATCTTTCTTTTTGTGTCTGGCTTATTTTACGCAACATGATATATGTGACAACATGGATGAACCTTGAAGACATCATGTTGCGTGAAATAAGCCAGACACAAAAGGACAAATATTATATGATCTCACTGATTGGAAATAGAATAAGCAAACTCATAAAGTCAAAATCTAGTATATAGGTTACCGGGGACAGGGTGGGGATAGGGAATAGGAAGTTAAGGCTTAAAATGGACAGAGTTTCTATTTGGATTGGTGGAAATGTTTTGATAATGGATGGTGGTAATGGAAGCACAACATTGAGAACATAATTAACAGCCCTGAGTTCTATATCTGAATCTGGTTAAAAGGGGGAAATGTAAGGTTGTATATATGGTAAAAGAATTTTAAAAATCCATGGAAGGAAGCAGAAGTGGCTCCAACAGTTGGGCACCTGCCTACCACATGAGAGGTCCTGGGTTCAGTTCCCGGTGCCTCCTAAAGATGAGCAAGACAGCAAGCTGACACAAAGGGCTGGTGCAGCAAGCTGATGCAACAACATGATGCAACGAGATGACACAATGAGATGACACAACAAGATGATGCAATAAGATGATGCAATGATGAAACACAATGAATGACACAGCAAGCAGGGATCAGACATGGCTCAAGCAATTGTGTGCCTCCCTCCCACATGGGAGGTCCCAGGTTCAGTTCCCGGTGCCTCCTCAAAAAGAGATGAGCAGGGAAACGGATGTGGCTCAAGAGGTTCGGCGTCCATCTACCATGTGGAGAGACCAGGGTTCGATCCCCGGTACCTCCTGGTAAAAAAAAAAAAAAAAAAAAAAAAGAGATGAGCAGACACAGAGAGCAGACAGCGAGCACAAACAATGAGGGAGGGGGAAATAAATAAATAAATCTTTAAAAAAAAATCCAGGGACCTGTACTACACAGTGAACTCTAAATTAAACTATGGACTATAGTTAATAGTACAATTATAAAAATGTGTTTTCATCCATTGTAACAAATGTACCACAGCAATGCAAGGTATTACTAATAGGGTGGTATACGGGAATCCTGTATTTTATACAGATTGCTCTGTAAAATCATAACTTCTCTAACTAAAAAAAGTCCTTCTTAAGCAATATTTGACCAATTCTCACAAATTGTGTATGAAGCAAATAATATTATCTTCATTTTTCAGACCAAAATGCTTTTTAAAAAATGCATTGTTTGTCCTGTAAAATAATTCTTGACATTAAGGAAAACATATTTACCAACTTACGGATAAAGATGGTAGAGTGAGACACACATTTAGTTTCCTCCCAAAACCTCATTAAAATAACAGTAAACATTAGTGTGGTACATTCATTGCAATTGATAAACGCATCCTGAGGCTTTGCCATTAAGCATGGACCATAGTACACATTGTAGTCTACACTCTCTCCCACACAGTTCTGCAGGTATATGATGATATAAAATGGCCTATATCTGTCATTGCAGTGTCATTCAGGATGATTCCCAAGTCCCGAAAAAGCCCCCATATTTGGGAGTGGGGCATATGGAAATCCCTATAGTTTTTGTGTAACATTTATGTAATCTAAGTAGCTTTTAATAAATAAATAAATAAATAAATAAATAAATAAATAAATAAATAAATAAAGTCTCAGGAGGGCAGGTGCCCCTGGTTCCTGGAAAAAAAAAAAAAAAAAGCAGTAAACAGATTTATTTAAGCATCTCAAATGTCCATCAATAGATGAATGGATGAATGGATAAGAAAAATGTGGTATGCAACTTTTAAAAAGGAAATTTCTGCTCACCCCAGGCACTTCTTTCGTTTACATAACCTCCCTGGTCTCGATAGGGATTTCCCCGAATCCTGGCAGTTCTAAAATGGCATGGTCATACAACTATCACCCACCACATGCAGAAGACACAGTCCTTACTCCAGCCATGTCCCCTCATCCTTACCATTCCTGTGCATGCCCACCTACCTTCCAACTTCAGCCTCAGCAGTGTTTTGCCTAAGGGCTTCCTTTGGCTACCAGACCCTATTTTCCCCACCCCTGTGGCAGGCTGGTATTGCTAGGGATTAGCACTACCTGGCAGGAGCCCTCCACCACTGATTGCAGGAGGTGGTGTGTAAATACCACACACCTCAGGTAGGATGACTATGCCCGCTCCCAGAGTTCCCTAGCAGACTCACGCTCCAGCTACCCACAGAGGTGACTCGCTTCAGTAACACACCTTCGATTGGCTCATTCTCTTCCCCATCTCATGTCCCCTCTTTCCACAGGTGCTTCCTGAGTTCACCTCCCAGGTAAGCTATTTGTACATGAGCCTTTATCTCAGAGTCTGCTTCTGGGGGACCCAAACTTGAGAACAGTGACATGCCCATTTGCTTTATTTGTCTCCCCATCCATAGCACACAACACAATGAATGGGCACATTATAAATATTACTTATTCATTTATTTATTCAGCTGTATTTACCTAGTTCCACTTCAGGCCAGAACTGGCTGGGTGCAGGGATTAAAGGGATGAAAGTTCACCATGGTTCCTGCCTTGCTGAAGCTTCCATGTCAGGGAAGAGAGACTTTCAAGAAAACAGAGATTGCTGCCCCCTGGAAGCTGCCAGCTTGGCCCCGGAGAAACCTAGTAATGTGAAAAAGTAAAGAAACAGCCCAAGATACCAAACGGTGAGAACTGAAATGAGTGGGGCTGATCTTTCTTTCATGGGCAAAGATCCACTAAGTAGTGTCTCCTGGCAGGAGCATGATCACATAAACAGGCAAACAGGAAACCAAGAGGTCAACACTCCAAGGGGGAGCACAGAAACTGTGGCAACACCAAGGAGGAGCCATTCAGCCTGAAAGGGCCGGGAAGACTTCCTGGAGGAGATGACACCTGAGCTAAGTCATAGGGCCAAGAAGATATTCGTGAGCCATAAAGCGGGGAAAGCATTCTAAACAAAAGAAACTGCACATAGAAAGGCAGGAAGGGGTGAAGCAGGGACTCTTTGGGGAACTGCAAGTGGTTTGGTATGCTTGGGACAAAAGGGAAAGGTCAGAAGGAAGGAGGAAGGGCCAGCATGGTGAAGGCACTCTTGGGCCAATCTCAGGCATTCAAACCTCTCTGGGACTCAGTTTTCTCATCAGTGGAAATAAACATCATGAGGCTCTTGTAAAGGTGAAATGTACTAATGCAAGGGAAGATCTTTATACTACACCTGGCATTTCACTGGCCCTCAGGGAATGGTAGCTACTTTATCCTGAGGACCACAGGAGATGGTTGCAGGATTTTAGACAGCGCAACAGCCTGGTCAGCTTGGAGCCTCGGGAGAATCACTCTGGCAGTGATGGATGCAAGAGGTCAAACTTGAAGGTGAGGAGACTGCTGTGATCAGAAGGGAGATGCTGGCTGCCTGGAGCAGGGTACAGGCAGTGGGTGAGGCAAAGAAGGGATGGAAAGAGGAGAGGTGGAGGAGCCCAATGGGGAGGGCAGTGAGGGAGGAGTGGATGGGATGCAGTGGAGCAGAGAGTGCTGTGGAGGTCTCCAGGGGCAGGTCAGGCAGAGACCCTGTAGGAGGTAACCTCTCTGGCATTCTCTTCCATCTTCAAGAACTTGGCAAGCCAAGCCTTTCCCTGGCAAGGGCGATAATACAATTGGTTCACCTGGCAAGTACTGAAACACTTGACAAGGCATTTCATATCCACTGTCGCATTTGACTCTCATGCCAATCTTTAAGGACAAAGTTTATCACTCCCATAATAACTTCTCTCTCCTACAAAAGTTAAACCACACGCCCAAGGTCACACAGTGGGGAGCAGGAGGAGCTCCCCCACACTCAGTTTTGTTGACTGTGGAACCGGTACCCTGACCACCACCCACTGCTGGTCCAAAATCCTGGCCTCTGACCTCTTCCCCGGCACCCTGCTGTGCCAGCCAGAGGCCATGAACGTGGGCTATCTTATCCCAGCAACCTTGGCACATTTAAGGGAGAAATGGGGGAAAGGGGGCTCACCTTTATTGAGGCCTATTTACATTCAGTTTAATCCTCCCAATAACCACTCAGACTGACGTTGTAACCAAAAACTAACAAATATAATTATAACCTATTAAACCGTAACCCCCTGTGACTAACAAGCATAATTATAACCTTTTGGAAGTGTAACCCACTTGTGATGAGTAACCTTCTGATGTATTGTAATGGAGCCAAAGCAAATCTTGTAACTTTTGTAACTCACTGAACTATATATAGCCCAGATCCTTTGACACTCTGCTTTGTAACTGTAACAGAGCAGCCCCATAATAATCTCTGTGACCCTGCACTTATCCCCTTATCTTGCTTTGTAACCTGTAAATCTTATGATTCTACAAACAAGCCCCCTTAATGTTTATTAGTGAAGAAACCTGAGTCCACCCAAAGTCAGCTCACCTTAATTCCTAGGCTATCTTGCTAGATAAAGCAGGTTCTAACTAGAATTGGTTCACCTGACATGCACAGTAGCTGAAACCTTAAACTTCAAATGACCTGTACTTCACTGTCATACTAAAAACCATGCCCATCATCATGTTAAAGCTGCCATTTTCTTACATGTGTCCTAGGACCGAGTATGTATACTATCTGTGCATGCCCAGCAATTTGGCTATCTCTAACCTTGTCATCTCCAGCCATTGTACTCATTATCATGAGCCTGCTTTGTCGAAATGCTACAAAACTTTCAGAGTTTCCCCACCAGGGAGACAGATCTGAGGCCTGCAAGCCTCCTGTTCTCCTTACATTGCTCTTTGTAACAAACCTCTTTCTCTCTTTGAAACCCCAGTGTCACAGATTGGCTCTTGTAGCATATGGGGTAGCTTGCTCATGTTTGGTTTGGCAACAACGTTACCATGTCCATTTTAAAGATGAGGAGAGTGGGGCTCAGAGACTTGCCCAAGGACGTTCAGCAAGTGAATGGCAGGGATGACTTTATGTTTTGTCCCCTGCACTTGGATGACACAGACCACTGGGCTTTTATTTGTTTGCTATTTAACACCAAACTCAAGTAACACTTGAGAACTTGGGGGGAGGCAGAAGAGGATACTCAGCTGAGAGGAAGATGGGAGAAGCCCAGGCTTGGATTTGAGGTTTACACTAAGTGCCTCCTTCATAGAAGGGACAGGAAGGACAATGCATCAACCTCTGGGGATGCTGGGTTGTGTTGTCAGAGCAGAGAGATTTCTTTCCAACAGGGCAATGTAACACACAGAGCTGCCAACCAACACGGCTCCCCCTATCAGGAACAGAGGCCAGAGGAAGGCTCAAACCAGCCAATAGTACCAAGGCAAAGTCAGGACTGAAGACCAAGGTTTTTGGGGTAGAGAGAAGTCCCCAGGGGAGGAAGCAATTTCAGGAGCCCCAAGCTAAGCAGGCAGACAGCAGGCATCCACATCCTAGAAGGAAAGAAAACAACCCGGAGAATTGCACCAATCATCGTATGACAAAGACAAGGTAATTAAGGGCCCCAATTCCTCAGGGTTGAAGGTCTGGGTCATTCCCTGTGCAAGAATTCTAGACTACCAGAAGTTCTAACTGAGACTAAGAGTGAGGGAAATCTGGAATGGATGGTAGAAGAGAGAGATGATGAATATCAATTAGAGCCTCAGAACCAACTTAGCAGTGGGGACTTGTTATAAGTTGTTGTTTTTTTAAATATATATTTTAGTTTAAGGATTATGAATGGCTGCCACCTTGGACAATCAGTGACAGGATAGAGTGGACTTAATGCGGCCACAGAGAGGATCTAAGGAATGCAAGGATGAGAGTATAGCAAATTCTGTACATGTGTCACCTATGTCCTTATGTTTTTGAAATGTCTCTTTTAAAGAGCATATGCCCAGATTTTAAAAATCCAATCTGATCATTGCTGATCATATTTATTGTGATCAATGATGTTTGAATTAATTTTTAACATTTGAAGCTCCTATATTTTCTGCTTTGTTTATGCTTCTGTTTTCTCTTCTGTTGTCTTATGTCAGATTGTCTGTTTTTTTCATTCCTTTTTTTTTTTCTTTTAATGTGGTATAAAATTATACATTCTATTTCTATTCTTAGAATTACCCTTAAAATTTTAATACACATACCGGACTTAACAAGGTCTAGTGTTAAAAAATATATCTACCTTCCTTCATACAATGACTTACGTCTTCAAACTCCAGTCACTCCACCATACATCTTACCATTTTTAAATATTTTTGTTCCATCTTCTATTTATACCTTTGAAAATTAATCTTTATTAATAACATCTTATATAACAATGCTTATTTATTAAGTCCATGTATTTATGAAAAATTTTATTATCGTTGTGTTGTACATTTACTCCTGAGCTAAATTTCCTTCTTCTAGAAGTACCTCCTTCAGTTGTGCTTTCAAACGTAGGGCAGTTACTGGTAAATATTTGAGTCATTATCTGAAAACATCTTTATTTTGCCCCTACTCCTGAATTCTGGTTTATCTGGTGATAAAATTCTAGGTAGGTACTTCTTTTCTCTAGGCACTTTGATGATATTATACCACTATCCACTAGCTTTATTGTTGCAGTTAAGAAATCTAAACTTAGACTAATTATCATTCTCTGTAGCTAATCCCTTCATTCTCACCAGTTACTTTTTAATTTTTTTTATTTTTTTATTAGAGAAGTTGTAGTTATACTGAAAAATCAAGCAGAAAGTTCAGAGTTCCCATAAGCACCCCCACACTTTCCTTATTATTAACACGGCATTAGTGTGATAGCTTTTTTACAATTGATGAAACAATATTATTATAATTATACTATTAATTATAGTCCATTGTTTATATTAGGGTTCACTGTGTTGTATAATTCTATGGTTTTTTAAAAATACTTACTCTGGTAACATATATGCAACCTAAAATTTCCCCTTTTAACCACATCCAAATACACAATTCAGTGGTATTAAATTATTCACAATGTGCTACCATCACCACCATCCTTTACCAAAACTTTTCCATCACCCCAAATGTATGAAATAAGCATTAATTCTCTTTTCCCTACCCCAACCCCAGCTCCTAGTAACCTGTATTTGAGTTTCTGACTTTATGAATATGCTTTTTCTAATTATTTCATATCAGAGATCATACAATATTTGTCCTTTTGTATCTGGCTTATTTCACTCAACATAATGTCTTCAAGGTTCATCCATGTTGTCCCTTGTATTGAACTTCATTCTTTTTTATGGCTAAATAACATTTCACTGTTATGTGTGTACCACATTTTGTTTATCCATTCATCTGTTGATGGATACTTGGGTAGCTTCTATCTTTTGGCAAATGTGAATAATACTACTATGAACACTGACGTGTAAATATCTGTTTGAGTCGTTGCTTTCAATTCTTTTAGGTATATACCTTGAAGTGGGATTGCTGGATCCTAGGGTAATTCTGTACTTAATTCTCTGAGGAACTGCCAAACTATTTTCCATAGAAGTGGCACCATTTTACCTTTGCACCAACAATAAACAATTGTTCCTCTTTCTCCACATTCTCTTCAACACTTATTTTCTCATTCTTAATACTAATCATTCTAGTGGACATGAAATAATATCTTACTGTGGTTTTAATTTGCATTTTTCTAACCAATAGTTAATGAGGTTGAGCATCTTTTTCATGTGCTTATTACCCATTTGTTTATTTTCTTGTGTTGCTTGAGCTTTGGGTATAAAGTCTAGGAAACTGTTGCCTAATACAATGCCCTGAAGATACATCCCTATGTTTTCTACTAAGAGTTGTATAGTTCTGCTTCTTATGTTTACATCTTTGATCCATTTTGAGTAAATTTTTGTACATGGTATGAGGTAGCAGGACGCCTCCTTTGCTTTGCACATGGCTTTCCAACCTTCCCAGCACTATAAATTGAAGAGAGTATTCTTTCCCCATCGAGTGGACTTGACACCCTTGTCAAAATCCAGTTGGGACTGGAAGAAAGATAGCTTATTAAAGAGACACAGGACTTACTTCTCTCCCAGAAGAATAACTAGAGGACAAGCAGAAATGGCCTGGAAAAAAATGTTCTAGGGTTTAGGACACCAGGAGAACTCTGGACACCACCCAGAAGAGAGAGGGGTACAGGAAAAGAATCTCAATGGCAAAACTGTGAGTTAAAGCAGCAGCTGCAGCTGCCGGAACCCTTCCACCCACCCTCTGAGCAGACAGTTTTGAATTCTTCAGCCTCTGGCCATTGCCTATGGACAGATGGGGTCATAGGAATCCACCTCCCCAGGAAACTGGGGAGAGAGGGATGCAGCCAAGGCTGATTCTGCTTTTGGCCATTAACTTTGGTCTGCTGTGTCCCATGAGCACTTCCAGACCAGTTGGGGCTGCACCATTGTTTGCCTTGGGAGCTGGCACAGGAAGAGATTCAACCTTCTCAATCATCCTCAGTCATAGAGGGGAGTGTGATTATTTCCTACCCAGGAAAAGGGAGGGGGATGCCAGCAAAGGTTGGAGAACAGCCTCTGAGAAAGTTTGAATTGCAAACCTCTGAATAGCATTGAGGCAGGATCCTCAGTCACATTGATCTGGTCCGTGTTGTAACAAACACACTCCTACCAGGCTTTGAACTGAGACAGCTGCTGAAGAGAGTCACCTGTTGGCAGACCAAGGAAGTGCATGTGAGGAAATTAAAAGTAAATAAGTAAGAAAGAGCCTAACTTCCCCCAAGGCCGGTGGAAGTGGGTCTGCAACCCATTACTGGGTCCATGGCCCAGATTTGAGCAGCTAACAGGGACAATCCTAAAGACCTAGAACAGCATGAACCAAGAATTAAAGAACAGCAGTAACACACAGCCTCCCACCACTAAATCCTTACACGAGAGAGAGAAATTGAGCATTGGAGTAAACACACCATCATAATCAGATGCCTAGATATCAGCAAAGCCAAAATAAGAAAATGGAAGAAATGACCCAAGTGAAGGAATATATCAAAGCCCCAGATGAGACACAGGATTTGAGACAATCAACAAATTTCATACAAATCTCCAAAAGCAAATCAATGAATTGAAAAACAATTTGCCTAAAGAGATAAAGTACATCAAGAAGACACTGAGTGAGCACAAAGAAGAATTTGAAAACCTGAATAGAAAAATAATAGAGCTTATGGGAATGAAAGACACAATAGGTAAGATTAAAAAAAAACACATTAGAGGCATACAACAGCAGACTCAAAATGATAGAAGAAAGAATAAGTGAGCAGAAGACAGAACAGTTGAAATTGAAGAGAGAGAAGAACTGAGAAAGAAAAGAATGGAAAAAATTTAGCAGGGGCTCAGGGAGTTGAATGATAACATGAAGCACAACAACATACATACAATGGGAGTTCCAGAAGGAAAAGAGAAGGGAAAAGGAGCAGAAAAAGTATTTGAGGAAATAATAGCTGAAAATTTCCCAACTCTCATGAAAGAAATGAATTTACAAGTCCAAGAAGCATAGCGTACCCCAATCAGAATAAATCTGAAGAGACCTACTCCAACACATACTACTCAGAATGTCAAACATCAAAGAGAAAATTCTGAGAGCAACAAGGGAGAAGCAAACCATCACAGACAAGGAACACCCAGTAAGACTTAGTGTGGATTTCTCATTAGAATCCATGATGGTGAGAAAACAGTAGTGTGATATAATTAGGATACTGAAAGAGAAAAAATGCCAGCCAAGAATTCTTTATCTGGCAAAACTGTCCTTCAAAAATGAAGGTGAGTTTAAAATATTCACAAATAAACAGAAACTAAGATAGTTCATAAGAAAAGAATCCACCTTTTCAGGAAGTATTAAAGGGAGCCTTACAGCCCAAAAGAAAAAGACAGGAGGAGAGGGGCTTGGAGGAGAGTGTAGAAGGCAAGAATAGCAGAAAGGATAACCAAAAAAGTAAAAAGACAGATGGAAATAAGATATGACATATGAAAGCCAAAGAATAAAAAAGTGGAACTAAATAATGCATTTACAGTAACTATCATTGAATGTAAATGGATTAAACTCCTCAATCAAAAGATAAAGGCTGACAGAATGAAGACTCAGGTATAGGAGGAGGTCCCAGATTTTTAGGCAGGGGGAGAGTGGCAGAATCAGCCACTATTATTTTTTTTAATGAGGAGTTATGAGATAGCAGTGAGTTTTCAATCTGCCTAGAACAGAAGAATTCGAAATTGTGTGGTGAGCTCACATACAACATATAAAATTAATTTAGGATGGATTATAAACTGAGAGGTGAAATATAAATCAATAAAACTTATAGAAAACAAACAAAATCCAATTGGCATGGATGTTAGGATATATTTCTGAATTCTCAGTTCAGTACCATTGGGTTATATGTCTATCCTGTGTCAGTACCATAATGTTTTTTTTGTTTTGTTTTGTTTTTTAAAGATTTTATTTATTTATTCATTTATCCCCCCCTTGCTGCTTGTGCTCGCTGGGTCAGCCAACCACGCCGTGCGGGCGGGCTTGCCCCCACCAGGAGGCCCCGGGAACCGAACCCGGGGCCTCCCATATGGTAAACGGGAGCCCTACTGATTGAGCCACAGCCGCTTCCCAAGTACCATACTGTTTTGATCACTGTAGTTTTAGAATAAATTTTAAAATCTAGAAGTGTGAGTCCTCCAACTTCATTCTTTTTCAAGATGGTTTTGGCTATTTGGAGCCTTTTACCCTTCCATATAAAGTTGATAATTTGCTTTTCCAATTCTGCAAAGAAGGCAGAATTGTTTGGAATGTTTATTGGGACTGCAGTGAATCTGCAAATTACTTCAGGTACACTTGATATCCTAACAGTATTTAGTCTTCCAATGCATGAACATGGAATGTCCTCCCATTTATTTAGGCCTTCTTTGATTTCTTTTAGCAATTTTTTATAGTTTTCCATATATAAGTACTTTATAGCCTTGTTTAAATTTATTCCTAGATATTTGATTCTTTAGTTGCTATTGTACCTGGAATTTTTTTTTTTTTATTTCCTCTTCAGATGGTTTATTACTAGTGTTTAGAAACACTGCTGAATTTTGCATGTTGATCTGGTACGATGCCACTTTGTGAATTCATTTATCAGTTCTGGTAGCTTTTTTGTGGATTTTTCAGGACTTCCTATATATAGTGTCATGTCATCTGCAAATATGGAGAGTTTTACACCTTCCTATCTGATTTAGATGCCTTTTACTTCTTTTTCTTGCCTAATTGCTCTGGATAGAACTTCTAGTACAATGCTGAATAACAATGGAGACAGTGGGCATCCGTGTCTTCTTCCTAATCTTAGAGAGAAAGCTTTCAGTCTTTCACCATACAGTACAATGTTAGCAGTGGGTTTTTCATATATGCCCTTTATCATGTTGAAGAAGTTTCTTCTATTCCTAGTTTCTAAGTGTTTTTATCAGGAAGGGGTGCTGGATTTCGTCAAATGCTTTTTCTGCATCAATTGAGATGAACATGTCTTTTTTTTCCCCCTTCATTCTATTAATGTGGCATATTATATTAATTGACTTTCTTATGTCAAACCACCTTGGCATACCAGTGATAAATCCTACTTGATCATGGTGTATAATTCTTTTGCTGGATTTTGTTAAGGATCTATATTTGTATCTATATTCATAAGGGATACAAATCTACTATTTTGTTAAGGATTTTTGTATCTATATTCATAAGAGATATAGATCTGTAATTTTGTTTTTTGTGATATCTTTTTTTTTTTTTTTTTTTACTGGGAGGTCTCAGGGATTGAACCCCGGTCCCTCCATATGGCAGACGGACACCGAACCTCTAGAGCCACATCCGTCTCCCAGCTTTTTTGTGATATCTTTTATCTAGCTTTGGGTGATGTTGGCATCATAGAATGAGTTAGGAAGCATTCCCTCACCTTCAATTTTTTAAAAGAGTTTGAGCAGGGTTGGTGTTAATTCTTCTTGGAATGTTTGGTAAAATTTACCAGTGAAGACTTCTAGTTTTAGGCTTTTCTCTGTTAGGTGATTTTATATATATATTTTTTTAAAAAGATGTGTACATTACATAAATGTTACACAAAAATTACAGGGATTTCATGTTCCCACCTCCCACACCTCCCATAACATCCCACATAAATATCTTTCATTAATGTGGCACATCACTTGCAATGGATATACACATCCTGGGGCTTTGCCGCTAAGCATGGATCATAGTTCACATTGTAGACCACACTCTCTCCCACACAGTTCTGCATGTTATATGCTGATGTAAAATGGCCTGTATCTGTCATTGTAATGTACTCAGGATAATTCCAAAGTCTTGAAAAAGCCCCTGTATTACAACTGCTTTTCCCTTCCCTGCCCTGAAAGCGTCCAGTGGCCACTGGCTCCATGTTGGGTGATTTTTGATTACTGATTCAATCTCTTTACCTATAATTTTTCTTGAGACAGTGTAAGCAGTTTGTGTGTTTCTAAGAATTTGTCCATTTCATCCAGTTATTTAATTTGTTGGTGTACAGTTGTTCAGAGTATCCTCTTATAATCCTTTTTATTTCTGTGACAGCAGTAGTAATGTCCCCCTATCATTTTTTATTTTAGTTATTTTTGTTCTCTTTTTTTCTTTGACAGTCTAGCCAAAGGTTTACTGATATTACTGATCTTTTCAAAGAACCAACTTTTGATTTCATTGATTCTCCCTATTTTTTTTTTTTTTAATTCTCTATTTCATTTATCTCTAAACTTTATTTCCTTCCTTCTGCTTGCTTTGGGTTTGGTTTGCTCTTCTTTTTCTAGATCCTCCAGTCATGAAGTTAAGTCTTTGATTTGATATTTTTCTTCTTGATTGATGTAGGAATTTAGAACAATAAATTTTCCTCTAGCACTGCCTTTAGTGCAAGTTTTGGTATGTTGTGTTTTCATTTCATTCGCTTCAAGATATTTCCTAATTTCCCCTGTGATTTCATCTTTAGCCCATTTGTTGTTTAAGGATGTAAAGTTTAGTTTTCACATATTTGTGAATTATCTAGTGCTCCCTTTGTTATCAGTTTCTAACTTCATTCCGTTGTGATCAGAGAAGATCCATTTATTGAAACTTGCTTTGTGACTTAACATATGGTCTATACTGGAGAATGATCCATGTGCAATAGAAAAGAATGCATATTCTGCTGCTGTTGGGTGAAGTGTTCTATATATGTCTGTTAGGTCTGTTTCTATTTCCTTACTGATCTTCTGTCTGGATGTTCTATGCACTGAAAGTATATTAAAGTCTCCTAATTTGAATGTCAAACCATCAGTTTCTCCCTTCAAATCTGTATTTGCTTCATATATTTTGGGGCTCTGCCATTAGGTGCATATATATTTTTTTAATTGTCACAGCCTGTTGAATTGACCCATTTACCAGTATTTAGTGTCATTTTTGTCACTTGGAACAGTTTTTTTACTTAAAGTCTATTTTATCTAATATAAGTATAGCCACTCCAGCTCTCTTTTGGTTGCTATTTGCAAAGAATATACTTTTCCAAACTTTCACTTTCAACCTACTTATGTCTTTGAATTTAAGGTGAGTCTTTAGTACACAGCATAGAGTTGAGTCATGCTTTTTAATTCATTCTGCCAATCTCTACAGTTTAATGGTAGAGTTTAATCAATTGACACTTAAAGTAACTATTGATAATGCAGGACTTTCTTCTGCCATTTTACTATTTGATCGTTGTAAGTCTTATACCTCTTTTGTCCCTCACTTCTCCTGTTAATGCCTAAATTCATATTTATTTGATGTTTTGCAGTGTACCATTTGAGTCCCTTTTTATTTTCTTCTGCATAAATTTTTTAGGTATTTTCTTTGTAGTTACAATGGGGATTAAATTTAACATCCTAAACCTATAACAATCAAGATTGATATGATACCAGAATGTAGCAATTTGATATTACTTATGAAAAACATTGGATTATCTTTGTAAACTGATCTTTTCCTCTGGGCATATTAGAGTGTATTGGATTCAGAGGTTTCGCTTTTACTTAATTAAATAATGATTAAGGCTTTGATTGGGCCACGTCATGGTAGAAGAGTTAGTTGGAGTTTTGAGCTGGAGCCTGGAAAGTAAGCACACAGAGGCGCAGAGCAGCTGAGCCCAGAAAGAATTGAGCCCCAGGGAGAGAGACAGAGCCGGTCTCCTGATACTCTACAGCTGGACTTGTGGTGAGAGCAGGGCAGCTGAGCCTGGAAAGAAACACGCCCCAGGAAGAGAGGAACCCAGGAAGCCTGAACTCTTGGCAGATATCAGCAACCATCTTGCTCCAACACATGGCAACAGACTGGTGAGGGAGGTAACTTATGCTTTATGGCCTGGTAACTATAAGCTTCTACCCCAAATAAATATCCTTTATAAAAGCCAACAAATTTCTGGTATTTTGCATCAGCACCCCTTTGGCTGGCTAATACAATCTCATTATCTAAAGGTCAGCTAATTAGCAACCTTAATGCCATCTGCAACCTTAGATTCCCTCTTGCCATGTAACATGTAACAAAATATAGTCACAGTCTCTAGAGATTAGGACATGGACATCTTTGGAGGGGTGGCATTATTCTGCCTATCACAATAGGGAACTAGATATTTTCAAGGTGTCAAAGTATCAACTTTCAGATATAGGTCATAAAGGATAAAACATATCTTAATTAAGAAGGAGCCAGACTGTCACCACCTGAGTACCCTAATCATTTTTTTTTACTTCACTATTGCAGGACAACCAGACATGATATGTAGTATCATGTGATGTAGTGTGAAATATATAGCACCACCTATGAAATATTCTTATCAAGAAAATTTTATATGAATTTAAGCAACCCTTTGGATCGAAATTCCAGCTGACCAGAGTAACAGAGGATAGAGGAACAAGTTAAATGACACCATAAAGATCATTTTAGAGGAAAACTGTGCCTCACTTTCATTAGCAAGTCAATAACATGAAAAGGGGACAGAGGGTTGTTCTGGTTTCAATGATCCTAGTTCCTCTGGAAAAAAACACTGATACAAGAATTTATACACCAACTTGAAAAGGTCCTTGGTTGAGGAGTTATCCCTAAAAGTATTAATTCCCTGGCACTCTTGGCCTATGGCAAGCAGGTAAAGTAAACCAGTGGTATACCTAGTATATTTGAAACCTACAGTTAATAATATTTTAACAACTCCTTTCTCTATAGGAAATAATTATTTTCAGTAATTATTATGACAAGAAATGAAAAATAATATGATTAATCAATAGTATTGATTATAGTCAATACTATAATTAAAAAGAATGAGACCATAAAATTTTCCTTTCATTGAATTTTTTCTGTAATTTTTTTATTTTAAAATAATTTGAAACATAGAGGACAGTTGCAAAAATAATACAAAACCCATACTGAGAGCCCCAGCATGCCCTCTGTGGTAGTTTGAGACTGTATGTAGTACCCCAGAAAATCATTTTCTTAAAGCTGGCCCATTCTTGTGTGTGTGAACCTATTGTGGGTGGGATCTTTGATTAGGGTACTTCAGTTAAGGCATGGTCCAGGGTGGGCCTTAATACTCTTACTGGAGTCTTTTATAAATGGGATGAATACAGAGAGAGAGAACCAGAGAATACCACAGAAGCTGAGAGAGAAAGCCATGGAACCAAGAAGCTGAATGCAACAAAAACTGAGAGAAAAGGGAGAGACCAGCAGGCACCACCATGTGCCTTGCCATGCAAAAAGGAGTCCAGGATCTCTGGCAGTTGGTCTTTGGGGAGAAAGTATCACCTGATGATGCCTTAATTTGGACATCTCAGTCTCAGAACTGTAAGCTTATAAACCAATAAATCCCCATTGTAAAAGCCAACCCATTTCTGATATATATTCTGATTTCAACAGCCTAGCAAATTAAAACATGCAGTCTTTCACTGATTTTTTTAATGTACATCATGCCATTAAAACAAAAATAATAATAAATAAATAAATAAATAAATAAATAAATAAGTTGATATATTTACAAAGCATTTGTCTTTACTTTTTCCTGGAAAAGGTGGGAGAAATATATATCATAATGGTCTGCTACAATAATGAATAACTACACTTTGCTTAAAAACAAGCCTTAACTTTTACAAATTTGTCAAGGACTTCCTCAAACTTATCTTCTTTGTTTATTCATGTTAAATAGTATAGCCAGATTTATCAATCTATCTTTGACCCTATTAATTTTAAGTTTGAAATGACTGAATGATAACAAATATTGACATTATTTGATTCATTGCTTTAGAATGAGTGTCCAGGTCTTGGTAAAAAATAATCAAGGCATTCAAACAGTGTCTTTTGATTTCTTCTGACATCTTTTGTCATTTCCCCTGGCATTCTTCCTCAAAGTTTGATTCCTTATTCCTTGTAAACATCCATTTCTTTCCATTTGTTTTTGCTTAATCAATGTCTTCCACAAAATCTATGCAACAATCTTCAAGCTTGGGTTTTACTATGCATTGTTCAAGGCTGATTCTGGTTCTTTGAAAATATTTTTGTGTTGTATTAACCTCATCTAAAATTGCATACCAAATAATAAAATATAATTCAGAAAAGAAAATTATGTGGATCTGAGAACAAAATATGAGCTGATCCCTCCATGTTCATGTTTTCTTTTAGACTGCTCATATTTCAAAAGTTGACATTACAGTTTCAAAATTTGTCCTTACTGTGCACACAGCTTCATCTTGAATGGGAAAGTCTTTTTCACTGTTATACCTACTTCCTGCAGCATTTTTTCACAGATGAGTTGAGACTAAAAAGAATGAGTACTGTTTCCAAAGTTTGATAAAATGTCACACATTGAAAAACACTTCCAAAAGTGTGAACTCCATAAAGGCTCAGAGAATGATTGTATAAGAAACAAATAAGGGATTAACATCTTTGATTTTTACCTGAACTACACTATTCTTACCACACAAAAAATATTTTACCTCAGAAGTCATACTTTGTGTTTCACTGTTTTAAATTTTAAACACAAAATCTCTAAGAGGTCACATAGAATAACAAAAGTTAAGTGACTCAAGTTCTGATCCTTCATCTTTATACGTACTATGCTATAATTTATTTTAAATCTACTTTATTTAAATCTATTTTAAGACAGGAATATGAAGTACCACGAAGTTTGGAGTCATGAACTCAGCCTAAGCAAGCTCAATTGATACCAAACCTTTACAAACTTCTCCTGAAACAAATGCATACAGCTGAGTATGCATATATTGAGAGCTGATTGTATAACTGGGTTTCTCCTAAGTAACTCCCATGTAGAATACAATTTATATTAAAGGATAAGTAGTTTAAAAGTTACCCTTTGGTACCATTTAAAATGCAGTAAGCACATTCCACCCTCAGTCCATTGAATATAGCAAAAAGAATACATGCACCGCCATCTGAGGATTGGAGAAGGAAGTCAGAACTTGAAGAACTACTAATACAGTGGTGAGTTTCCTTGTTTTTCATTCCTCCGGTATCTCCCATCCTAACCTCAAAGGCAGCCCAAAACCCAAAACAGCATTCCCAGAACTAATATCATGTTTAATTAGTATATTTAATTTAATCATATTTAAATATTACCATATTTAATCGTGGAAGACTGAATCCTTTCCCCCTAAGATTAGGGACACAGCAAGGATCTCTACTCTTATCATTCCTATTTAATTTTGTAGTGGAAGTAAAACTGTTCCTACTTAGAGATGACATGATAATTACATAGAAAATCACAAGGAATAAACAAAAAGTTCCTAAAACTAAAAGTGAGTTTAGCAAAAGTCACAGGATACACAATACAAATATAAAATGTGTATCTATATAATAGCAATGAAAAACTGGAAACCAACTTCTTAAAAATACCATTTATAAAGGTTCCAAAAATATGAAATAATTA
The DNA here is from genome assembly GCA_026826555.1 of Tolypeutes matacus. Lineage (NCBI taxonomy): Eukaryota > Metazoa > Chordata > Mammalia > Cingulata > Chlamyphoridae > Tolypeutes > Tolypeutes matacus. The sequence continues at coordinate 45,450,799 of JAKSZT010053883.1, forward strand.
GGTAAAAATCTAACAAAACATGGTCAGGACTTCTATGTAAAGTGCCAATGAAAGGAGGCCCAAATGAAGGGAGAAACGTACCGGGTTCATGGATTAGAATACTCAATACTGTTAGGATGTCAATTCTCCCCAAATTCATATATAGATTTAACACTATTCCAATTAAAATCCCAGCATGATTTTTTGTAGCTATAAAAAATTACATTCCAAAATTTATATGGAAAGGCAATGGAACTAAAATAATTAGAACAACTTTGAAAAAAAAAGAATAAAGTTGGAAGGCTCATGGTACCCAATTTTAATACTTAATATAAAGCTACAGTAATCAAGACAGTGTGATATTAGCAAAGGGATAGATGCATAGATCAGTGGAACAGAATAGAGTTTGTAAATAGACTCACAGAAATATGACCAATTGATTTTTTGACAAAGGTGTAAAGGTTATTCAAAATAAAAACGATGATATTGAAACAATTGGTCATCCATATGCAAAAAAATATGTCCCACGTTGGGGGGAAGGTGTGGTCTATGGTTGGTGGCAAGGCCCCAGGATGTGTAAGTCCATTGAGGGTGGTGGGCCACACTTGTGGGAGATGTTTATGTGGGATGTGGTGGGAGGTGTGGGAGGTGGGCAACATGGGAATCCCAGTGGGTTCCGTGTAATATTTTGGGTATCTAAGCACCTCTTAAAATATATTTATATATATACATAAATAGCATTTTTGTAAGCAAATGCACACATATGCATATATATTTATATATCATTTTGCAAATGTTGGTATGTATTATGAAAATTTTTATTTTTACCCACAATAAAAAATATATATATATGAACCACAACCTAAACTTCATGTCTTATATAAAAATTAACTCAAAAGGAATCATAAATCTAAATGTAAAACTATTAAATCTTTAGAAGAAAAGAGAGACAAAAATCTTTGTGACTTTGAGTTAGGCAAAGACTTCTTAGATATGACACCAAAAGTACAATCCATTTATTAATTGATAAATTAGATTTCATCAATATTAAAAACTTTTTTCTCTGTGAAAGACACTTTTAAGAGAACGAAAAAATAAACTATATACTGGTAGAAATATTTTCAAATCACATATCCAACAAAGGACTTGTATCCAGCATATATAAAAACTCTCAACATTCATCAATAAAAGTAAGAGCAAACTAAATCAAAGCAAGTAGAAGGAAGGAAATAATAGAGATTAGAGTAGAAATTGATGAACTAGAGAATAGAAAAATAATGGAGAAAATCATTAAAAGCAAAAAGTTGATTCTTTTGAAAAGATCAACAAAAAAACTGACACACCTTTAGTAAAAGTGACCAAGAAAAAAAGACTGAAAAAACAAATTATAAAAATAAGGAATAAAAGGAAATTACCACTGACCTTACAGAAATAAAAAAAGTATTGTAAGGGAATAGTATGAACAATTATATATCAACAAATTAGAGAACTTAGATGAAATGGACAATTTCCTAGAAAGACACAAACTGCCAAACTTGACTGGAAAAGAAATAGAAAATCTGAATAAACCTATAATGAGTAAAGAGATTGAATTAGTAATCAAAACCAGCCCACAAAGAAAAGTCCCAGGCCCAGATGGCTTCACCAGTTAATTCTATCAAACATTTAAAGAAGAATTAATATCAATTCTTCACAAACATTCTCAAAAAAAAACAGAAGAGGAAGGAACATTTCACAACTCATTCTATGAAGCCAGTATTGCCCTGATCTCAAGACCAGACAAAGGCATCACAAGAAAAAGAAAAATGCAGACCAATATCCCTTATGCACATAGACAGAAATGTCTCAATAAACCACTAGCAGACTAAATCAGCAACATATAAAAAGGATTATACAAAAAAAAAAAAAAGAAAAACAAAAACAATGACAAAAAAAAACAAAAAAAAATAAAAATAAAAATAAAAAAAATAAAAAAGGATTATACACCATGAAAACGTGGAATTTATCCTAAGAATGCAAGGTTGTATTAACATCTGATCATCTTAATGTAATAAACCATAGCAATAGACTACAGAGTTAAAATTCCATGATTTTGTCAATAGATGTAGAAAAAGCATTTGACAAAATTCAACACCTCAGGTGGTGAGGGAGTAGGAGGAATGGGGAGCTATTGCTTAATGGGTGCAGAATTTCTATCTGGGTTGATCGAAAACTTTTGGTCATGAATAGTGGTGCTGGTTGTACAACACTGTGAATGCAATTAATACCACTGAATTGTACCCTTGAAAGTGGTTAAAATGGGGGACTCTACGCTGATATGTTACCACAATAAAAAGTTTTTTTTTAATTCAACACTTTTTCATAATAACAATAATAAATACGACAACCTAATAACCTAACAGGAAAGAAGAGTTCCTCAATCCGATAAAGGACATCCAGGAAAAACCCACAGCTAACATCATAGTTAGTGGTAAAAGACTGAATGCGTTCCTCCTAAGATTGGGGACAAGACAAGGATGTCCACTTTCACCACTTCTATTCAACATTGCACTGGAGGTTCCAGCTAAGGCAGAAGAATGAAATAAAAATCATCCAGACTGGAAAGAAGAAGTAAAACTATGTCTATTTTATGATGACATGATCTTGTATATAAAACATCCTAAAGAATCCACTAAAAATTATTAGAATTAATAAATGAGCCCAGGAGGTTGCAGGATATAAGCTCAATATACAGAAATCAGTTATATTTTCATACACTTGCAATGAACAATCCAAAAATGAAATTAAGAAAGGAATTCCATTTTCAACATCATCAAAAATAATACAATGGGGGGGGCGGATGTGGCTCAAATGGTTGGGCGACCGTTTGCCATATGGAGGGACCTGGGTTTGATCCCCGGGACCTCCCGGTAAAAAATAATAATAATAATACAATTCTGAACAATTAGTGCCGCCTCCTGCCACACGTGGCTTCAGCCCTATGCCCAAATCTAAGCATGACAAGAAAGTTTCTTGAACCAAAACTGCCAAGAAAGGCTTGGAACTGAAACAGAACCTGATAGAAGAGCTTCGGAAATGCGTGGACACGTACAAGTACCTTTTCATCTTCTCCGTGGCCAACATGAGCAACAGCAAACTGAAGGACATGTGGGACACCTCGCAAAAACAAGGTGGTGATGGTGGCCTTGGGGTGAAGCCCATCTGACGAGTATAAAGACAACCTGCACCGGATGAGCAAGAAATGGGGGGGTGAAGTTGGTTTCCTTTCCATCACCTGCTCTAAACAAGAAGTAAATGTGTGGTTCACGAAATACACTACGCCGGAGCTGGTAACAAAGCCACCTTCACAGCGAGCCTGGATCCCGGGCACTGGAGCCTGGATCCCGGGCGCCGGAGCAGATCCCTCGCTGCATGCTGCGGCAGCTGAGGCAGCTGGGCCTGCCCAGTGCCCTCAAGAGAGGTGCGGTGACCTGCTGCCCGACCCTGAGGTGCGCAAGGAGGGTGACGCGCTGACCCCGGAGCAGGCCCGCATCCTGAAGCTTTTCAGGTAGGAGATGGCTGAATTCAAGGTGAGCATCAAGTACGTGTGGGACGCACAGTCCAGGAGATTCAAACAAATGGGAGATGACTTGCCAGAGAGAGCATCCAAGTCAGCAGAAGAATCAGACTGGCTGGTATGCTTGGAACCGAGGGCCTCGTGGCAAGTCTTGGCTCTCAGCTCCACTGGGTGTGCGGGTCTGGGGCCGCCCTCGGAGGGAGCAGCTGTAGACTTTGCTGTGGATGAAGAAAAGGGAGGACGATAGGGACTGACCGTTTCTATAGAGAATAAAGCCGCATCTGCAGGGTTTTTCCCTGCAGATAGCAAAAGGAACTTTTCTTAGACAAAAAGGCCTCTCAATTTGTGCTTGTGTCTGGATTCTCAGGATGCCCTAAGTGTAAGCTTTTATTGCTGGACTCTCAGTTCTACTTCGTTGATCTATATGCCTATCCTTTTGAAAATACAATACTTCCTCGATTACCGTAGCGTTGTATTGAGTTTTGAAATTAGGAAGTGTGAGTCCTCCAACTTAGTTCTTCTTCCAGATTGTTTTGGTTATTCTGGGTCCTTTGAATCTACATAGAAATTTTAGGATCCGTTTGTCAATTTCTGTAGAAAAGCCAGCTGGGATTTGATAGGGATTGTATTGAATCTGTAGATCAACTTTAGGAGTTCATGGTTGTTTTAAGCAACTAAATTTGGGAGTACTTAGTTGTTCAATAGATAACTGAGGGGGACAGATGTGGCTCAAACAGTTGGGCGACCGTCTCCCATATGGAGGGAACTGGGTTCGATCCCTGGAACCTCCTGGTAAAAAAAAAAAAATAGATAACTGAGGCACCACCCCTCTTGCGGGGGTGGGGGGCATCCATTTTGTTATAGATGAAGGACAAAAGGGGATGACTCCTTTCTATGAAGAATAAAATTTTGTCTGCAGCTGTCATAAAAATAATAAAATTCTTAGGAATAAATTTAACAAGAGAAGTGTAAAATGTATACTTCAACAACTAAAAAACATTATTGAAAGAAATTAAAGAAAATCTAAATAAATGGAAAGACATTCCATGTTCTAGGATTAGAAGACTTAATACTGTTAAGATAAAAAAGCTCCACAAATTGATTTACAGATTCAATGCAGTCCCCATCAAAATTTCAGTTCTCTTCTTTGAAGAAATTGGCAAGCTAAACTTAAAATTCACATAGAATGTAATGGGACACAGAATAGCCAAAACAATCTGGAAAAAAAAATAACAAAATTGGAAGACTCACCCTTTCTGATTTCAAAACTTACCTCAAGGCTAGAGTAATAAAGAAGTATGGAACTTGCATAAGGATATGCATATAGTTCAATGGAAGAGAATTGAGAGTCCAGAAGTAAACCTCACATTTATGGTGGATTGATTTTTGGCAAAGATGTCAAGCCAATTCAATGAGGAAAGAATAGTCTTTTCAACAAATGGTGCTGGGAAAACCAGATATCTGCATGTAAAAGAAGGACGTTGAACCATTACCTCAAATCATATATAAACACTAAGTCAAAATGTAAGATAAAAAGGTAAGCATAAATCTTCACAATCTTTGTTTAGGGAATGGTTTCTTAGGTGTGACCCAGAGCACAAGCAACAAAAGAAAAAATAGATAAATTGGACTTAATCAAAACTTAAAACTTTTGTGCATCAAGGGACACATCAAGAATGAGAAAAGTCAACACACAATGGGAGAAGAAAATTTGCAAATCATATATCTGATGAGAGATTTGGGTCTAGAATATATAAAGAACTCTTAAAACTCAATGAAAAGATGAATAGCTCAATTAAAAATTGGGCAAAGGATCTGAATAGACATTTCTATAAAGAATATAAGCAAATTTCTAATAATCACATGAAAAGATGCTTAATATCATTAACCACTGGGAAAATACAAATCAAAACCACAATGAGATACCCCTTCACACCCACTAGGATAGCTATAATAAAAAAGACAGATAATAAGTGTTGGTGAGGATATGGAGAAAATGGGATCCTATTACATTGTTGGTGGGATTTTTAAATGGCATAGCTATTTTGGAAAGCAGCCTGGCAGTTCCTCAAAAAGTTAAAAATTAGAGCAACATCTAGCAATGGAAGAAACTGTATCATTGATGTGGAGACAGTGGCCACTGGAGGTGCTGAAGGCAGGGAGAGGGAAAAAGAGGTGTAATATAGGAGCACTTTCGGGACTTGGAATTGTCCTGAATGACATTGCAATGACAGATACAGGCCATTATATATCCTGCCATAACCTACAGAATTGTGTGGGAGAGTGTAAACTACAATGTAAACTATAATTCATGCTTAGTGGCAATGCTCCAAAATGTGCTCATCAATTGCAATGAATGGACCACACTAATGAAAGAAGTTGTCAATGTGGGGAAAAGTGGGAGGTGTGGGGAGTGGGGCATATGGGAATCCCCTATATTTTTTATGTAACATTTTATGTAATCTAAGTATCTTTTAGAAAAAATAAAAAATATATTTAAAAAAAGAAGTTACAGTGCACACCCCCACATAGTGTGCTCTCCCTACTTGAGCAAAGAGGGGGTTACTGACTGATTGCCATCAGGTTAGGAAAATAGGCTATATGGTTGGACAATCCAAATGTGCACCTCTTAAGTTCTACAGTTTTAAACCCAGCTGTCCTGTTTCAGAATTCAGTGGACCTGCTTTGCATGGCTGCATTCAGGTAACTGAGGAGGTGTTCTCCAGCTGACCAGACATGGGGGACAAATGTTTACACGGACTCTCACTATGCTTTTCTGTAGTACATACCCATGTTGTAATTTGGAAGGAAAGAGGGCATTTGACCTCCAATAATAAAGAGATTAAACATCCAAAAAATTTTAAAAATTTAAAAATTTAAAAAAATAAAAAATAGCATATTAAAAAAAATTAGAGCAACAAAAGAAAAAAGATAAATTGGATTTCAACAAAATTTAAAACTTTTGTGCATCAAAAGACATTAACAAGAAAATGAAAAGACAACTTACAGAATGGGAGAAAACATTTGAAAACCGTATGTCTGATAAGGGTTTAATGTCCAGAATATATGTTTTTAAAACTCTACAACTCAACAACAAAAAGACAAACAAACCAATTTAAAAACGGGCAAAGGACCTGTATAGACATTTCTCCAAAGAAAATAAACAAGTGGTCAATAAGCACATGAAAACATGCTCAATAGCATTAATCACTAGGGAAATGCAACTCAAAACCATGATGAGATACCACCTCACACCCACAAGAATGGCTATTATTTTAAAAAACAGAAAAGAAAAACAAAACAAAACAAAACAAAAAAAAAACAAGTGCTGACAAGAATGTGGAGAAATAGGAACCCAAGCACATTGTTGGTAGGAATGAAAATTGGTACAGCTGCTCTGAAAAAGTTTGGAAGTTCCTCAAAACATTAAACATGGAATTACACAGGGCCAAGCAATCCCACTTCTAGGTATATATTCATAAGAACTGAAAACAGAGAATCAAACAGATATTTGTACACCAATGTTCATGACAACTTTATTCACAATGGACAAAAGATGGAAGCAACCCAAGTGTCCATCAACAAAATGTGGCACATACATGCAATGGAACACCATTCCGCTGTTAAAAAGGAGTAGAGTTCTGATATGTGCTGCAACATGGATGAACCTCGAAGACATCATGTTGAGTGAAATAAGCCAGACACAAAAGACAGATATTGTATGATTTCACATATGTGAAATAGCTAAAATATGCAAATTCTCAGAGACAGAAAGCAGAGTTCAGGTTACCAGGGGCAGGGGCAGGGTGGGGAGAGGGAATGTTCATAGCAACATGACTCATAATGGCCAAAAGCCGGAAACAACCTAAATGTCCATCAACTGATGGATAAATAAAATTGATATATCCACACACTGGAATATTATTTGGCAATAAAAAAAGAGTGAAGTACTGACATGCTACAACATGGATGAACCTTGGAAACATTAAGCTAAGTGGATGAAGCCAGTCACAAAAGACAACATGTTCTCTGATTCAAGCCATATGGAATGTCTAGAATAGACAAATCTATGGAGACAGATTAATGGCTGCCTCAGGTTGGAGGATTTGGGGTAAATGTGGAGTGCCTGCTAATAGGTACAGAGTTTCTTTTGAGGGTGATGGTAATGTACTAAACATGATTGCATTGTGAATATTCTCGCTGACCTGATTTTGTGATAATCAGGGTAAGCTAAACATTTGCTATATTAGAAACCATGCATGTGTCCCAAGACCTAGTTTTTCTCTCTAAGTCTGGTTTTTAGAATGCTGGTGATAAACTAAGCCTGATTTATTACATGACCATCCTGTATGGGAAAAGGCTGTAACTTTGGGTGTCTTTGGTCAACCTTAAGAGATATAGCAGGGGGACGGATGTGGCTCGGGTGGTTGGGTGTCCCTTTCCCATATAGAAGGACCTGGGTTCGATCCCTGGGACCTCTTGGTAAAAATTTAAAAAAAGAAAAATATAGAAGGTCCGTGGGCCACCACACCCCATGCACAGGTGCACCACCAGGCCCGGCGAGCCATGCAGTAAGATAATGACATAATAGAAGAGTGACACAAGGGAGAGCCAAGACAAGACACACCAAAAAACCAGGAACTAAGGTGGTGCAAGCGGTAGGATGCCTCTCTCCTACCTTGGAGTTTCCAAGGCTCGAATCCCAGTGACGACAGGAGGAGAAGGATGAGAAGAGAGGGCAGGAAACGGACATGGAGAATTGCCCAGCGAGTGGACACAGAAACAGCAAAAATGGGGGGTTGGGGGGGGGTAAAAATGGATAAAAGTAAATAAATAAATCCTTAAAAAAATGTATAGGGGAGGAAGATACGGACCATAGTTAGTAGTAATACTTTGACCATGCTTTTTCATGATTTGTTAACAAATGTTTCACAACAATGCAGAGTGTTTGGTGGTGGAGTGATGTGTGGGAGCCCTGTACGATGTTATGCATGTTTGTTTTGTAAGTTCACAAATATTTACTGAACACATAGTTTATCTATGTTCATGTATGAATGATATACTTCAATAAATTGTTTTAAAAAAACACGATTGCAGTAACGGTTGCACAACTCTGGGAATATACTAAAAACCATTGAATTGTACATTTTAAATAGGTGAATTGTATGGTATATGAATTCTATCTCAAGGAAGCTGTTATTTAAAAAAAAAAACTTAGTAGGAAAACTAACAACCCAATTTTTTAATTAATGGGCAAAAGATTTGAACAGACAATTCACCAAAGATATATGGATGGCAAATACATATATTAAAAGGTGCTTGAGATCACTAGCCTTTAGGGAAATGCAAATTTAAAACCAGACCAAGATATCACTGCACAACTATTAGAATGACTTGTATTTTTTTTCTTTTTAAGCCAGGTTCTGGTTAGGATTCAGAGCAATGGGAACTCTCGTATATTGCTCGTGAGAAAGCAAAATGGTATAGCAACTCTGGAAAAGAGTTGGGCAGTATATTATAAAGTTAAACATATACCTATCATATGACCCAGCAATCCCACTCCCAGGTGGGAGAAAAGCCTATGATCACACAAAAGCCAGATCATGAAGGTTTATAGCAGTTCTATTCATAACTACCCAAACATCCTCCAATGGTGAATGGATAAACAAACTGTGGTAAATCTATACAACTAAATACCACTCAACAATAAAAAGGAACGAGCTCTTGATACGCACAACTACTCAGATGAATCTCAAAGGCATTATGCTCAGTGAAAGAAGCCAGTCTCAAAAGGCGGCATACAGTAGGTTGATTTCATTTATACGACTTTCTGGGAAAGAAAAACTATAAAAGAACAGGTCAGTGGTCACCAGGGATTAGGAGTGGGTGAGAGGGTTTGATCATAAAAGAGCAGCATGAAGTAGTTTTTTGGGGTGATGTAACTGTTCTGAATCCTGATTACACAAATCTATCTCAATGTTCAAACTTAGAGAAATGGACTCCAAAAAAAAGCCAATTTTACTGTATGTAAATACAAAAATAAAAATAGGGGAGTGGATGTAGCTTGGTGGTTGAGCACCTGCTTCCCATGTACCAAGTCCTGGGTTCAATCCCTGGTATTTCCTAAAAAAAAAAAATAATAATAAAGTGATCATTTGAAATATATCATATATGGGTGTATGTGTATATATATATATACATACTGTTATACTTAGTGTTAAGTTTAAATTATATCTAATATATTTACATATATTATATCATATGCAATAAATAATATAATGTCATTTTTTTAAACTCAATAGTCACTGCAGGAATTGTTTAGAATTTAGACCACTAACAAATTTTTATGAGGCAAGGAGTATTTTATCTTTCATATTGTTTAGAATTGCTGGGCTACATTGATAATAAAAGAGCAGACTGACTTTTAGTCAGTATTATTATTGTTTTAAATTCTCTACAAACAATATACCCTCTTATTGTCTACTCTGGGAAAGACAGTTCCCACAGTCCTGGCCCTGGTACACCACTCTCTTCTGTGGTTCTGGCATGAAAGGCCTTAGGCCAGAGAAACTGATCCTGGGAGTGAGAAATCACTGGACTAATACGTCCAAGGAATATGGGTTGAGCTATGACAGGTCTGCTACAAAACCAAATCCTGATTTGAACAAATCAATTGGGAAAAAAGTGTCCCCAATGGGAGCAATTGAGTTAATTTCAGTATATATTGAGTATTAGATCATATAAATGAATTCATTTTTTTAAAGGAGGTACCAGGGATTGAAGCCAGGACCTTGTACATGGGAAGCAGGTGCTCAGCCACTAAGCTACATCTGTTCCCCAATGAGAGTTGGTTTTATCGTTGGTTGGTTTGTTTGTTTTGTTTTTAGGAGGTACTGGAGATCAAACCCAGGACCTCATACATGGGAAGCAGGCGCTCAACCACTTGAGCTACATTGGCTCCCTAAAGGAATTCTTTTTGATATTGATAGTTTATTAATGATATTGTGGTTTTGTATGAAAATGTCCTCATCTTTTAGAGATGCATATTGAGGTATTTCACAGTGAAATTTCATTCTGCAATTTAATTTAAAACACTTTGGCAAAGAAAAAATTAAATGAAATAAATAGGGCAAAATGTTACAAATTATTAATAATGGTCTTTGTGATGTGTATATGAGGATTTATTATACTGTTCTCTCTACTTTTTTGTGTGCTTAAAAAATATTCATAATAAATTATTTTAAAGCATCTGAAAAGCTCAGAAAAATTGAGTCTTTTATTGCCAGAGCCAAGCAAACCCTCACTCCAACAAAGTCTCACTGCACTCTTATGGCCCATCACAAGGATGACTTTGAATCAGAGAAATCTTGGATCATCTCAATGTTCACTGGAAAAGAAAATGGAAAAGCAAGTAACTTGTTTTATAAAGATTCTCCCTAAAACACTCAAGCAAAGACTGTTTAAGCTGAAATGGATAAATTCAGCTATGGGGAAAGCTTGGGTTTCCAGCAGTCTGTTCCCTAAAGAAGCCTGGATAACTGAGGACTGTCTATAGGGAGGCCTGGGAAGTGGGTATCTGTTGCTTTAGCCTGCTCTGCATCCATTTCCCTTTCAGCAACAATGCCCAGTTTTCCTTTGGGAACCACCTACCTGCCTCTCCACCTTGTATGGTTTGGTTGGGCTGAGTACCCTCCTGGCCCACTCCAGGGGTGAGGACATGGCTCCAGCCCAACCACGCAGTCACAGGGTTGCTTGGTTCTGGGATGGACGGGTGACATAAGTCTAGTCAATGAATCCATTCCAAGATGTTTTCTGTAACTATGGGGGGGTGGGGAGAAGAATGTGAGACTGAGTGGCCATCAGCGGCCATCCACACCTCATTGGGAGAAACACTTGACTGATGTGAAGGCAACTTAGTGTACAGCTGAGCTGAGAGATGGAGAAAAGCAACTTTCAAAAGATGGTGTTTGAGCACCTGGTTCCAGCTATTCCTGAAGACAAATACACTCCAGATGGTTTAGTTTTAGGAGCCTATTTAAATAGTAATAATGTCAATAAATTCCCTATTTTTTGTCACCTGGAAATTATAGAGTCTTGTCACATTCCTTGACCTATAAGATGGCCATAAAAGGCTATGTAGCTTCTACTTTGTTTGCTGAAACATCTGCTCTTGGAACCCTGAGCCAACATGTAAGAGGTCTGACTACCCCGAGGTCACCATGATGGAGAGGCTCCATGTAGGTGCTCCAGTCAACTGCCCAGCCTCCCAGCCAGCCATACCAAGGCACCAGATACGGGAATGAGTCTGCCTTGGATCCTCCAGACCAACACCTCCACCACCAAGAGACCTCCAGCAACACCATACGGAATAAAAGAAAGACCCAGCCAAGCCCTCCATAAATTCCTGACTCAAAAAAATCATGAGATAATAAAATGATGATTGTTTTAAGCCACCAAATTTTGGGGTCATTTGTATTGCAGCAGTAGTTAACTTGAAGAGGCAGCCAGGAAGCCACAACCTAAGCAGGACAGTGGTAGATACAGATTTTAATGGGGCCTGAAGTTTAAGAAAAAGAATTCACTTGATCAAACGAACACAAAGCAAGACCTTGAAAAGGAGCTGTGCAGGTGAGGTGCCCTGAAGTTTAAGCTTCACTGATATCACGATAAATCCACCTGTGATGCTGAGCCTTTATCCTCAAGTAAAGGATAAAGGGAGAGGCTTTCTGGGCAGAAGGACCTGCGGGGCAGGGAAAGTGCCTGGTCTGTCAGGTGGTTCTGTGGAGCTTAGTGTGGCTAAAGTGCAGGGGGCTGGGGAAGTGGGGATGGACAAGTGGAGAGAGGGAAAGAAAGAAGTGGCTGAGGCTAAAGCTTTAGAGAGTAGAGGGCAGGGGCAGGTTGAAAAGGACCTGCCCAAGGTCCTGCCCCAGGACAATGATCTTTAAAGAGAGCAAATTTTAAGAGAATGAATTCTTAAGAGAATGAAATTTTGAGAGGCCAGCCCTCTTGGTGGAATGGAAATGGTGTAAAGCAGACCTGCAACATCTGGGGTCTCAACACCCCTCCCAGGCCCAAGGTCTCCAGTAAGGGAATCCTGTGTCTTATGGGGAGGGGCAGGACCCTGGGCCACCTCATCTCCTCCAAGGCTCTGCTGCGGCCCATATGCTCTTTTTGCCATTTATTATCCACACCTAGAGGCCCCACAAGTGCCTTAAACTCTATGTTCAAAAGTGAACTTTTTTCATGGCACCCCCCCCCAAACTTGTCTCTGCTCCAGGGGCCCACATGTCTGAGTGTCATCTCCACTATGTCACCCAGTCCAGACACTTGGAAGCATCCATGAGCCTTCTTCCTGCCTACTTCCCACACTGAATCAGCAGTGAAGAGACTGGCTCCTCTCAGCTCTTGAAGCCACCCACCTCTCTCCCTCTTCCTGCCCCCACTGATCGTTTATTGGCTCTACCACCACAGAGGGGTTCTGCCTTTCTCCTGACAATCTACCCAATCCAAATGAAAATCTCACTAGGCACCACTGCCAATGGCTCCCGGTACCTTCAGTCTGAAATCATAGCCATTGTCATGGCATTCAAAGTTCTCGGGGATCTGAATTCTGACCTCTGACCAACCTCAGCAGCTGGTCCCCACCTCTTTCCTCTCCACTGGAGGGAGCCTTCATTCCCTCATCACCTTCACGCCAGGATCACAATGCTGCCCCACCCCCGCCCCCTTTAGGACTGGGTTGCAGCCTCATCTCCCAGCAGGAGCATTTCCAGAATCCACTCTCTCCCTCTAATGATCACTCTCTGTGGCTCCCTCCTTTGGGCGGGGTCTCTCCAATAACCTGTGATTCTTTGGAAGATTTGTAAGCCAAACTTACTCCAGTCACTCAAGCCCTCTGCGCTGTTTATTCCTCTGTGAAATGGGACCACAAGACCAATATAAGGATATGAGTACGCTAATGAGATATGAGATAAAGGATATGAGGACACCTAGTGAGCAGGCACTGAACTAACAGCTTTATACACATTATATCATTTAATCCTCACAGCACCCAGAACAACAGACAGTATATTGGTACCATTTAATTGAGGAGGAAACTGAAGTCAAATGCCTTTCCCTGGGGCAGATGTCCCTAACCCTACTCCTGGGACCACTCACCAGTGCATCCTCCTTGCCTGGCTAGTTGCCCACCCGACCCCCCCCCCCCACAGTGAGTTTTTAGAGGGCAGGGATGGCACCCATTACACACACCAAGGTCCTAGAACTGGGCCTGGCATACCGTAAGTATTTAGTAAATATTTGCTGACTTAAATATGTGTGAATAAATAAACTCAGCCAGTGACAGAGCCTGGATGCCAGCTCTTGGCTCTTTCAGGTTCCAACACAGCTCTCACCCACTGACCTGGATCCTGCGGGAAAGGACCCGGCTCAGGGTACACGCTGAATACTGTGCAGCTGCTGCTCTTGTTACAAAGAATTAGAATTAAAAGACGACGACGAGGAGGAGTAATTTTTTAAAAGCGACTACTACTTCCGTAAGTCTGTCTCCCCAACAGCCAAAGCCCCTCCATGGCGGCTCACGTCCACTTCCTCTCAGTGTCCAGCCCAGGGTCGCATCCAGCAGGCTTCGGGGAGCGTTTGGAAATAACTGTGGAGAGCAGAAGGTCAGGAAGGAAGCTTCCGCCTCCACCGCGGGAAAGAGTTAAGTCTCTGGCCCTTTCAGTCAGGGGTGCAGAGTTCCGGCGACAGGGAAACCCCGCGCTCCTCCCCAGTGAGAATCCCAGCGGAGCTCACGCGCCCACCCCGGCCCCAGCCGGCTGCGAGGCTCCCGGAACCAGAGGCGCCTACTCAACACACACGTACACCCCCATCCCGCCACCCAGTTCGAGCATCCTGGCTTCTGATTAGGACCATTCACACAGGGCCTGGATGTGTGACCGTCGGCCCCTCACTGCCAGTCGCTGAGCCTCAATCTTCCTGACTGCGCAGTGCGAAGTGGGGACAGGTGCGCAGCGAGGGCGCAGCCCCTGGCCAGGCGTCAGGACTGTGACTGCCCGCTCCGAGCTTCCACGGCCCGAGCTTCCACGGCCCGGCCTGGGCCACCAAGGCGCGTGGGGACCAGAGGAGGAGAGAGGAACCCGGGAACCCCTCCACGCCACCGCACTCCTCAAACTTCCACGGCTAGCGAAGCCTTCCGGGGCTCTGTCGAAGGTACTTGAAGCCCGGAGCTGGAGCCGCTGTCTCTCTGGGCCGCTCGGGGAAAGCCACTTTTCCTCTCTGGGCAGTGTGTACACTGGAGGCGGGTTTCCGCAGAGCCACCACCATGGGCCGGCACAGACCGCTTCAGGGGAGGAGATGTAAGAGAAGGCCCACTGGGGCAGTGGAGACCGACAAAAGCGGGAGTCCCCGCAGAGCTGGGCAGTTCCCTGACCACTCTGGATCTTAATTTCCTCCTCTGTAAAATGGGGCCGGTAATAAACAACACACTGGGTTCTCCCCGGCTTGCAGTGAGGATAAACTAGAGTGATGATTTTTAAATCTGAGAAACTCCATATGTCCTTGAGAGTGGGTAATGCCGGTCCACAGGTGGTCACCCTCGGGTCTGGCCTGAGTACCAGGAGAAGGCCGGGAGCTTCCGGGGACCCAGTGTGGGCCCATCCCACAACCAAGAGGCCCAGACTGACCTTGGCATCACCTTGGGCGGGGGTAGGGGCAGAGGCCGGGGAGGGGGCCACTGGAACCGCCCGGCTAAACTGGGACTCGAGGCCTCCGGAAACCTAGAGAGCAGTAAGGGCACAGGAGGCTCTAGAGGGGGCAGCAGCGAAAAACAAAAAAGCTTAAACTTCTAGAAGCTCTCGCGCTCTTTCTTCCACCTTCCCTTCTTCTAACTCTTCCCTTTTTCCTTTCTCTTCCCTCCCTCTCTTCTTTCCTCTTATCGTCATTCCTTTTCTAGCCCCATCTCTCTCTTGTCCCCATCTTTCTTCTCTCGCTCCTTCTCACCCCCCCCACTTCCATCTCATCGTCACCCTCACACTTTATAACCAAACAGCCAAACCCCCTTTCCAATTAAAGTGGAATTAGGCAACTCAATCAAATTAGTTCCCTATTAAAGCCCTTCTTTATTAAACCGTTTTCTTGTCCTGCTATTAAGTTTCACCGCCTGGCGGAACTCGAGCCGGCCCCAGAAGTTTACCTTGGGATGTCGCCGGGCCCAGACTAGGAGAGGGGGCACTGTTTTCTGGGGAGGGACAGTCGCCCTGTGGGGAGCGGGAAGGTCTGTCCCGGAGCCACTAATTTGCTCAGCTCCGCGTGATGGGAGATAAGGAGCCCCTCCGCCCGCGACTGCGAGGTCTGGCCCGAAGGCGCGTCCTCACCGCCGTTCTCGGATTACACAGCCTCCAGCGAGGGCAACAGCCCCCACCCACCCACACACAATAATTCTCAGGCCGCGGGTCCTGGAGCGAAAGCGGTCACAGCCCCAGCTCCCCCGACACCGCCTCCGCCGCGGTGGGTTCCAAACCTCTTGGAGAAGGCAGGCGCGCGCTGCGGGCCCGGACTGCGCGCAGGGCAGGATCCCCGGGAAGGTTCGGCCGGCGGTCTAGGGAACCAGAGCGCTCGCAGAGCGACCCCGCCGCACACCGTGCCCCTGAGCCGGGGTGTTGGGGCGGGGGGGTCAGGGTAGACAGGGATGACACCGAGTCCTTGGTGCGCAGGGGGCCCCGGCCTCTGCCGAAGTTCTGAGCCGCGCTCCACTGCCGCCAGGTGGGCCCTCCCGGGCGCCACAGGACGTTTCCTCGGCTCCGCTCTCCCCACCTCCCACTTGCCCGCTGTCAAGTTTCTCCCTGGCACAGCGGCTCGAACAGGAAATCAAGACTTTTCAACCCGGTTGCCAGAAGAGCGGCATCCAGGTTCGATATTTTTTCTTAGAAAATAACATTTATTTCTAGCCTCGAGTCTATGCAAAGGAAAACACAAAGTGAGCCGTTCTCGGCAGCAGCGTTTCCCGCTGCCTGCTCCTTGGCTGAGGCATTTGGGATGGGCCCGCGAGCGGGCGGTTGTGGCTCAGTCACACGTCGCTCTGTTCCTGCTTCAGTGTGCATCAATCTTTACCGCTCCTTAGGGAGAGACCAGCCGCAGGCAATAGGGGCGGGTGGGCAGGATTCGTCCAGAGTTTACAATATATTTAATCTATAAAACCTGTTAAGTACAATGAGCGCATAGTCTAATTTTTTTCCATTTTGTCCTTTTTTGCTTGTTTTTTTTTTTAAATGTGTTTCACGTTAATACCAAGATCACCTACAGATTACAATTAATAACTTAGAATTCCATTTTATAACATTATACACTGGCTTGTATATATATATGTATAGCTTATATATAGATTTATACATATATAAAAACTCACACTGCACCAAGGAAACCCATGCTTATCGGCATAAGCAACAAAGAGAGCGACAAATACCGCAACGAAGAAAGTGCACCTTAGAACTTGTTTCCTTTTTTTTTTTTTTTACAATTGATACCGATATATGTGTCCCCAAGACTCGACTCAGTACCAAGAGATTCATACATCCTAAATTTATATTTGTTAGAGCTAATATTTAAAATAAAAAAAGAGGCGGGGGAGGCACAGAAGACAGATTCTCGGACTATCCTGCCATCCATTTGAGAGCGCGGGCGAGAGGGCGGGACGAGCCCAGCTAAGGGAGAGGCAGGAGCGTGCGCGGCGCCTGCAGCCTCTGGATTCCGTGGATTCCCGGCATTTGGGGCGACTGGGGGAGCTTTGAGCAGGGAGTTCTACCCCGCGGCCGGGGGAAGTGTGGATCCCAGCCGCGCACCCCGTCCGAGAACATCTGCACCTGTAGCTGCCCCCATTTATTCAGCCCTCCCCACCTGCCCTCCAAAACAAAACAAAAAACCACCTTGGAGCGCGAGGATCCCAGCCATGGCGCAGAGAGCGCACCTGCCGGGCGAAGAGGGGCCGGCGGCCCGCGGGGGCCAGGCCGGGATCCCAGTTTGGTGGCTGCCCGGTTGCCGGGTCCCTCGCCCTACTGCTTCTCTGGGGCGCCGTTGACCATAGGCCCATACAGGCCGCCGCCGTAGGTTGGCTCCTTGTGCACAGCGGCGGCCGCGGCCGAGCGGTCACGCATGAGATCGCTGAAGGCGTAGTCCATGGGCGGGCGGAAGCCGAGCGTGGGCACCAGGCCCGCAGTGGAGTAGGGCGCCATGAAGGCCAGGCCGCGGCTGTGCGCCGCCGCCGCCGAGTAGGCCAGGCGCAGCGGGCTCAGGCCCAGGGGCGCGCCCAGCGGGTAGGCGCCCGCCTCGGCGCCGAAGTGGCTGGCGTTGGGCTGCAGCGGCGAAAAGGCCGAGCGGCTGCTCAGCGAGCCCAGCGCCCCGGGCGCCATGGCGCCGGCCAGCAAGGGTCTGTGGTGCGGGGGTGCGGCGGGGCCGGCCTGCAGCGGCGCGGGCAGCGCGGGGCCCCCAGCGGCGGCGGCGTCGACGCGGCCAGGCCACGCGTCCTCCGCGGCCGCGGCTGCACTCACCGCGGCCTTTTCGGGGGGCGTGGCGGGGCCCAGGCCGGCCACCAGGCCCCCGCGGTGGTGGTTCAGCACTTGCTCGATGGCCTGAACCACGTCGCCGCCGCAGCCCTGCAACACCAGCTCCAGGACGCCGCGCCGGTGGCCCGGGAAGACGCGCGTCAAGATGTCCAGCGGCGTCCGCTGCCGTGGACCCGGGCCTCCGCCCAGCCCCGACGCCGGCGCGGCCTCTGCCTCTTCCTTGTCGGCCTCAGAACCGGATTCCGAGCCCAGAGGGCTGGCGGAGCCCGGGCTGTCTTCTTCGCCGCCGAGGCCAGCGCTGCTCGGGCAGCTGCCACCTGCCTCCTTGGAGGCCCGGGCCAGGGGCGACCCCGAAAAGGACTCGCCGTCGCCGTTTTCCGAGCCCGAGCCTGGCCGCACCTCCGGGGACGACGTGCCGGGACCCGAGTCCGCGCCGTCAGGTGACAAGGGCTTCCCCGGTGGCGGCTGCGGGCTGCCAGGGCGGCCTGCCTGAAGCAGTGTCTTGGGGAACAGGTCAAATTTCTGCAACTTGGCCTCTGAGAGAGGAGAAAAGGGGGTTTGAAGAGCGGTTAGCTGGGAGGTGACCGCACCCACAGCCAGCCCTTTGAATCCCAGTTTCCTTTCCTGCAGAGTCCCACAAACCTCACTCTAATCTAGTGCCCCCTCTTCCGATTTGCTCCAGCCCCTAAAGCCCTCTCCTTCTTCCCCTGTCCCCCCACCAGGGCCCTGTCCCTTTCCATACCCAGAACCCTGATCACCTGTGCCCTCTAAACTCAATGTCCAGGACTCCTTGTCCCACCTCACTGCCCCAACACCTCCACCCTTAACCCCTAGCGCCCCCTTCTCAGTCCTCCCCTGACCTGGAGAAGTGGCCTGGCCCAAGGTTCAATCTAGAGCCAACACAACTTTTATCCATTCCACACACTGTGTAGACGACCCCACTCCACCCCTTCGATTCCAAGAAGAACCAACCCTGTCCTGGGACCCTCTGGCCCTGAGCAGTATAGCAGGTAAAGGAAAGTGCTTTGGACATCTAGAGGCCTCAAGCCTCTCTACAGACAGAAGTATAGCCCTCATTTCTAACCCACCTTTTCCAAAACTAAGACCTAAGAAGTTCTTTCCTCCAAGTTGAGAGCTGAGCCCTTCCCCACCCCCAGCTCCCACCCCCCAATGATCCCGGCTTAATTCTCGTCCTCCTCGAAAAAGTCATGAGAGTCACAAAGAGGGTGGGACCGGACAGTGCGCAGGGAGGGAAGAGAAAAAGGGATCGAGGGGAGCGAGAGAGCGCATGCCATGAGAAAATGGGAACAAGTAGGGAGAGAAGCAGGAAAGGAGGAGGAGGGCACAAAATGCGGTTGTCGAAGTTGCGTTTGAAACTCGAGAAAAGGAATCACACGAGAAAAGGAAAAGAGGGCGTCTCAGTACCTAGGGAAAACGGTGCGGGATGGGGGGCATGGATGGGGTTCAGATCTCTGAAGAGAGTTGGGAAGGAGGGGAGGGAAAGGTAGCATGTGGAGGAGCACAGTAAAGGATAAGACTTGCGGGTTTTTGCGCTGGGGAGAAGCGAAGTGAGCAGGGAAGCAGAGACCTGTCTGCTCTGGGAAGAGAGATTAAAGGGCCTACGTTTGGGCCCGCGGTGAGAGGAGTAGAGCAAAGCTTCAGAAAGAAGATAAAGAAGTTTCTGTGTATACGACGAATATCAGGGGCTGGGTGTGCGGTGAACTCTGCAGTTGGAGCGTTTGGAGAAGGGGATTCTACTCCACGTACTGAGGCAAGTCCCCAAGCTGCGCGCCCTGTCCCGGCTCTGGTCCCTTCCCCTTCCTCTTCCCCTTCCCCTTTCCCCCTCCCCCCGCCCAGGCCGCGCCGCTCACCTGCGCCCCCCGCGCCTGCTGCTCCGCCTCCGGACCCTGCGGGTGCGCCGTTTCCGGGACCCCCGCCGTCGGCGGCGCACACTGAGCCAAAGACCTCATAGGCAGGCCGTGGCGGGATGATGCCGTTGGCGGCGGCCAGCGCCAGGCCCTCGGCAGTGCCGTAGAGCAACTGCAGCTCGCGCGCCTCGTTCTCCTCCTGCGCCTGCTGCCTGCGCAGCGCCACCTGGGCCGCCATGACGCGCTGGCGCTCGGCGATGAGCGTGCACTTGGCGCACAAGCAGTCCTTCCAGCGGCAGTAGCGCTTGTGGCCCTTGAGCGCCGACACCACGCCATGGTTGCGGCAGCGTGCGCACTTGGGGGTCCGCGGGTACTTCTCCGCCGCGCGCAACAACAGTGGCGGTGCCCGCAGCAAGCCGCCTGCTACGCTCACCGGCAGCGACGCGGCCGCAGCGGCCGCCGCCGCGGCCGCCGCCACTGACGCCACCGGCGGCCCGGTCGCTGTTGCTGCCGCAGTCGCCGCTCCGGGCACGCTGGGCAGCTCCGAGCGCAGCTCCATGGCCGAACCTGCCGTGGAAGATGATGGGGAGGAGGGAGAGACCGGCAGTGAGGAGCACGCGGTGCGCTAGACTTAAGCGCAGCCAGGAAGAATCCAGGCCTAGAGAGAGCAATTTCGGCCGCGGAAGTTTGGCTAGAGATTGTCAAATTGTTGGGAAGAGGCGCCTTCGGAGCCACCTCGTAAGGCCGAGCGCCCACAGCCCACCCCAACTTATTATATCTGATTTACGCGCTGGGTGTTAAGATTTCGCTTGAAACAGTAGCTCCACTGGGGGGGGGGAGGAAAAAGACATTTAAAGTGTACAGGTCACTGGATCAGATGGATGTAAAGAGGATTTGAAAAAGAAAATGTTATCCCCAAAAGTTTAGCTTAATTGGGGTGAGGCGGGTAGGGAGAAATGGGAATCAGATAAGAGAGAAAAAATTGACCTATCATTTAGGCTGATGCCAAAAGCAAAACAGGAAAACCTAGAGCAAAATGTTCAGTTTGGTGGAAGGGTGAAGAAAAGAAATGAAGGCGCAGAGTTCGGCTGGTTGGGTCTGGGGTATTCTGTGGGGTTTGTTGTTTCGGGTGGGAGAAGGAAAACCAGAAACAGAAAGGATAGCTTTAGGACAGAGTGAGGGTTCGAAAACAAAACAAAACAAATCCAACAACGCACGGGCAAAGTTAGGCCGGGTGGTTCAGAGGCGGGTACAAATGTGGGCACTAAAAGTACGGTAGGCACGGGCCTGCAGAGAGGGAGAGAGAAAACAGGTGCGAAACTGAGATTAAGAGGCCTAGGAGAAGGAGGATAAAGAGAAAATTCAACTGAAGAAACTTTCTTTCGATAGGTAAACCCAGCCCAAAGATTACTTTGAGGAGCAAAGAAAAACAGCAAAAACAGCTGATGTGGGTTTCTGGCACCCAGGGTCCTTGGGGGGGGGGTGGGGGGCGTGAGAGAGAGAAAAAAAAAAAACCTCGGGCAAAGGGGGTGGGGATGGGGTAAAACCCTTGGCACCATTTTAAGCCTTGTGGTCAGGAGGAGTAATCGGGAAGGAAGGCATTGCGCGAGGGCAAGATTAGGTGAGTTTCCTTCCTTTCCGTCGACTCCTCAAACAGCCCTCCACTCCCCTCCCGGTTTAGGAACAGGGTCGTCTGAAACGCCCTCCCCATCCTGGGGCTCCGCGGGACCCAGCTCCAGCGTATGTGCCTGCATTCTGGTCTCAGAGTTGTGTTCCTGGGACTTGGATGACCAGCAGGCCGCACCGAAGCAATGGAGTCACCTCTGGAATTCTCCATGCGCGAACGCAGGGGTCCTACCCGCGCCGCGGCCCCCAGAAGGCCCAAGCAGGCCCAGCTCCCAGCCTCCGCCTGGGGGCCCCTCTGGGTCCCCGGCCCGCGCCAGAGCCCAGGACCTAATCCTGGTATCTACCCGAGAATCTCAGACCATTTCCTATGCGTGCTGCCTCTTAACCCTGGTCCCTCTGGCCACGCATCCTCTAAAGCCAGCGGGGTCGGGCCTTACAATGGGGGCCGCAGGCGGGGCCAGCTTCCCTGCCCTCCCTGCGGCCCTCAGCTACCTGCCTCGGGCTCCGGGATCCTCCTCCGAGGGCGCCGCACGCGTCTCCCAGCTCCGCTCGCGACGCTGGCGCTCTTGGCCTCTTCCCTTTACCCTGGGCCCCTTATCTGACCACGTCACCCTCCTTCGGTCACCATGTCCGAACTTCCGGACCCCCTCAGAACGCAGCGCAGTTCAGCCCTCCCTTCGGAAGTCAGAGCTGGGGGCCCGCTTGGGGGCCGGCCGGCTGGAACCAGCGACCCGGCCGTCGCCGCGCCGCGTCCCCTCGCGGTGAGCGCCGGACGCCGCGCGTACCGGGGCCCAGTTGCCGGGCGCTGCCAGACTCTCAATGAGCCGCTCGCCCGCTCTATTGTTGCTCCTTAGGGCTCCATTAGGCAGAATTAGACAACAATGTGGCGCCTGCCATTGGCCAGGGGAGGCAGACAGCGCTCTGATTGGCCGGGCCCGCGCCCGGGGAGCCCCGCATTCTGCAGAGTCCGAAAGATTCGAAACTCCAAAAGCTCCACTGTGCTCCTCCTGGAGGGGCGGGGGCGCACCAGGGAAGGAGTGGAAAAAAAGTGGGCGAGGAGGAGCGTTGAAAATATCGTGACAAGTAGTTTCCTTGCGACCGAGAGCGTGTGAATTGCGCCTAATTACCGTGTCCTGTGCGCCTCTCCACGTAGACGTGTGTAACCCCTCGGCTTCTGGGGCGCGGGCTCGGCTGTGCGGCTCTCACTGGCCAGAGGCACTTGGCAAGGCCGAGCTTCCCAAGTGGCCTGACGGCCGGGGGTGGGATGGGGGCAGGTGACAATTCAATTACCGCGGTCGGGGTGGGAGTGGGACGGCGGCGCGGGGGTGGGGAGGGGAGGTGTTAATGGCATAAATGCCACGACGATTTTTCCTTTCTCCTTCCTCTTCCGCTATGGCATGCTCCCTAGTTCAATGTGTTTGGGGTACTTGTGGGCTGTTGTTTTGTTTTTACCTGCCGCCTTTAAAGCTCGGCTCCTTTATTTTAAAAGTCGTGATACAATAGGCATAACGGAGGGTAAGTGTGTTTTCTGAGGATTTGCGTTCTTAAAGAGGAGTCGAGAGAGGAGAGATGAAATTGCGCTTCCTATCGGCTCCCGCCTAGTCCCTTGCGCTCTGCGCTTTTTCTCCCCCAACTCCCTCGGCCCCTCTGCCTCCGTCTTGCTTTCCCTTCCTCATTTCTCTAGCAAGAAATTTCTTTTCTGGGTTGGTGGAATTCTTTTTGTCGTTCTAAATTAACGAATAGTTTGTGTGTGTGTGAGTGTGTGTGTGTGTGTTTTCGTAAACGAAATTTTAAAAGTGGTCTCTCCGTCTCCCCAGACTCTCTTGGACGCCGAACACGCATCCGTCTGTCTGTCCTTTCTGGCAGGACGCAAGGTCGCCGCAGGCCCCCAGAAGCACTTTTACCTTTCCCCTTACTCTCTTGTCCTGACGTCATGGCCCTGAAGAACAGTTCCTGCTGCTGAGGAGGTAACAGGTTTCGGATATTGTTTCCCTTGTGAATGGAAACATCTGGAATTAATGCCGCGGTCCTTGGGCGGGATCGCCTTCTGTTTCTATTCTTTGTGCCTTTTTTCGCTGCCTTTCTCTCCTTCTAATGTTCTCTCACTCCCATTTTTATCATCTACCTTCCTCTGTCTCCTTCACAGTAAAGAAAATTCGTTCAATTAATGAGAAAAAATGAACTTTCCCGTTGTTCTCCCTCCACTTCCGATCGTGCGTTTCCGCGTTGCTCTTTCGAACCTCCAGGCCCCGGGGCGGGGGCGGGGGCGGGGGCGGGGGTCTGGCCTGCGCGGTCCCGGGCGGAGACGTCCTGGGCGCCCAGATCAGATCCGGTGCGCCACGGCCTTGGGACGCAGCCACTCCCCACAGGCGCGGCCTCTGGGCCCTGCCCCGCCAGCCCAGTTGCCTTTGACGCTTGGAACTGAGATTGGAGGAGGAAGGCGCGACCTTCACGGCCCCAGCGCAGACTGCGGAACCTCGGCGCGGGGAAGAGCGGTGGCACGTTCCCCTGGATGAAGCCAACCCGAGGGTAGAGGATGGGGGTGGGGTGGCGGGGTGATTGGCAGAAGAGCCGGGCGGAGGCTTCCAGAAAGTTGACCAGGCCCAAGGAGGGAGTGCGCTCCAGCACCAAGAGAAACTGTGAGAGCGGTAGAAACCCAGCGGCTCGCTCTCAACAAATTCCACTGGCTGGAGCCCGAGAACGAGTTTAGGAAAAGGGGGTCAGCTCCCCAGAGGGTCTCCCGCGTGGAGTGAGGATAAGGGCGTGCATCGGTGGGGATGTCTAGTCCAGGAGCGCAGGTCCCAGACCCCACGTTCTAATACCTGAAGTACCCAAGGAATCTGTGCGATCCCTGGCGGGGGGAGGGGCGTCAACCGCGGCTTGATCCAGTGCTAGGGCTACCTTCGCCCAGAATGCCTTTAGATAAAGTTTTCGGGAAATTATTTTGAAACTAAATCAAAATAAACTATAGAAATCCGCCAAGCTTTCGGGGAGGGGACGATGGTCCAGTCACCCCTCTTTGCGCTTGGGGCCAGGCCACCGTGAGGGCCCATTACAGTCCTGGTGAATCAGCGGGAGCAGAGGGAACGGCCACGAGGACCCGGAGCGCTAACGCTGGCGAGTAAGGAACCTCCTTTTTCAGGGGGTGGGGTGGGGAGATGGCGCATCCTGGAACCGAGTTCAACCAGAGGGTATCTGCCCACGCCTAGAGCAGGCACCTCTCTCTTCTCTAGCTTCTCTTTCCTCACGTTCACAATCCCCACAGGTCCCAGACCCACAACCTTTACTCCCACGCCCCGAAGTTAGGATGCTCATGCGAGTGAGTGTGCTATGGAGGGGGTTTGAGTAACCGTCTGGGGCCGAGGTCAACGCATCCACCCCTCGATCTGGCAAGAATCCGCTGCCTGATTTCCCCGGCGGCGCTGAGGCTGCTCCTTCCTGACTTGGAGTGCAGTCGGAAGTGGTGAGGATGGACAGAGGATGCCCGGCCAGAGGCGCCAGCGGTGGGGAGAGCAGGCCCAGGGTGAGGCAGCAGGGGCTGGGGGACACCCCCCACCTGAATGTGGCTTCAACCTGGACGCAGCCCCCCGTATGCCTAATATCTCTATAGGTTTGGACCCAGCCGCAGACCCGCATGCAGTGACCGCCCAGGGGCTGTGCACGCACTTCTGATGCTGCCCTCCCACGCAGGTGGACCCCTCCAGAAGGTCCGATTGACCTCACAGAGCTCTCATCAGCGTGTCCCCACCCTGGCACATCCATTTGGTGCGTAACCTCGCACCCAGAGCCCACAGGCTCCCACCTCAGCAACCGCACACCCAGACTTGAGCACATCCTCATGCAAGCGTGTCTTTCGCTCCTACTCGGAGCCCCAGCCCTCCCCCCACCCCAGAGCCCTGCAGGCGGCTGGACCCCGGGCAGAGAACGCCTCCCGCTTCTTGGACAAATGAGACGACTGAGGGCAGAGGCCCGGTCCTTACACACTCACGCGCCTACGCACTCACACACTTCCTCTTAGCTCAGAATCGTTTGCTGAGGCTTCTGCTATGCCAGGGGCGGGGAGCCCGAGGTGAGCGCTCCTAGCCAGCACAACCCATCCCCACCCACATACCTGGCCAGCCCCAACCCCCACGCCCCTGCCCAGGCCGTGGTGGGGTTCCAAGAGTGGCCGCGGTGGACCCCTGGGGTGAGGCTCGAGTTGAGGACGAGGAGGGGGGAGGAAGTGCGGAGTGGGGCGAGGGTGAGGATTCGGTGGCGCTGAGCAGGAGCAGGGCCGGGGGCGCTGCCGGGGGACCCGGGAGGCGTTGACTTTTGCGCTGTTTGCCTGCGGCCTCGGAGCAAGCAGACGCCATCTGTTTGCCGGCTGCGGCGCGTCCCGTTTAATTACCCTCCCGGCAGCCTAATAGAGATGATATTAAACTAAATCTTTCTGACATTAAAAGTAATTATCCCCAAACCGGTGACTCTGGGATGGAATCGTCCCCTCCCGCCCTCGCCCCTCCCCCGGCTCGCCGGATTCCGTTAGTTTGGCTGCAACTTCACCAGTAAAGAGGGCGCGAAGAAAACCCAGAAGGAGAGTTTGGGGAAGGAGTCCGCGGGGCCGCCGGGTGCACGCGGTTTCCCGCACAACCACAGACGCTCCCGTACGCACCAATACGCGCGTGGGCACGCACACACACACATGAACCACGCATTCACAGGCACACAGACACCCAACGACCACCTTTTCCTCCAGGTCGACCCAAGAACCACGCTGATTAAGACCCTGAGCGGCGCGCGACACGAGGTGTACAGGGATAAGTGCGACCTGGTTTGCAGCCCCCGCCCATCCAAATGGCCCTTTCGGTTGTCAAACCCACCGACCCGGCCTAGATCAGGGCTAGGGTCAGAACCAGAGACTGGGGCACAATTTCGGAGCCAGAAAGAACCTCTCGCGTGGCGGCGCTGGGCTTCGCAGGCGCTCCACCTGTGAGCCGCCCTGCGCCTCGCGCTTCCCTCTGAATGTCTTAAGTCGCACCACCTTCTGTGAGGCAGGTCTTAGGACTCCACTTTACAAGTGAGAAAACTGACATTCAGAGGTGAAGTAACTTGTCTCACATCTCACAACTAATAAGGAACAGAGCCGGAATTCGAACCCAGGAGTACCAGACGCGCGCCCCTACCCAATGCAGATGTTCTGCACGGTTCCAGGCGCGGTCTCGGGCTGGCACAGGGGACGGGTGTGTGGTCCTGCTGCTGCCCGGACCCCGCGGGTGCTTAACCTCTTCCCAGGTGGGGGAGCCAGCTGAAGGCCGGGGAGCGAGGGTGCCGGCGCTGAGAGAGTGATCGGAGTCCGGAGCCCAGAGCCCCAGCGGCCGCAGCAGCCTCTGGATTCAGCCTCGGCGCCTGCAGGACCCGCGCAGGGGAGGCGGTCGCTTAGTGTCGCCGGGCTTCCTGTCTCCACATCTTTCTGGTTGGGCGCACATGAGCCTGGGAGAAACGCGCCGGGAGTGTTGTTCACCGCCCAACAATTTTCTTTCAGTTATTGAACGCCTACTGTGTACCTCCACTCTGCTAAGCGCTCAGTGTGTGTTGTCGCGCTTGGCACACAGTACTTGGCGGGAGGTGTGATGTCCACTTTTCACAGGCAAGGCGGCCAAGGTTCAGGGAGGCGACGTAACTTAACTTGAAGGGCTATCAGGCTGCTGAGCGCGGGGAAGATGGGAACCCAGATCCGACTCTCTGAGGCGTTTTTTCTCCTCACCTTCTGTTCTGGGCCGGTAGGAGCAGACCCGGGGCTCCTGGGTTCGGTTGATTCCGGTCAATTCTCTGACTGACCATTCACGGAAACTCGAGGAATCAAGTCATTCGTTCATGTAAGAGCATTTGTTGAGCACCTAGTATGTACCAGGCCCCAAGGTCTGGGGACCACAGATGGATCAATCGTGATGGGCCCTTGAGGAGCTCATTGGTCAATTGGGAACACCCATCAGTGACCTACAGTGAGAACAAGGACTGCGGTGGGAGTCCCTAATCTTGGGCATGAGGGAACGAGGGTCACAGGAGGGTTCCTGAAGGAAGGGGTAGCCGATGTGAGAGGTTAGGTTTTCCAAGGAGACATTGTCACTGTTTTGATAAAATATCTTATTATAAAACATTTTAGGGGAAGCAGCTGTGGCTCAATCAGTGGGGCTCCCGTTTACCATATGGGAGGCCCCGGGTTCGGTTCCCAGGGCCTCCTGGTGAGGGCAGGCCCGCCCGCACGGCGTGGTTGGCTGACCCAGCGAGCACAGGCAGCAAAGGGGGGGATAAATGAATAAATAAATAAAATCTTTAAAAAAAAAAAAAAAAAAAACATTTTAGGCAATTCAACAGTATATGTGGAATATATTTTTCTGAACTTTTCTGTGCACACACGTTGACAAAAATATACTTTTTTGTTACTTTGCAAATATGATGAACACCTCTTCATATTAATATAGATCTACATGATCTTTTTAAAAGGATTTCTTAGTATCCCACTGTATGGATGTACTCTAATTTGTTTATCTGAGTCTCTATTAGTAGGTATTTGGTTTGTTTCCAGTTTTTGCTATAATAAGCATTGCTGTAATGAACATCCTTTGTAAATTTGCCTAATTATTTCCTTAGGATAAATTCCTAGAAACAAGATTGCTTGGTCAGAGGCTTTATTTTTTATTTTTATTTTTTAAAGGCTTTTGATAGCTACCAGTCGGTAGTGCTCAGGAGAGACTGTATTGATGAACTCTCATCTTTTGATCTTTTATATCGTTGTTAATTCAAGGAGGGAAAACAGTATCTCATTGCCATTGTACTTTGCATTTCGTTAATTATTCCTAAATGTGTTGGTCACTGTGGGTTTTTTTTTTTTTTAATATTATCCATGTTTATTTTTATTCTTTGCTTATTTTTCTATCACAGAGCTTCTCCCTTCCTATTTGTAATAGCTGTTTACATAGTAAAGACAGTTGTATACTTTTATTTGCAACATAGGCTGCAAGTATTCCTCCACATTTTTATTCATCTTTTGACTGTTTATCCTGTTTTGTTATTGTTATATAGAAAAAATTTTTCTTAGCATAGCTAAATCTGGCCCTTTTTTTCTTTATAGATTCTATTTGCAGTATTGTACTTAACAAAATTTTTCCAAATCCAGTCTTCTAAGAGCATTCACTTATATATTAGCACTTTTTCATTATTTACATTTATATTTTTAGTTCATTTAAAATTAATTTTGATGGAAAGTGTGAAGTAGGTTTGTATCTTAATTCTTTTTCCCAAATGATTAGGCAGTTATCACAGCACTATTTAATGAGCCACCCTTTCCCCACTGACACGACATAACACCTTTACCATGTACTAAATTTTCAGGTGGCCTTAGGTTGGTTTCAACATTTCTTCTCTTTTCCAAAGAGTTGTTTACTCCTGCATCAACCTCACTTTAAATTATTGTAGTTCTGCAATACTTGGGAAAGCAAGTCCTCCTTCTGATTCCCGATTCTTCTTTTTCAAAATTCTCCAGGGTATTTTCAAAATATAGTCTTCTGAATAAATATTTTAGAATTTTTAAGTGAGTTCCAAGAAGAAAATAAAAGAAAAAAACTTTTTGTAAATTTAATTACCTTTAGAAATTAATTTGAGGGAGATTATGCATCTTCACAATATGGGATATTTCCATCTAGGACACAGTGTGACTTTTATTTAATTGCAACTTTTATGTCCCTTGGTGGATGTCTTCTTCTTCCTCTCGTTCTGTTTCTTAGACTATATAGCATATTCCTCATATTTATGTGGCTACTATGTGAAGGGAACCTTTTTCACCCATCGCAAAGAGTAACTGGTTATAGAAGGACCATAAGAAAGTTACTCATTCTAGTACATTTATCTTGTAAATGGCCTCCTTTCCAACCTCACTCCCACACCATTTTAAATTAATTCTCACAGTTTTCCAGAGGGAATTGGGAAGGACCCTGGGATTGACCAGCCGAGGGAAGGGAGGGAGGGGGATACAGAGAAAATGGTGAGTGCAAAGAAGACCACCTCATGGGCACATGCCAAACCCAGGGCCCCAGGAAAATCTGCAAATCGCTTGGATCTTTGCACCCACTTCATGTGGGGCTCATTAGGGTTCACTCACCTATTTAAGGCTCTGTCTCTTGGGCTGGATCAGCCTGGGTTTGAGTCATGGCCCCTTCTGTGAAAGATGGCGAGGGCCAATGGGTAGCCACACACTCCTACCTGGTAACTCCAGGGTTACCGACCAAAATGAGATATACAAGGGGTGGGGCTGGAAGGGAGAAGTCTAATCAACCCCACAGGCCACACACACTCAAAGGTTTTCCCTTAAATAAGGAATTCTCTGACTCTGACTTCTTCCACCCTTCACCTCCTCCTCCCCACCCCCCAGCCCCCCATTTCCTGTTGGGACACAGAGTCTCCTTCCAGGCCATCTGTGGATGGGTGAGTGAGTTCCTTAGTTGCATGACTGGCTCAGGGCCCTTCTCCAATTTGGAGCCCAATGCTAGTTGGCCCTGAGCCCTATATGTTAACCTCTTTCCTGGTCAGGGTAGAGGTGGGAGAGCTGGCTCACAAGTAGGCTTTCTCCCCCATTGGTAGGTTCAGCCTCTAAGCTGAGGATCCACTGATGCACAGGCCCTCTCTGAAGCCATACAGCCACCCATCTTCATCTCCAATTCATATCAGAGGAAATTGAGGCACAGAGAAGAAGTGACTTTCCCAGCTAGTGGTGGAAGGGGTGAGAACTGTTCTTTGCATTTCAGAGAAGAACGTAAGACTTGTTGGAGAAAAGAAAGTGGAGCTGAGTTCACATTCCCCACCCCCAGTTCCCCAGTTGGCTGCTGAGGATGAAGGCAGGAGGGGTGGAGGAAGAGAGGACTTTCCTTCCTTCTTTGCAGGCTTTTCTACTCCCTTTCTCTGTGCCCAAAGCCCCCATTCCCTCCCCCAGGGTTGACCATACTGTATTCTGTCCTCCAAGTGTCCTTCATGTGTCCTCAGCACCTCTGGTCACAGGGCCTGGGCTGAGCAGTGCTGCCAGTGCAGGAACAGACCTGGACCAGTCTCCTGCCTTTGTCACATCTCCTCCTCTGTAAGATGGTGGTAAAAATAACACTTTCATGGGATTATTGTGAAGATTCAATAACAATTTATATAAAGTCGTCTGTAATACTCGAAAATATTGAGCATTCTTATTTATTACATAGCTGCTGAATGAATGAATCCCTCTCCTTCCCTTTGTTCCAAAGGGAACAGTTCCCTTTGCAGGACCTTTTCACCTCCATCAGAAGGAAGACTGGGGAGTGGAGAGCTGGCAACAGGCGTTGCTTCCCCAGGTGATCTGCTCCTCAATTCTTATCTGAAAACTCCCTCCAAAATAAAAATTCTGGTGGATTTGCATGGCTCCAAGACCTTCTGGTAGGCCCAGGGGTGCTTAAGGTCCCAGAGGGACTCTGGGCCATTTCCTTTTCCAAGTCACCTCACCTTTCTACCCACCACTTTCTCAGGGGCCCTATTAACCAGAACATGTTTGCCTGCGAAGCGCAAAGCCATACTGTCCTGTAGGGGCCACGGAACCCAGAAGCTCTAGTTGGACTGGAAATAAGCAGAACCAGGGATGCCCCCAAACAATGGGGTCCCTGATAAGAGACAAGTGGGAGGTGCTTCCTAGAGGCTGGTGGTGGGCCCCAGGCAGCACTGCTCCTTTCTTAGTCACTGGAATGTAGGATGTATTGGGCACCTACACTATATCCCAGTCACTCGCTTTAGCTTTTTCATTCCTGCTAGATTACCTGCCTCTTTTTTTTTTTTTTCATTACATAAGGTTTATTCTTAGCTTTATTGCCTATAGTCTCTAAGATGCAACTTTATTGTGCCTTTGCAAACAGGCTACATTTCTTTAAAAAACTGATAAAAAATTTTTCATATATATAGCTCTATATGATAGATTACAGTACAACACTATTCTTGTTACATAGTTACAGAATTACTAAAGAACCCCAAAGCACAGGGTAAGCAAAAGAAATACAATCCTGGGAAGCGGTGTGGCTCAATCAGTGGGGCTCCCGTTTACCATATGGGAGGCCCCGGGTTCGGTTCCCGGGGCCTCCTGGTGAAGGCAAGCCCGCCCGCATGGAGTGGTTAGCTGACCCAGCGAGCACAGGCAGCAAGGGGGGGATAAATGAATAAATAAATAAAATCTTAAAAAAAAAAAAAATACAATCCTGAGCCTAGATACCCCATATTAGAGATAGGAAAACTGAAGCTCAGAGATGCTTCAATTACAAGCCAATCACTATTCAGTGGAAGGGTTGGGACTCAAACCCAGGCCATATAATTCCAAAGTCTGCCATGTCACTACACCTTCCTGCATTTAGTATGCCTTGATAATAAAATGAGTAACTCCATACCTTTGTACATATTTTAAAAAGTAGTTGATGCTTATGTAGCACCTACTGTGTTCTAGATACTGTTCTAAGTGACTTTATGTGTATTAACTAAGGGTAATATTGTTTTCCTTTTCCCCAAACACGGCTCAGAGGGGTCATGTAACTTATGCAGGGCCACATAGCTAGTAAGTGGTGGAACCAAGATACAATCCTCAGCAGTCTATCTCCAGAGACCAAATTCTTAAGTTTCTTATTTAGTAATTTTAATAAGCATTTGTTGATTCCAGAGACTTTGTTGAGTATATAAAACCCCCTCCAATTTGGCTTAAACTAATAGTAACCTCCGTGCCTTATCTTCTTTCATCCCCTACCCTCTACCCTGCCCCCTCCACATTTACCCTATGCTGTATGACACCAAATCTTTCCCTCTTTCCCAAACTGGCCATGTTCTCACTTTTCTGTGCCTTTGCACATGCTGTTCCTTCTTCCTGAAACACTCTCCTCCATCTGTTTGCCTCATAAATACCTGCTTCTTTAGGATCAAGCTAAGTCATATTGAGTTAAAAAGCAAAGTGTAGAACAGGGTGTAAATATACATATTTAAGGGTGGGAATACGTATGGAGACTATTAGATTGTTCTATCTTTTTAATATCTCCATTATATTTATAAGGAAATTTTTGCAATATGCCACCCAGGATTGGGTTAGTATATATCACTGTGCCTGGCAAGTGTCTGGTACTGGTGCTGCCTAGCTTCTATTTGGGAGGCATTTAATGTGACTTTGGAGACCAGCAAAGGAGAATCAGAGAGGTTAAGTGACTTGCCCAAGGTCACACAGCTAGAAAATGGTGCAGTCTTTAGTCAAATAGTTCTTATTCCAGAGAACTTATTCTTCCCTCTATGCCCATGACCTCCCATAGACAGAGAAAAGTCATAAAATCCACTTGTTTTTTATATGAAGAAGCAGAGGCATGTAAGTGATAGCTGTGCAAGCCAGTTCCTCATTGATGCTTGGTGTGGTTCAAGGCATGCCAGAATATGAGGACCCAGGCAAATCACTTCCCTGCTCTGAGCCTCAATTTCTCCATCTATAGAATGAGGAAAATGTAGGCCTGCTGTATTTGGAAATACTCTGAAATGAGAAAAGGACTATGCAGATCCAGGTAGGAAAACTATGATTCCCCTATGGGTGGCTCAGTCTATTTCCAGAGATGGCAACCATCTCTGGAAATATAGTAAAGTTCCTGGCTGCCCACCTGGTTCCCTCACATGTGTTTTCCACCCCATTCCAAAAACACTGGGAGAAAAGTTTCAGTGAGACTTTCCTTGTTGCAGAAAAGCCCTATGCAAATGTTACCAGTGTGTGCCCAAGTGAGGCAGATAACATTTCCAGGGCCTGGAGACTGCGTTCTGATCCTGTAGGATGCCTGCCTTTTCTAAGTCTGGGATCTCAAACTGCCAGGATTGGCCAGGCCCATTTTCAGAGTGGATGCTGGCCAAGCTTCTGGATGGGGTTTACCTTTACCCAGAAGCCTTTCTGACCACCTGAACTGGGGTTCTTCTCTGGGTTTCACAGTTCCTGGAACTCCTCTAACACTGACCACGCTCGTCTGTCATTGGTGGCCTCCATCTCCCCCCAGTGTGGGCGTTCTGGATCCAGGGCAGGGACCGAGATTCCAGTGTTTAAGAAAAGGCCTAATTTCCTTTGCTTTTTTGCCCATTTTTTGAATGTCCCAATCCACTAATTATATTTTATTTTGTTTTGTTAAAAAAAAAAAAAAAAAAAAAAAAAGAAAAGGCCTAAGTGATGAATGGATGAGTCAAAACTGACCTGATTTTTATAAGGCAAGCTCTTAAGTGTGGGTCTGCTTAAAAGTATAGTGGAAAAAAATACTTGCTTTGGAGCTGTACTCATGGGTATTTTACACAGTGGCTATAAGACTGTGAGCAAATTACTTGGCCTCTCTGAGCCTCAGTTTATCAATGTTATGAAATAGGGATACCTATTACCTCATAGGGTGGTTTTGTAGTTCATTCACTGACATAACATTTACTATCTGCTCTGTGCCAGGTCCCATGGGGATGGGCCTGTCATGGTCTGGAGAGACTTTTGTGCAATCACAATAAGGTGATAAGTGCAAACTGACAAGGGAATTAGAAAAGGTCCCTCCTGAGGGTTCCAGAAGGCCTTCTGGAGGAGATGTAGAGTGGAGAGATAAGACCCTGAACTCTGGA
>JAKSZT010053883.1:45485034-45632851 GCA_026826555.1 Tolypeutes matacus
CTTCTGGAGGAGATGTAGAGTGGAGAGATAAGACCCTGAACTCTGGAGCCAAACTGCCTGTGTTTGAATCCTGGCTCCTTGGTTTACTAGCTGTGTGACCTTGGGCAAATGTCCTAATCTCTGTGTCTCAGTTTGCTCACCAATAAAGTGGGGGGCAATAATAGCTCCTACTTCATTGGATTGTTGTGAGGAGTAAATGAGTTAATGAAAGTAAAGCACTTAGTGACTGGCATACAATAAATGTGAAGTGTTTACTATATTATCAACAGGTTTTTATCAAGCACTTACCCTGTGCAAGATTCTGCTGAGGGATAAGACAATAAACCAGACACAGAGCCCCTAACTTCATGGTCTTTATGCCTTAAGCAAAATCTGAGCTGAGTCTTGAAGCACAAATTGCCTCTTTTCTAAGGAGAGGGCTGAGAAAGGAATTCAGGGGATGCTGACATTTAATAGACAGGCAGAGCAGGAAAACCTTGCATGGGGGACAGAGAGGGATTCATTAGAGAGAGATGAGAGGAAAACTAGGGAAGTGCAGTATTCTAGAAGGCAAAGAGGGGAAGAGGAGAGTGTGTGAGAATTTTTATTATAGTCCACTATCTTCAGGGAGTAGTGACTCACTGATGAGACGAAACAAAGCAGACATGAGCTTTGAGTACAGATCCAGAGTAGAAGCCCAGGCTCTCTCTCTACCAACTGTGTGTCACTGGAACAGTGACATAATTTCTCTGAACCTCAGTTTTCTTAACTATAAAATAGGGACAATAGTGCCAACCTCACAGAGTAATTCTAAGGGTGGCAGGGTAGGACTGAGTATATAAAACCACAAGCATTGTGCTGGGCTTGCCTAGATACTTAACACCAATTCCTTTACTTTTTTTTTTTGAGGTACTGGGGGCTGGGGATTGAACATAGGACCTCGTATGTGGGAAGCCGGCAGTCAACCACTGAGTCACATCGGCTTCCCTGAGTTGGTTTGTTTTGCTTGTTGTTGTTGTTTTCAGGAGTCACCTGGAACTGAATCTGGGACCTCCCATGTGGGAGGAGGGCACTCAATGGCTTGAGCCACATCTGCTTCTCCTTTACTTTTTTCTTTCCTCTGCAACTCCAGTTGGTTTTGCTCCTGCTCTGACTAACTTCTTCAGTAACCACTGCTGCATGGCTGCTATTTACCAGACCCTGGGCTGCCTCTGGAAATAAGCAGATTGAGATCTGGTCTGAGCCCTCAAAATGTTCTCAGATGAGTTTGAGGTTAGAGATGGAAGTGACCACCTTATTAGTACACGGGCATCATTATTTCTTTGCTTAACTTCAGTTAAAAATAAATTTAACACTTATTTTTAAATAACAACATTACTGCATGCTTACTGTGTATGAGGCATTTTGCTGGCCTTGAGGATATGAAGTGACTCAGACCCCTTGGGAGGCTCAGAGTCTGCAGGAGGACAAACAAGCAGAGAGTTATGGTTCAGAATGACCCCGTGCTATGAAAAGGGCAGCACCAGGGGCTGAAGATGTATAGCACAGGAACCTAACCTGAAGGGTGTGTGGAGGATGTGGCAATGGCCAGGGAAACCATGCTGGAGGAAGTGCAGTCTAAACTGAACGTGAGGGATGGATGGGTAGGAGTCTAGTGCTGAGGGAAGGGCTCTCAGGGCAAAGGGAAGAGTGTGCAAGGTCCAGAGGTGACAGGAAGCTGGTGCTGAGGGCATGGCTGAATATGGGGATGGGAAGGGAGTTTGGGACTAGATCACAGGGATCTTAAACACCAAGCCAAGAGTTTGAATTTTACTCTGAGGGCTATGGGAAGCCTTTGAGGGGTTTAAAACAGGGGGTGACATGATGAAGCAGGTGTCTTAGAAAGCTCATTCTGGCAGCTGTGGGGAGACTGGTCTAGCAGAGAAGGGGCTGTAGAAAGAGATCAGTTAGGATGTGGTTTTATAGACCAGGTGAGAGATGACAAAGGTCTGAAGGGAAGAAATGGTAGTTGGGGATAAAGGATGAAGGAACAGGGAATGGATTTTAGAGATGTTAAAGAGGTAGAAACTACAGGATCCTTTTAAAATCACTCCATGTGTTTAAAAATAAAAGGCACTTCTTAAATTCTAGCTCCTGACACATTTCTGTGAAACAGTAATACTGAGAGCTCTTGGGGAATGAGTCATTTTGGATAGCTGAGTTTTCTATAAAAATATGGCTTTACCCTTCTTAGTACCCACCAATATCTTTTAAGTGTTATCATAATTACAATTATTATTTGAAATACCTTATTAACATGCCACACTTTCCTTGGAGGCAGCACTGCACAGTCAGACATGGCAAGGGCTCACGCACGTCACTTCATCTTTTTGAGCCTGATGCCTCTTCAAAATAGGGTCAAGATCACCCACCTGGCAGGGCTGTTGTGAGGTTATATGAGATAATGTATATAATCCTTCGAGCACAGTATTGGGCATGTCCTTAAATGCTCAACATGTTAGTCCACCTTCTTTCTTCTTCCCATGATGCTCCAGACTTATCGTTAGGGACACTGGTAACACAGTGATACTTTGCAGGGCTTTTTGACCCTTCTGTGAAAAGCCTCATAACAGTGCTCCTGGACTTCTTGTGTTTGCTTTTCACGTTTTCTGTGTCCTCTGCCATGAACTGCCAACTCTCATGTTGTCATTACCTCACTCTCCTTTCCTACTATAATCTCATAAATTTGCAGACCAGATGATAGCTGTTCTGACTGCTTTATACTGGTTCATTTACAGTCCACAGAACCTTATCAATCAGGTACTATCCACACTTTTAAGCTAAAAAGCTGAGGCATGGAAGGTTATGATATCCCACGGACATGCTGCTAGTAAGTGGAGGAGTGGGCTTGCACCCAGGCAGTAAAGCTCCAGAGGCTGTGCTCTTAACCACACATTATACCACCTCTCAAAACCGAGAATCATGACTAATAGATAGTATACAAATAAGATTGGTGATCAAGTCTCTTTTGTTGATATTTCTTTGCAGATCAAACTTTTAAAATGCAGGAGAGAGGCACTGCATGGCTGGTTGGGGTTGTTAAAGATCATTTTCTAAAGCAGAATATTTGAGACAAGGGAGAAAAACTAAATGCAGAGGAGGGGTGGGAGGTTCAAGGCAAGAAAGCCTTGTTTATGCATCCCACCCTCTTTAAAGGATGCAGCTTTCTTTTAGGCAAAAATATGGCTTTATACAAAGAAGAATGGACAGCAGGGACCAGAGTCAACTTCCTAAATAATCTGTTTTTTTTGCATGATGCAAATGGTGATGTTAAATTTTGGGGCATCAGCAGATCCCATTCAGAATCTGATGAATATAGATTTTCCCTTCCAGAAAAAGTATACATTTAGCTTCTTGTACACACTTTTAGGGGATTTCAAGGTTCATTCTTGGGCATGAAATTGAGATTCTATACGGAAGAGCAGTGGGTCTTAAAATTAGAAACCAGAGTTTGAATCCGAACTCTTCTACTGACATGCCGTGTGACTTTTAGCACGTGGCTACTGCATCCGAGCCCCATATGCAAAAACAGAATGATTACCTCTGCCCTGCTTCCCTCACAGCAGTACACTGTGCTGAGTGTGGAAGGCATGGTAAATTGCAAAGTGCAGTATAAATGCTGTCAGGACACTGGGGTTGAGAGAGGTTACTTACTGTGAATTCACACAGCTACTATGTGGCAGAACCAAGGTTCGATCTGGAAAACAACAAAAGTCTCTAGAACTTGTTTTTGTGTGTGTGTGTGTGCGTGCATGAAGATCTCCCTCCCCCCAAGAATGTTTAAAAGGATAAAATGAGATAATGCATGTGAAAATGTTACAGAATGTAAAATGCAATGCTCATGTGAATTACTCCTGGACTGTGTTTAGGATTTCATGTCCTGTACACCTGCAAGATCCAGAGCTGGATAGTTTGAGGCTGAGAGGGGTGTATTAGTATGCCAATTAGTGATGCCGCTAATGGAAAAAATTAAGACCCTTTCCCACATCCAAATGAAGAATTTCCATGCTTTGGGAGACATCTTCCAAAGCTCTTCAATCTCTTTAAAACTCAATCCACTGACCAGCACACCCAGGTCAGCATGTCTAGCTTTTGGGAATTTTAATATAACTGCAAACATATTTTATGATTCTAATGTCATCAACAAGGTAAAATTTATAGAAGTCTAAATGCTATTCACCTACATTAAAACAGAAGGATTCCATAAAAGGTGCTCTCATTCAACTCAGACCTTACAATTCAGAGACGAACACCAGCATGTCCCATATAACTAGTGGTGCCCAGAGCATGACATCTCAAGCCAGAAACCTCAGAAAAAATGCACTTCTGAGAGGCAGTGGGAAATTGACAATACTGCTTAAATCTTCAAACGAATGCACAAATGATAATCTAAGAACACAAGGGAGTGAACTGGAATGGGGGATGACATGGAGCCCTGGAGCTTCACTGTAAACAGCTGGGCATAAGAACACCAAACCAATGTTCTGACTGACCTGCTCACTGCATCTGGAAGCTGTGATGTAAAGCCTAAGGAAGTCTAACAGCAAGAGGAAGAATTGCAAAGGACACTGCTATTTTTGAGGTGACTGTAAGTCACTTAATGTTTTCTTGTCATGTAATGCATAATGAAATGTGTACAAGTCATTTTAATTTTGTGCTTGTATGAAAAGGTATACAACTGCTTTGGCTTCCTGTTCCGGAGCTCAGTAGAGCAGAATGTCATGAGTGAACAGTGACACATAGCTGAGGCCTTTCCCAGCACTGAAGCCTGAGGTCTCTCCTCATCAGAGGATTTCATGGGGCTGGGCAGGCCAGACTGAGAAAAGAGATGAGCCTTCCAAGACAGGTTTGGAAAGGGTGTGCCAAATTCACACACATTCAAGTCACATTTAATAATTTTCATGAAATTGGTTGCAAAGTAAAGTCTATATTGTTGGAATACAGAAGTGAAGGTGAGTGGGAGGGAACAACATGATGAAGTTACACCCAAATCATTTGGAACAAGTTAAACATTAAAGTGAATCAGAGTCCCTTCCCTCAAACCCCCACCCATACCTCTGCTGCAACTCCTGAGTATGGCCTGACTTCAGGGCTGCAGCTTCTTCACAGCAGCTACAGAACAAGATCTACCTGCAAGAAGAGCTAATGCCCTAGTGCATCTGTAGCATTGGAAATGACTGTCTTGTGACAACCCTAGGTTAGGGAGGTAGGAGTGGGGCTGGAGAGAAAGTGCTCAGATTAAACTCCCCCCACGGTGGGTCTCCCTTCCTTTCAGCTTCCCTGAAAGCTCCTTGGGGCCAGAGAAGGCCCTTATCTAGGTAGACAGATCCCTAGTCTGTTAGAAATACATCCCTTTTAAGAGAGTGTTCAGGTGAGGTTCCTGGTTGGAGCATCAGAGAAAAGACACACGTAGGAATTTTCTTGGCCAACGTTCTTTGCCCTTCTGGGCAAAGGGAAAACAATGAGGCATATCTCTAAGTTCAGTTGGAATCTTCTCTTGGCTGGGACCAGAGAATAAAACCCAGCACTTAGACTGGACAAATACAAAATGCCAAAATCAGGATCCCAACCCCTAGGATAAAGCCCACAGTGACACAAATGCAGATATGGAGAAACATTCCTGGACTAAAAAGAAATCATTGCCTGTGGAAGTATAAACACCACTCCCATGAATTAAACCCCAAACCTGTAGATTAACAAAAATCCACATTTACCAATTCGAACCCCAAATTATTTTAAGTAGGCTCAGGCAACACATGTCTTCTGAACTGAGCCCACAAGCTTGCTCTCTTAAATATATGAAGTCTGAATTTTCAGCCATAGGATGAGACCCCTTTCATTTGAGATGGGAGTCCAATATCTGATATTAAAACATCAAAAGAGTGAAATAGTGGAGCCAAGTTTCTTATTACAGCTGGGCTCAGAGTCCAGGGAGCAGCTGATCAGATTTTGGTGATAGACAAGGTACTTAAATCACCAATGACAAGGTCCAAATGGGTGATGGAGTAGAAGGAGGGAAAGAGAGAATTGTGTTCAGGGTACACTGATGTACCAGCAACCTAGGAGCTGGTATCCAGGAGGTTCTAACAGCCAAAATGCAAAGCTAACAGTAGCTTCCTGCAGCTGGGCCAGATACCGAAGTCTTGGTACTAGTCCTCTCTTCACGCTAACATCCACATTTTGTGCTTGAGCAGTTTCCATGCTGCAAAAGAACAGCAAATACCTCCTAGACAGAACCTGGAGAACCCAAGGCAGCAGCAGCAAATAAAAATCTTGCATATATGACAAATGCAGTCCTTAGAACCTTACATCCTAGCAAAGAAGTCAGAAAGTACCAACAAAAATGATATGTTTTTTTCTCCTACAACAATGTTTAATCTCCATGGTGAGAATGTCCCATTTTACTTTTTTCCTGCCTCTTAAAATTAGGTGACAAAGTAGAAATCCAGTCATGAAGTTAAAAAGGCAGAGGTTTATGAGCCCTGGTTCAATGAGACATATCAAACACACAGCATCCTGGCATCACAGGACAGACAGAACTGTCCTAGACACTGTGAGAAGATGGACACTGGAGAGGTAAAAATTCTACTTATTGATCACTCACACTTGAACAGTGCATTAGTCACTGAATGAGGGCAAGGTGAAGGAGTTAGGGGAGGGTGGCAGAGTTGTAATTCTCTGCCTATATAATGAGGGTTTGAAACATATACTCGAGGATGGGAAATTTTAAGTAGCTATGTTTATTTTTACTTTTTTTCCCAGCAATCTTGCAAGAGGCTGAATTGTGACATTGAATTGAGTGAGAAGAGCATGTTGGGTGGGTTGGTGAGGAGCCCTTCTCTTGACGCAGGCCTCTGTCTTGTCAAGGAATGGCTGGTTCCACTGCTGGGCCATGTTTACTCTTTTGCTTCAAGGAAAAGGGTTTCTTGAGGGAACAGCTTTACTTCCAATAATGATTTATTTGGGTCCAACTGGGTTACCTAGAAAGCAAGAAAGCACATACTGAAAAGATTGGAAAGCACTATTTTCTCCACACGGCACTCAGGTTTTATCTATGTACGTTGATTTTGTACCTACTATGCATTGGAATGAACAGTTTCACATCTATTACTTTATTTGATCCCCAAATAATCCTATGATGTAGGTGGTCTCATTCCCATTTTAGCAGTGAGAAAACCAGAGCTCAGAGAGAGGTCAAGTTGCAAAGCTTAGTGGAAGAACCAGCATTTGATCCCAGGGCATAGGTTCAGGAGACTTGATCTCTTCCTGGGCAGGTGGAGGTCCCTGGCCTCTGGCACATCTCAGCCTGGCCAGCAGCACAGGGGGTCCTCAGGAAAAGAAGCTGGTTAAATCACCAACTGGCATTCCTGAGGATCTCTGCTTGGCTAACTTCTCATGGCAGGGAGGACCTTTTCTGCTTGGTGGGACAAGAATTAAGCCTTTGAGGCTGATCTTCCTGCTAAAATTCCATGTAAGAAACTGTGGCACGTCTACTCCATCGTGCCCAGAGATGAGTATCTCACCTGATGAGGGGCTGGAAGAAGGATGCCTTGGGAGACATATCACAATCTCCTTGTTGAGCGGGGATGGTTAGTTTAAAAAAATAAGTCGCCATCATAATATTTTATATTTTAGGAATTAAAAATCATTATTGTATAATATAAACTACTGAAAGGAAAGCTAGATAAAATCTTCTTGGTTCAATGGGATATGCTAGTCATATAGGGATCCTGAACTAGGTTTATATTCTCCTAGGGATGTGGAGGTTCTCTAAACCTGAGGGTGAGAAAAAGAAACAATATTCTCCTGAATATAAAAAGGGGTCATACATTTGAAAAAGTTGATAGATACTAGTTTAGTGGAAAGGACATGGGCTTTGGAACCGGGAAGACTCTAGTTTAAATCACAGCTGTGTTGGCTATTAGCTTTGTGGTTTTGGAGTTAGTACCTATATTAAAGGGTTGACGTGAGGATTTAATGAGAAAAAATATATAAATAGCATGGTGTCTGGCACAGAGCAGGTGTTCTATGATGGCTTCTGTGTGTGTGAGTGACTGTAAGGAAGGACAGACACACAGATAAATGGGCAGCTCTGAGTGTGTGCTTGGGGGGCCAGGTAGAGCCTGAGGCAGGCCACTGTTCTGCTAGAGGCAGGAGCTCTGGGCCTGTGAGCAGACTTGCAACACCTGAGGCAGGCAAGCTTGTCCTCTGCTCAACTCAAGCCACATCTAATGAGACAGCTCTGTTGCCTTCTCCCAGCTATGGGAGCCCCTGGGGCCAAGGCCTCGGAGGCCCTGTCACAGGCAGGCAGGTGAGCTGGAGGAGGAACACTATCCTCTGATTGTATACTAATGGAAACTAGTATGCCCAAGAGGGCCATTAAGGAGACACACACACACACACACACACCTCCTGAATCCTCCCCGCTTTCAAGAACCCAGAGTGGTATCTTTTGGGCTATGGGCAGATGGGCAGGAAGGGCGGGAGAGAGGGCCCAGCCTGCTGTCTGTCTTCCAATGCACTGGGGGGCAAGCTGCTGGCAAATGTTTACATACTTCCCCAATTAACGCACAATACTGCGCTGGCTTCTGTCAACAAACAGAGCTATGCTGCCTCTGCTTCTGACTTGTTGGCATTTTCTGCCCAGCTGCTTCCGCTATTGTTCTTAATTAACATGCCAGAGCTCCTCCGGCATCTTCTACTTTGTTATTTGTGGTTTGTAAACATGATGTTTGCTGGGAGAAACCAAAATTATAATATTGCTCAGAGGCGTGAGTATCGACAGAAGATATTCTAGGAAGCCAAAGAGGCTAGGAGGCTGGAGCATCAGGTCCAAGTTCCACCCTGCCATGACTGCCCACATGCAAGATTAGAGGTTCAAAAAATCACATCCAGTTTTCACATGAGAAAACTGTGTCCAAAAAAATTAAATTGCCCAATCGCTTTAGTGAGAGACCTGAAACTTGGGAAGAGGAAACAAACTCCTTAAACACCTATTATATGCCAGGTTCTTAAAATGTTACCTTATTTAATCCCCACAACCATGTAAGGTAGGTGGAGATGAGACAATTGAGGCTAGAAGTGGTTTAAGTCACTTGTTTAAGGCCACATGGTTGGTAGGGGTCCGTCTATAAAGCATAATGATTAAAAGAGTGAAGCAAACCTAGATTCAAATCCCAGCTCTGTTACTTACTACCTGTATGACCTTGAAGAAGTTGTACAACCTAAGAGCCTCAGTTTTCCTATCTGTAAGATGGGATTAATCAGTCTGTCCTTTATGGGTAGTGATGATTTAATGGAATAATGCTGGTGAAGCCTCTGGTACAGTGTCTGAGCCAGTAAAGTGCTCAGTAGGTAGTGGCCAGCACTGGCTGGATCATTGCCTTTGGGTAGAAGCCCTCCTGGTCTGTCTAATTTCAAAGATGAAGCTCTTTCCCTGGAGCCTCCTGAAGCTCAGGTTGCACCAAGCTACCTTTCTTTTTTCTACCCAGCTGCTTAGCAGGAGGGCTGCCCTTTCCCTGATGAGGTAATGCATGATGTCTAGAGACTCCTTTCTATGAGTTCAGTGGAGTTGTGCCACCAGTGGACTGCTTCAAAGTAGAGATGGCTCTGCTGGGGCTGCTCAGTCTGGTGCTCCAGACCACAGGCAATTGTTTTTTTTTCTATGAAGGTCATTTTAGACAGGAATTTCAAAGTAAACAAGGACAGTCTCTGTTTCCATTCTCATTTGCCTGGTAGGGAGGAACCTAAAATTCATGTTCTCTGAGGAAGAGCTGAAGAAAGGGAGATTGCTGCCTGGAGAGAGGGTATTTGGAAGTGGTGGTGGTGTTGCTGATGAGGGGGCTATGTCAGCCTTCTTTGGTCATTTGAGAGCCTGACAAGTAGAAGACGGAGCAGATGTGTACTGTGTAGCTCCAATGGGTAGAAGTAGGACTGGTGAGGTAAAACTGCAGGGAAGCAAAACACAGCTGGTCAGAAAGAATCTTAACAGAGCAGCAGCTGATGGTGTGGCTACTACTGCTTCTCTTTCTTTCACCTTTCTTCCTCCCTCTCCTCCTCCTCCTCTTCTTCTTCATTGTCATCATTATAGCAACAACTATCATTTATTGAGCACCTACCATATAGTTGGAGCCATGCTAAATACTTTACATATAGTACTTCAACCAATCCTCACAACAGCCTAGCAAAGTAGGTATTATTATTGCCATTTTAAGATAAAGATACCATGGGCTATCTTGTCCAGGCCTGTCCAAAGATTATGGTTTCAACCCAGGTCTGCCTGACTCCAAAGCTCATGATAACCAGTATGCTACTGGCCAACATTTCAACAAGCTGTCTTGGGAAAATGGGAGGGTGGGGAAGGGAAGGAAGGGAGAACTGCTGTTCTCCCTAGAAGCATTCGAATAGGGGTTTATTTGCAGATTATGATAATGATTATAATAGCTACCATTTATTAAGCTACTTTGTACCAGGCATATTCTAAGTACTATACATTGATCAACTAATTTAATCTTCATAATAACCCTCTAAGGTTGGAAGAATT
This sequence comes from Tolypeutes matacus, assembly GCA_026826555.1. NCBI lineage: Eukaryota > Metazoa > Chordata > Mammalia > Cingulata > Chlamyphoridae > Tolypeutes > Tolypeutes matacus. The sequence continues at coordinate 45,495,596 of JAKSZT010053883.1, forward strand.
ATCACCCCCATTGTACAGATGAAGAAACTGAGCCATGGGTAAGATGAAATAACTTGCCCAACGTCTCACAGCTATTAAACTCAAAGCCAGAAACAGAATCAAGACAAATCTAGCTGTGATGGTTAAGTTCATGTGTCAACTTGGCTAGCTTATGGTGTCCAGTTGTTTGGCCAAGCAAGCACTGGCCTGATTGTTACTGTGAGGGTTTTTTATGGCTCTAAATCATTAGTAAGTTGATTGCTTTCAACAACGACAGAACTCTTAAAAGGAGATCAGCAAAAAGTCTTAAAAGGAGAACTGATGACTGCAGCAGTCAGAGAGTATTTCCTTCTCTACTTCAGCCAGCCAGCTTCTCCTGGGGAGTTCATTGAAAACCTTCATGGGAGTTTCCAGCTTGCAGCCTGCCCTACAGAATTTGGATGTGCCCACCCCCATAGTCATGTGAGCCAATTCCTATAATAAATCTAAAAATATTTACATAATATATATCCTGTTAGTTCTGTTTCCCTGGAGAACTCTGACTAATACACTAGTTTGGAAACCTTGTGTTAAACTACTAGACTATATTGCCAGAGGTGATGCTGAGAGTGGGGTCCCACACATAGAAGGAGGTTGGATGAGATAATCCTGAGGCTGCTTCTAACCAAGCTTCCAAGCTAGAAATCTTCATTTTAAGAATGGCAAAAGGTCAAGGGTGAGGAAAAAAATCCTGAAATGTTTATAAAATACAAATACAAAAACCCAATCTGAGTTTGTGTTCTGCCATTTACTTGGGACTTTACTGAATTATTGACTCTCTAAATCAACAGAGAAACCCACCCTTTGGGACTCCTTGTGGGAGGAGGGGCATTCTCAGTTAAGAGGTATGGCTTGACTTTGTCTATAGTTAGAAAAGGAAAGTCAACTATCTTGACATTTTCCTCATTATACTTAGAAAACCTGAGTGGATATATTTTCTCATTAAATTAATATTTCAGCAAATTGGCTTTGTGAAACCATATTTATGTTAGAAAAAATGGGACACGTTCTTTGCCAAACAGCTATTCTTTTCTAGATCAATTTCCTTAGTTTAATCTTTCATATACATCTTCTTTCTGTTACTTTCCTTGGCCTCAGTTCCTTTTCTAAAAAGTGCAACATTGCTGTTGAGAAAAATGTGAAACAATGTGATAGGTTCTCATCCTAGGCCACACTGAGTGAGTCCCAGAATGTTAGGATGGGGAAAACTCCTTAAATGCCAAATAGTCCAACCACTTCAGTTTGTAGGTGGGCAACCAGAGGCTCAGAGTGGTTAAGTGACTTGGCCCAGGTCACATGGTTGATGAGTGGCAGGTGCAGTACTCCATCCCCAAGTTCTTGACTCCTGTTTTGGGGTTCTTTCTGCTTCTCAGTGTTTTTTTCCCCCCAAACATAAATATAATATTACTACTAGGCTAGGAGCTTCCTAGACTAGAAAATGAGACCCAGGGCTTGGGATTACCTATGATCACAAAGCATAAGTGGTAGAGGTTGAATCAGAACACAGGTGTTCTGACTTCAGTTTCCACATTATTTCCATTGTTACTTTTCTGCCCCCATTAAATGGCCTAATAGGGTTCCCTTTCACCCCACGAGCTACAGCTCTCAGGTTTAGTGTGTGGAATTGGGAAGCAACAAACCACTTAAAGTTTATCAAAGTGTATTCTTGCTTTTAGAATAAAATTTGCATTTCAGAAAGTTCCAGCTTCTTCAAGGGGAGAAGAGCTCTCTGTTCTCAAATTTACTCTAGTGTTTGCCTGCTCCCCTCTGGGGACCAACAACCACCACTTTCTAGGCCATGTGCTGGCAACACTGTAAGCAGAGGGAGCCCTGCACAGATTGACCCCCCCCCCCAGGAGCAATCCTCCCCCACACTGGCAGGATATTTACAAGCCTCTTCCAGCCCACAAAGAGGCACAAACACCAGAGCCTCAACCACACCACTCCTCCCAGCACTCTACCAACCAGGTCCCACCCTCTACCTCAGATAGACAAACCACACAGACACACCGCAGTAAATCTCCCCAAGCATAGGGAAATCCACTCGTTCAGTTGTGGAACACCTCCTTCTGAAAGCTCTCCCTCCCCTTTCAACGCTCAGCCAGCTCTGCCTCCTCTGAACTCCTGTACTGACTGCCAAGGCTGTATGCTATCTAATATCATTAGGATGCTGAGGACCAAAAGGTATGGATTCCAGTCCTAGCTCTAGCAGTGTGACTTGGAAAGTCACTTTTCTTCTCTAGACTTTAATTTTTGCATTTGTAAAATGAAAAATGTAGGAGCCAAGTGGACTGCGATGGAGCTTTGGTAATAGAAACACAGGATCAAATCCAGCTCTTAGACAAGTCACTTAGATGTGTAAAGCTTCAATTTCCTTCTCCATCAGGTGAAAGGATTGTTGTAGGGATTAAAACAATACATCCCAGAGCCTCACACATGGAAGCTATTAGAATTCAATGCCTTCATTATGTCTTTTTTTTTTTTTTAGAAAATGAAAAGATGTTTTATTTTTGTACAGGTGAGTTTGTGGAATGGGATTTTTAAATTAGTCATATAACTTGTTTTTCCAATTTTTTTTTTTTTTAATTATGGTTCATTATGTCTTAATAGATGTCATCTGTACGGCTTGAGCCATGATCTAGGGAGGGAGACCTGGGTTGGATTCTTAATACCATAACCTCCTAGCTATCTGATGACCATGGGCAAGTTACTTAACTTTCTGGGTCACGTTTATTTATAAAATTGAGATTTTTTTTTTTTTTTTTTTTTGCCTCCCTGGGTTGTTAGGATTCAATCCTTTGTTGGGGGTGGAGGGAACATTTATTTTACAGTAATGCTTCCACATGGAGGGACTTCAACCAGATTAACACTCCTGGATGCTCTTCCTACCACTCACACAGAGGGTGAGAAGAGACTTGTCTAGTGAGTTGGGGAGAAGAATCTGAGCTTAGTGCCTTCCTTTACCTTTTTTTGGAGCTCTCCTGCTACAAAGTACAAGAGATTGGGCACAGAAAATCAAGCTGTACCAAGAACTGAGTGGACAAGCCTGTCTAATATAGGGGCCCCTTGGCTGCAGATCCCAAATCGCAGTCACTGATCAACTCTTAGAGTAACAAAGGTGACATTTTTATCCCCACCTGAGTCCTAGATGTGTATTTCAATTGGTCTTACTCTTGCAATTGGTCTTGAGCTAGTTAAGTGGAAGAATATTATTTAATGGCCCCTAAAACTTTAAATACCCCCACAGTACAAAGCAGGTGCTTAAAAATATGATTTGATATAACTTGATACAAGGATCACAGCCCCCTTTTTCCCCCAGTTTGTTTGGCCTTGATTAGAAGATAAGAGACTCATCCACCCAGGGCATAAATCAATTCTAAAACGCATTTCCCATTCATAGCATAAAGCCATAACATAAAGCTTATTCTTAAAGGGATGCTTCTTTAAACCCAAATTATTTGAACACAAAATGAATGTGCTAATAAATTTCCTTCTGAAGAATGCCTATATAATAATAATGACTATTATTTTACAGCTCTCAAAGCACTTTCACATATATTATCTAAACCTCACAGCTATCCTAAGAGATTGGACTCACTTTTTCTCATTTTTATAGAGAAAACACCAAAGCTCAAACAGGGGCATTCCTCACACAAGTTCATTCAGCTAGAAATTGGTAGAGCTCACATTTGAAACCATAATCAATATGAATAAGAGCTTACTCCTCTGAAGCAGGATAAGGGCTGCATTTGTAAGTTCTCAGATTATAGTGAACTAAATGTATCTGCTTTTGGTTTAGTTAAAAATTAGCAATTGCTTTGAACTTGGAAGAACAACTGATCTTTTGGTATGCTTATGAGTAACCTCTTAGTTATCCTAATAGGAAAACATGATTATCAAATATCAGAAGCTTAATAAATAATTACTAATTTCATCACCACAAAAAGTTACTATTTTTATTAGGTGTTTTCTAAGTGCCAGGCACTATGTTCTATATATTATATAATTAAAAGGTTATAACAATCCTAAGAGATAAGTACTTTTATTATTCTCGTTTTATGGATGAATTTTCTGAGGCCAAAATAGGTTAAGGGACTTGCCCAAGATTACATAGTTGTGAAAGATAAGGTTAGGATTTGCACCCAGGTTTGTGAGCTTCCAGCCTGTATTTGATGAATGCCCTTCTTGCCTTTTAGCCTCTGATCCTACTTCTGAACAAGGACAGTTAACATGACTGGCTCTTCCCTTCAGCATAAAGAAAGCAGGTGCTCTGCAGCTGTGTCATGGCTCATGTCCCTGTTGTGGTATAGGCTTTTCTGGTTCCCCAGAGGAACCCAGCCTTCCTTGCTATTGTCAAAATTTGTTGATGTCTTGGTCTCAAAGGCTAATTGTCCATTTTCTTTATACACCTTTTGATGAGCTGGGAATCTCTAAAGAGGGCAGTTATACCCACAAGGTATCAGAGGGAGAACTTAAGAATTGAACTGCTGCATTGGAATTTTGCTGATTGTGTGCTCTTCAGGGTGCAAAAAGGCTTCATAACTGTAAAGTCCTTTGCAAACATAAGGGATTGCTATTATCAATAATAATAACTATAATAACCATGTTGGTTTTAGCTCCTAGCAATTTCTCTACCTTTGCTGCAGATGATAACTGGATCCCATTTGGAAGGGTCCTGCCAGGGCCTCCCACTCTTCCTGCTGCAGCTATTCTATGGCTTATCTCCATCACATCTTCCTGTGCAGCTCTTCAGCCAATGTGTCTTATTGGACCACAAGAAAGAAGTGGCACTGGGATGAAAAGTTTCCAGGAAACAATGACAGATGCTCCTCTTTCCATTATAGAACTGTGATAGAACAAATGGGTGCTAGAGAGTGAGACTGGGTGAGCTTCTGTAGCTGAAAAGCATAGGGGGCCTACAAGACATTTTCTTTCCTTGATGGCTTTTTTTAGGCAGGAAGAAAGGAGAATGAGAGAAAAGTTAAAAGAACAAAGGTGACAAAGGGATGGAAACTGTGTCTTGTAGGCTAGCCTGTTTTGTTTTTTTTTAAATCACTTTATAATAGTAACAACAGTTAACATTTACTGGGAGCTACTAGGTGCTAAGTGTGCTAAGTGCTTTATAAGCACTACAACCACGTTATGAGGGAGATGCTATTACCTCCACTTTAGAAATGAGGAATAGAGACTCAGAGAAATTATGAAACTTGCCTAAGATCTACACAGGCAGGAAGTGGCAGAGCAAGGATTTAAAAGGTCTGGCTCGAGTCAGTGTACTTAACCACCACACTAAATTATTTTAGGATTGTAGTCACACACTGCATTATTTATTCTACATCAATCCCCTTGCTTAGAAGGACTACCCCCTTCTTGTAACTGAAGCACACATTTCCCCATAACAGAGCATACTGCTACCTCAGGCATTTGGACAAATTTCACTCATAGAGCTCCTCAATTATCACAGACCTAGTGATTGGTAGAGCTGGAGGGGTCTTTAGAGATCATCTCTATCACAGATAGGGACGGAGAAGCCCAGGGAATGCAAAAAGCTTGCCCGAGGTTACTCAGCATTCATGGCAGAGTTGGGAACAAACCTGGATTCTTCATTCCCAGCCTGTGCCTTTAAACTAGTTTTGTAATGAAGACATTGACCCTAAAATATTACTAATGTAAAAATGGCCTCAAACTTGGCATGCTATCACTGAGACCCTGGACACCAAACAAAAGATGTGACCCTCTCCTTGCACAGAACAGTGTGGTTTTCCTGATGGTGACTTTGGTCACCTAACTATGATGCAATGATGTTAGTGTGGAAGGCCCAGAGGGATTAGAGGGGCTTCTACCAGAGTGGAGTAGGGTGAGGTGGGGAGGGGAAAAACCTCTTCAGTCTAGAAATAGGAGAAGATCCAAGTTTGCAGAATTATAGAACATGAAAAGAGTAAGAATGGGTATGTCTCCCCATCCTGGGAAGCTGGTTCCCAAGTATGAAGAAATAGAGTTAAGATAAATAAAAGGAGGTCCTACTTCACAGAGCAGTTTGTAAGTTCACTGTCCTTGAAAGCAGAAACAGTATATAAGCAAATTCATGAGGATTCTGCAGTGTGGCAAAAGAAATCTAGTGCAGGTAGCCTCCATGGTGTGCACTACAGGTGTGATGAGATACTGGTCTTCTCATCCCTGGGGGCAGTCAGGCAAGGCTTTGTGCAGCCAGAATCCTCAGGGCTGGGTTGCCTCCGACCCTGAGTGACCTCATATGGTTATCCCAGTGAGGCACACAAGCCTCATTTTCAATGTGTGCAGTGATTTGAAGGAGGCTGGGAATCACTGATTTGGAGCCATGCCTCACTTTCAGAGGCTGGTATCATGGAAGGCAGCCGGGTACTTGTGTGAAAGGTTCTTAGAGTGCCTCTGACTAAAAGATTGGTCCACAACACTGACCGCTGTGTTTCAAACAGAGCACTCAAGAGACAAAAGGAGAGTTAACAGTCCCCGGTTTGGTTCAGAACATTAACTCAGCTTAAAAGCCACCTGAGAAATCCTGATTATTGTTTATACCAGAGTTTCCTCACTAGGCATAGATTAAGTGCTAATTAGGGAGGCTGTAAGAAAAAGCAGGGTTTTAAATCCTGGCTCTGCATGTATGCTCTTGAGCAAGTCATTTAACCTTCTTAAGACCCAGATTTCTCATGTGTAAGCTGATGACAGCAACACCCAGCACCTCATAGGCTCTCAATAGATCATTCTCCTCTGGCTCTATCCTTTACTCTGCCACTAAGAAAATTCTTAAATGATTCCTCACTGCAACAGGATATCTTTGCTTTGGACCTCATTTTCCCCGTTTGTAAATGGGTGATGGCAGGGTTGATCTGGATTAAAAGGTGACCTTTAAAGTTTCTTCCCGGTTTAAAATTCTAATTATGTCTGAGGATATGAAAGAAGACTTCAGAAGAAGGGGTGACATTTGACCTGAGCCTTGAAGAATAATAGAAATGTGACAGGTGAAGAATGGGGAAAACACATCGTGGGCTGAAGGAGCAACATAAATGGTGATTTAACATGAATGGCATGTTTCTGGTAAGGCTCATAGGAAGCCTATAATGGAAGACATGGCTGAAAAGACAGTTTGGAGGTAGATCATGAAGGGCTTGAAAGTCTTATTAAGTGTAGCTTAAACTTCTGGAAAGAAAAACAAACAAAAAACCAAGATCTTTTCCCCCTGGTTTCAGAGAGATTTGGAGTGGCATGCTAGATGTGCTTTTCAGGCACAACAGCTAGGGAGAAAGTGAGCATTTTAATGTATTTTAAAACCCAAACAGGGCTATGTGAGATGGTGTGTGCATAGCTCTGCACACAAACACCACCCAAGAGCTAGAGCTTTGAACAGGAGTTAAAAGAGTTGAGTCCCTAACGACATACAAAAAACTTGCCGGTGTGATTTATTCTGATGTATTTACTTATCCAATTACCAAAACAGCAGGAGATCATTAAATTTTCTAGTTACCAGATGCAGCACGTTCAATATCTTAAATGTTACCAAGGCTCTCTGAGCTATTTTGATATTACATTTTATGTGCCCAAAAGCTTATGAAACTGGAAGGCAAGAAGCACACACAGAGCAGGTATTTTTTTTCTTTGAAGGATGGTCCAGCAGGCACCTGGATAATGCCAAAGCTATACCAGAAACTCCCAAACTTCTCCTTTTGTGTTTAAGGGACACAAGAGGATGAGAAACAGAAGTTATTTACAAAGAGAGGATACTGAGGAAGTGGCACTTGAAGGTGGCTGCGATATACATTTTACCAGCCAGCCTTTCCTTCATGCTCATTTTTATCAGTTCAGTCCTGAGAGGGTCTAGAGGATCAGAGCAGAGGAAGGGGACAAGCACCCTCTGGGAGACTATGAGCTTGGCTCCTAACCAAAGTATACTGCTCTGACTACCTTTGTAATCTTGGACAAATCACTTTTCCTCCTCCTGTTTCCTTGTCTGTTAAGTAAGGGTGCTGGCAGCTGTTGCAACACCTTATGAACATGCTATGAGGATCATCACTGCTTATCTTACACTGGACATTACATGGGGATTTCATGGATAGGACTGAGCAACTTAAAGGCAAGAACTGTGTGTTTCCTGTTTCTCTATCTCCAGCACCCAGCAAAGAATCTGGTGCATTATATGCTCTCATTAAATTAATGTTGAATAAATGACCAAACCAAAGAATGTATATCAAGGAACACTGAACAATATAAAGCAAACCCTTAAGGACATTTTAGGATTAAGTGGCAAAAAGAAGTTTACTCTATTTTCTCTCTCTCTCAAAAAACATCAAATAAGTGAAATCTGGGCCTAAATTTTTTGAAAGGGTGGTGGTGACCTGGCCCCAACATTATTTACCATTTTTATCTTTAAATACTTTCCACCACAGACCCTATACTCCAGCCAATCACAGCAGACTGCTATTCCCCAAATATGTGTTGCACTTTCCCTCCCTTAACCTTCACTTACATTGTTTTCTCCACCTGGACTGTCCTCCCTCAATCTGTTGAAAACCTATATATCCTTTCAGCTCAAATGCCATCACATCAGTGAAACCAGACTTGAGTGATAGGGCCTCAATTAATCTTTTTCTCTTGTTACTTGTGAAAGAGTTAATCATGAGCGGCATCTTCTCCTCTTCACTTGGCATATGCTCTAGAATATAGGGGCCATATATGTTCATTTTGGTCTCTCCTTCATGTGCCTATTCTACTGCCCTGTAGATGCTCAATCTATGTTTGCTGAACTAAATAGAAAGGGGGTGAACATATCCCCTTTGTTTCACCTTACGCTCAGACAAGGTGGCTGCCAAGGTCTTTGGGCAGATCCAAGGTCAATGTTCAAACTAGAACACTGGCACTGGCAATGCCAACCCTGTCCTTTGCAACAGCAACCCTGTACTTTGACCAGGCAAAGGCAGATCCGGCCCAAAATATCAGCCATAATCTCACACTGAGTAATCTGTCTTTTGTGCTTCTCAGGTTATTTTGCAATTGTTGGTTTATGTGTCTGTCTCTATAGTTAGGTTGAATTCTGAGGGCATGTACAAGGTCTTACTGGCTATCTATCCCCAGGGCCTAGTATAATGCCAGAAACAGTACAAGTTTAAGTGTTTGCTGAAAGACTGATCTATTATATGATTGCAAGAAGTCTTCCCACCCCTCCCTAGAGCCTCCACCAATGCAAAGAACGGGAATCAGGGAGAACTGCATCCCCAGACCTTGTCCCCTAGCCTCACTCCTACAGCAGGCAGAGCCTGTCTCTGATACCATTAGCAGGTTTCTCCAGCAGGTCCCTCTACTCTGAACTTTCTCTGGCCCTAACCTCAGTCTGCTCCACAGACACAAGGGCTGACAATGTTTGTATCAGTTGCCTTTTCAGAAGGGACAGATTTTTCCCTGTTTAAACTGCTGTTGGAATTGACTAATTAGAAGGATTTAAAATATCTTAATACTCTAAACAGAGAAAACTGGTTCTGAATTATTAAGCAACATTTTTGATGCATTTGAATAACCTTAAGTGACTTAGCTGCCACCTGATCCTAAGCGCTGGCTCAGATAAATAAATGTGAAATACTGTCAAAGCCTCAGCTTATTAGAAGCTGCCAGCTACAGTAAATAAAAGCTTAAGTCCCCATAAACTGCCTGGGACAGAGACAGTCTCATATAAAAGAATTGAGAGAAGATGATCTTCAATAAAGCCAGTAGGACCAAGAAGCCAGTATTTATTCTAGTTTTCAGAAGAAAGTTGTCAATGGCACAGCTATTACCTACATCCAGGTCATTTAATCATAGAATCACATAGTTTCAAAGCTGAAGGAAGGGGGGCGGATGTGGCTCAAATGGTTGGGCGTCCGTCTGCCATGGAGGGACCTGGGTTCGATCCCCGGGACCTCTCGGTAAAATAAAAAAATATATATATATAGAAGGCGCATGGGCTGCCAGGCTCTGTGTGCCACTGAGCTGTCAGCCCCGGGAGCCATGCAGCAGGATGATGTAACAGGGGAGAGACAAGACGAGATGCTCCGAAAGCTCCAGAAGCCAGGAGCTGAGGTGGCGCAGGCAGCAGAATACCTCTCTCCTACATCGGAGATCTCCAGGAACGAATCCTGGTGAAGATTGGAGGAGGAGGATAAGAAGAGATGGCAGAACAGACACAGAGAATTGCCCAGCAAATGGACACAAAACAGCAAATGGGGAAGGGGGGGTTTAAAATGGATAAAGTAAATAAATAAATCTTTAAAAAAAAAAAAAAAAAAAGCTGAAGGAAGATTAAGAAAACACCTATTTTAATCTCTTTATATTTCAGATGAGGAAAATAAGTCCCAGAGAATTATATGCCTTGTTTGAAATCACACAAATACCTGGAAGAGTAAAAATTCTGCTCCAGGGTGCCTGATTCCCAGCTTAGAGCCCTTTCTACTACACTACTGTAGTATGTAGAATGTCCTGCTGTTGATGTCAAAACGAGAGGCTGACATTGAGCTTTTAAAAGACACCAGAAAAATTTAACCAGATGGTTCACTTCTGGAGCTTAAGCTCCAGAAACTCCAGACTTGAGAATTCTACCTCCATGGCTACACAGTAAGGGGAGTGGAAAGAGGGAAGAAGGGAAAGAAAAAAACCAGGAATAAGTGAGGGTGAATATCACTACAATGTGGCCCCTCTCTTGCCTATCGCCAAGCCAGTTACCCATGAGTTTCTGCATGGTGATATGGCAACAGCGAAGAAAAACAGTGGATGCATGAATGGGTAGGAACATTTTATTTCTTCTCATTTATTTACTAAACAAATATTTCCCCCACTGTACTACATGTCAGACATGTAGGTACAGGGATACCACAGTGAATAAGATAACCATTTTGGCCCTCAAGGAGTGTAGAGCCTAGGGCAGGATGCAGGCGTGAAAATGGCCATTGCAATTCACAACAGTAAAAGGGCATCAGCAGGGAAGAGGGCACCAGGGGAGCACCGAACTCCATGCTATGGTGTCAATAGCTCTGTATTTCTTTCCTCCTTGTCTCATTCTGACACGAACAACTATTTCCTGTACTCTGATTAACCATTTTACTAATTTAGACTTACAAACACAATAAACCATAATTGTTGCTCACTATGTACCAGGCACTGTGCTAGGGAACACTCAGATGAATCAGACATAATTTCAATTAATCTCAAACTTGATGTGTACAATTCTCTGTTTATAAAATGTATATCTTACCTTGATTTTGTGACTGACTATGTAAACTTGGGCTGACCTCCTTTTGATGTCTAAGTTGTTCTAGGCCTTGGGCAAGTTACTTTTCTTCTCTGATCTCAGTCTTTGTCATCTATAAAATGAGGGCCTTTTCTAGCTCTCACAGCCTAAAATGCATGTATAAGGAAGGCCTGTCCATACCAAGTTCTTATATAAAACCAACTAAAGTAAGGAAAGTGAAATAAATTTGGAAATAGAAAAAAGAGTCTTCTTTTTCTATATTAAACCTGGAGCCTTGAGGTTCTAGTTCTGGGTGAGGAGCAGGGTGTAGTTTGGGTGAAAGAAGCTGTGGTTGAAGCTGGAGCTGGCACTGCAGTGAGGCCTGGAAGATTTGGCATGTTGATGCATGTGCTAATGCACTCTGGAACTCCAGGACTGGCTTTGAAAATTACAAGGACTGTCTAGAATAGGTTAATCTGCACATATACACACAGTTGTTCGTGTTTACAATGGGGTTATTATACAGACTTTAAGTGAGCAAAGCATGCCTGCAGAAGTACCTGGAATACTGAGCATAGAACTAATGATTTTTAATTTATGGCTGGATGGAGTCAGATATGAGTATATGTACAGCATTCAAAAGTTTATGTGATTTCTGACGTAGCAATTTTGAATGTTTATGTGATTTCTGTGCTTTATAAACACCTTACAAAATTAAGTTCTGGGGCAAAGGAAAGAAGTTTGGAAATGTTTATATACATCAACATACCTATATAATCAGTAACGGTTACTCTGTTTTATGTTCAGCATGTTATGGGGTAAAGGACCTGGGATTTGGAGTCAAATACTGGTGTTGATATTTATTGTGCAGCCTTGAAAAATTTAACCTCTCTAAGCCTCTGTGTTTTCATTTGCAAAATGGGGACAAAATCTATCAGAGAACTAATATATTTGAAGTGCTTGGCATAAAAAGAAATGGCTTTATTCATTGTTATCATTCCTCACCTCTACAAGTCCTTTGTTAAATAAGTTAGAAAGGGACAAAGGCAGATTTTCTTAAGGCTTAAGGCTCTGAATTCCACTCAGCTCCCCTGAAATGGTGAAACTGCCTCAAACACTTAAAAAACCAAGTTCTCTTGTGTATTCCTTTGATCTGGTCAGGGATATGAAGTAATGGGTTTTCTTATGTAATACTACTGGTTCCCTTAATATCTGTGGGTTAGCAAGATCCTTTCCTCTCCTTGCTATCAACTTCATCATAATAGCTGAGATTTATTGAGCATTTACTATAGGTATCACTTCATTTCTTTTTTATAACAGTCCTGTGAAGTTGATACTATTGTCCTCACCTTACAGGCAAGGAAACTGAGCTACATGGAAGCTAAAGCAGCCAGGAAAATGGCAGAGTTGAGATTCAGGCTGGGGCTCTAGACCCAGTTGTTTAACCATTACCCTATGTTGTCTATCAGTCTTCTTCAAATCTGCTCCAGTCATTTGAAGTACTGAGTCAGACTCACAGTTTAAATCTCTTTATCTTCTGCTACAAAGCATCACCTAGACTTTCTTCTGGCCCCTCAGACTCAAATCATAAAGCAAACCTGCCTCCCTGTCTGTCCTTCCTTGATTTTTTCCTATGGTACTATCATCTTTCTAGTCATTCAGGCTGGAAACCTCTTATTCCCCTCTGACAACTCCTTGTTCCTACCCTTCTCCCTCTCTGACATAGCTAAACAATCACCAAATCCCATTGGTTCTTCCTTGCTCCTGATTCTGCAGCTTCCTCTTCATCCCCATTGCTACCATCTTAGTACAGACTCCCACAGCCAGGTGTCTTGTTTACTGTAATAGTCCTAGCTGGTCTCCCTTCCCCAGAATCTCCCTACTCTAATCCTTCTGATCAAAATAACCAATGGGTTTGAGACAGTGGGGAAAAGGCAGAAATGTGGTATCAAAAGACCTAAGTGGAGCCATTGCTCTGCAGCTTATTAGCCATGTGAATTTGTGCAAGCCCCTTGGTAGTTTTAAGCCTAAATCTCTCATCTTCATTTTAGGGGCTAATGCCTACCAAAACTAGTTCAAACTCCTCTAGAATTGTTTTGTGAAGGCAAAAACTTTTTATCCCCATTGTCTTGTGCATAGGTGGTGCTCAAAAAGTATCTGTTGGATGAATGCATAGAAAACTCTTCAGTATTTTTTCATCTCCTATCTCATTTCCATCTATGCTCTGCTTCACACTCTAAACTCATCAAACTATGGGCAATTCCCCAAGCATATGCTAGCTTATATTATTACGGCTTTGTTCATAGTCTCTCTGCCTACCAAATGCCCATTCATTTTTTGTTGTTGTTGTTCCAGATGCACTGGATTCATTTTTTTTTTTTTTTTAGTTTTTAATTTTGAAATAATTATAAACTCATAGGAAGTTGTAAAGATAGTAGAATCCTGCGTACCCTTCCCCCAATGGTACCATTTTACATAACAGTAGTATAATATCAAACCAGGAAATTGACAATGGTATGAAACTGTTAACTAGACTACAGGCCTTATTCACATCTCATCAGTCTTTATGTGTACTCGTTTGAGTCTGCTTAAGTGCGAAGAGTTATATGTAATTTTATCTCATGTATAGATTTGTGTAACCACCACTACAATCAAGATACAGAACTAATCCAAGAAATCTAGTTATGCGAACCCCACGATGCCTTCTATCCTCATGCCCTGGCAACCACTAATTTATTTTCTACCTCTATAATTCTGTCAATTGGAAAATGTTATGCAAATAGAATCATATAGTAGATAACCTCTTGAGATAGCTTTTTTCACTCAGTGTAATGCCCTTGAGATCCATCCAAGTTGTTGCATGCATCAACTGTTCATCTCTTTTTATTGCTGAATAGTATTTCACTATTTTATTTTTTAAAACCCTATCTCCTAAAAGGCTTACATGTTACTTTCAGTTCTAAAATCAACAATTTCTCCCCACAGCCTACAGAATAAAATCTAATTTCTTACCCTCAGGAATATAATTCACCACAATCTACACCACTGACAAAGACCTTTTAATTTAGCCAAACCTTTGTATTCTTTAGTTTGGCAATCTATGCTCTATGACTGCTAGCATGATCTTCTCCTGCCTTACCCCCTTAAAAGTTTTGGCCCTTGTAGATAAATACTGTGTTGTAATTATCATCATGCCCTCCATATTGAATCCCTCCTTTCCTCTTTCCCTCCCTCCCTTCCTTTCTTCTTCTATCCACAACTCAGTGAGTCCCTCCTTCTGTGTCAGGCCTGTGCATGCTCTGTGTCAGAAACTGGGGGTACAAAGGCAAATAAGACATTGTATAGTTACTGCCCTAAATGATCTTATACAGAGCAGGCCCCAGAGAACCCTAACATAAATGAGGTAAAAATCTCCATGAAGAAGTACGTCCATCTCTCACCTGCAGAAAAATACCATAAACTAATTTAGGAATATTACCAACCATGACAGAAATCTAGGCAACAAATGGTACTCTCCCTGCTGGTTTAGTAAAACAGAAGGCAGATATAAAACTCTAGATATTTCTACTTTAACACCACTCTCAACCTTTTGTTATTATGCATATAAGGCAGACTGTTTGACTTGAAAAACTGGTAGTTTCCAAACAAAATTCTTTGTCTTTTTGAAGCCAAAACATAAAAGAAAAAGTAAGCTATAGGAAAGAGGGAGTGGGGATGGGAGAGAAATGATCACGATTACCAACATACCAGCTATTATTATTATTATCGTGTTAAATTCTATACATACTAGAAATTTTACATTCATTCTTTCATTTAATCTCCACAAAAACCCTTTGAAGTAGGTTCTGTTACTCTTAATTTACCAAGATAAGTAATCTGTCTAAGGTCATTCAGTGAAGAATTGATCCAGAATTCAAGGCCATGTCCATTTGAATCCACAGCCTGTGAGTACTCTTGTTATCAGGTTATCATTGTAACACCTCTGAAAATGTGATTGAATACAAGTAAGAGGTAGTGTTAAATAAATCATGTTTACAGGGTTGATTTATATTTGCTTATAAAACAAGTAAGGAAAAATAAATACCAACAACTGTAGTTCCCTCTTTATTTTAACTAGCCAGTTTGGAGAAAGTGTTCTCCCTCTGCAGTCAGGGAAGGTGGCTGCAGCCTTAAGGACAACTGCTGGGGCTCTGAGCAGACCATTACGGAGTTTGGGACAAGTTTGCACTGAATATGTTGGCACCCTAGACACCAGGTGATAGCTGTCTCCAGAGATCACAATTCCCTCAAGTTCTCTTGAAAATCTGCTTAGAAAATATGGGGTTAACCAATGCTTGTTAGTATTCTCCTGAAACTACTTTTGTACTTTGCTGCAAGACTAAGTTCTATTTTCAAGTAACAGAAGGAGACAAAGTCAAATGTCCAGAAATTTTCCTGTTTAGAGTTCCATTTGCAACTTTAGCAATAAACCCACGAAGTGATTTAGAGATGTAAGTATCTTAAAAAAAGAAATTATATGGGCAGAGAAGATTTAACCTAGCAAGCCTGACTACTATTTTTTTTTATAAGGTTGGCCCTTGGTTGGCATCTAAGAATTTGGATTTTGAGAGGGTTCCCACCTTTCCAAGAACCGATAAAAGTGGCTCACTATGCCTAAACTGTGCCAACAATATACTTTTTGCAGAACACCTGCTTTCCTTCTGGGAGTCTAGAATTTTGGTATATGCCAGGCAGAGGGTACCTACATGATAACTCCTAATGAAAACTCTGGACACTAAGTCCCTAATAAGCTTCTTTGGTTGGTAAAACATTTCACATGTGCTGCCACAAGTCATTGCTGTGGGAATTGAGTGAGCCCTGTGTGACTTCACTGAGAGAAAACCCTTGAAAGCTAAGGCCTGGTTTGCTCTGGGTTCACTCTATCTGCCTTTTCCCTTTGTTGATTTTGCTTTTATCCTTTTGCTGTGATAAGTCATATGTCTATGTGACTATATGCTGAGTCCTGTGAGTCCTCCTAAGGAGTCATGGAACCTGGGTATAGTCTTGGGGCCCTATGACCTATTATATGAAAAAGTTTTCTGTTGAGGATAAAGAGCATGTGTTAAAATCCTAATTCTGTCACTTAACTAGGCATGTGACCCTGGAAACATTACTTAATGTCTCTCAGTCCCAGTTGTCTTATTTGTAAGATGGCGCTTCGATCTATGCCTTAGGGTTTGTGTAAAGATTACATGAAAGAACACTCTCTGAAGTACCTGGCACAGGGGCTGGCACAGAGTAGGGCATTAATAATTCTTAATTCCCCTTTCTGGCTGAAAGCTGGAAAAAGGCTGAAAGCACAAAGAGGTTACCAAATCAGCCCCAAAAATCTCAAAGAGAACTTTCACATCAGAGATCCACCCACTCTTGGAAGACTCTGACTCAACCCGTCTTGAAACTAAGCAGAAAATTGTATCAATACATTTCACTGAAAACCTCTCTGGCATTTGTCATATTTCCATGCAACTCCAGCTGAGAGGATTCTATTTTATCGAAACAATCTGGAGGAAGGAGGAGAGAATATGCTTCTTTAAAGGATAGTGTGATGGAAAGCAAGACAATGTGGTTTTGTCCTGCACAGTGCCCTGTCCAGGGAGATGTCCAGCTAGTGAGCTGTACTATTCTTTCCCAGCACAAGATCTAAACATCTGAAAGCCTCACATATCTTGGGTACTACCAAGTGCCATGTCCTCTGCCTCATGTCACCTCACTTAATTCTCACCATCATTTCAGAGGTGACTATTATCTGCATTTTATAGGTGAAGGAACTAGTTTAGGAGAGGTTATGTGATTCACCCAAAGTTCACCTGATAACTGATAAGACTATAACTTTATATTACATCATCATGTTGTCTCTTTGTCATTATTCCCAATGCTCAGAACACATTTTTCCTGTGCTAAGGGGACTGTAATAAATAGTGGACTTTCTTCCAAGGAAAGGACTTTTATAACACAGGTGACAAAATGCAGGTCACCCTCATACTAAGAATGAGGAACATGTTTACGAAATTTATTTTTTAAAGGCCATAGACAGGTCAGAAGCAGTGACTTGTTGGAGATGGATCAAAGAAACTCAGCATTACCAACTCAGATGGCATGGCCCTCTGCAGTTTACCAAGTGTTTTCATTATCACTTTTGATCTGATTATCACAATCTATCTGTGAGAACACATGACACTATCCTCACCTGAAAGATGAAGTAACTGAAATATAGAAAAGAGAAATAATGTGTACAGTGTAACTCAGCAAGTAGATGGAAGATCCAGTGTTAGAACAAAGATCTCTCTGACCCCAAGTATAGAGGGGATGGGAGAAGCTATGGAATCCCTTATCAAAATACTTGGTCCAGACATTGGTAGCCTTTAAATGAAACCATCTCTTCAATTTTCCCCTGCCCTAGATGCATTCTAAGGATTGTAATATCCTTTGACTGTTCTTCTGGCTTCAGTCTTTCTCCATACCAATTCATCTTGCCAGGCTGTCAGTGAGCTATAAAACAATCAGTGCCCTCTGATTTAATTTCCAGCTCTGCTACTTCCTAGCTATGTAATCTTGGTCAAACATTTCACTTATAGCCGCAGTTTCCATATACATAAAATGGGGATAATGTTTGCTTGGTATAATAGATTTTGGACATGGGTTTGAAATCTGCTTCTTTGAGCTTTTAATTTCTTCAATTATAAAATAAGGATAATACCAATTTCAAGAGGTTGTTTTAAGGATTCAATTAGGGAAGCGGCTGTGGCTCAATCAGTAGGGCTCCCGTTTACCATATGGGAGGCCCTGGGTTCGGTTCCCGGGGCCTCCTGGTGAAGGCAAGCCCGCCCGCACGGCGTGGTTAGCTGACCCAGCGAGCACAAGCAGCAAGGGGGGGATAAATGAATAAATAAATAAATAAATCTTTAAAAAAAAAAAAAAAAAAGGATTCAATTAGATGATACCTGTAAAGTACCTAGCATATTTGTCTGACACATATGGGAAATTCAATAAATGGTGGCTATCATTATTATTACTTGACAGGTTGCTTGTTCATTTGTGTCATTTATTTATTCAACAGATATTTACTGAGCATCTGTTGGGTTGCAGGCACTGTTCTAGGTGCCAGGTATATATAGCATGGTCCCTGCCTTTGAAAAAAGGCCAAAGGGGGTTTGGGAGCAGAATTTATAAACCAAGCTCCTTTGCCTGGTATTACAGGTTTATACATTTGGCTCCCAATCCCCCTTCAGCCTCCTCAGGCTGTACAAATCCCATGTTTCATCCAATCTGGTCTACACTCTACCATCTAGCCATACTTTGCGCTTTCCAACATTCACCTCTTTGCTTAAGCTGTCCTAGCTGCTGGGAATAGTCTCCCCTTAAGAACCACACCAGAAATCCTATCCATCTCAATGTTTTGTTCAATTACTACCTCCTTGGTCACACAGGCCAGCATGGATCTTTGTCAACTCTGACTTCTATTGCTCTTTTTGTAAGGGCACACTGCATGAACTGCACTATGAGGATTATTTGTATGAGAGGCCAGGATTTTCTTAAAGGTAGGGACCATGCCTTATTCCTTAGCACTCTGCATAGTGCCTGAAAAAATAAGTGTGGATAAACAGGGTGTGTATTACATCTAAGTGTACATCTTACCTCCATTTGGCTGTGACCCAGGATTAGGAATCACAAAGACAATATGAAGAAATAAGAGAGATGAAATCTTTCCACTGAGTTTCATTTACACATTGAAAGTATTTTTCTAGAGGATAACTTGCCTCAATAATTTATTCCATATCTGGTCAGGAGGTGTGATTAAGAGATTGAGAGAACAGGCTCTGGAGTCATACACCTGGTTCTGATATTTACTGTGACACTGGACAAGTTACTCAACTTCTTTTGTGCCTGAATTTCCCTGTCTCAAAATGGGGATAGTATGAATATTTACCTTTAGGGTACTTTTAGGATTAAATGAGATAATGCATACAGGGCACTTAGAACAATACCTGGTATAATAAAGCCATCAATAATAATAATTATTAAAAATTATTCTGAACATTTGGCTGTTGGATAATCATGACAATTGCCATCACTTTTCTTATTTGAACAATACCTCACAGTTTACAAAGCACTTTTATATACATTGCCTTCTTTAAGCAATGCTGCAGTCTTGGGAGACAAGCATGATTTATTATTTCTAATTTATAGGGAAAAAACCCTGTGATTTAGAGAGAGGGTGTTCCTTGTTCAAGGTTGCACAGCTCCTAAATGATCCTCTGATTCCCAGTCCAATGGTCTTTCCATTACACCATTGCTTTCCTGCTATGAGTTTTCAGATTGATTCAGTGTGTAAGGCATCATTAGGGCATAGGATGCTTCATCTCATTACTTAAACAATTAAAATGTACAATTTAGAAAATAAATTTCTTAAACATTTTAGATTAAAATGACTTTAATCTAAAAACTCAAGCATCCTCTGGTTGAAATACTCCAGGGACATTTTTGCTTATAACACAACTTTTGAAGTTGGAGCTATCTAGAGGCCTGAGCTGTCACTCTGAAGTGGACATTTTACCTCCAGGCCTCATGTTTCCTCTCTATAGAGTGGTATGAATACCACCTGTCTTGCTATTTCCTAAAGCTGACAAGAAGACTGCAATAACTCTGTGAATGTATTTTGCACCTGAGTGAGACACCTCTTGGTTTCTTTCAATGTATTGTGGCTTAAAGGCAGGATGGATGTGGTGGGGAAGTAACGAGAGGGAGTGAGAGCAACTGAGCAGGAAAAGTAATTGGTACAAGATTGTGAAGGATTTAGTATGCCTTGATAAGGCAAGTTTGGACTTTTTCCTGTTGGCCATCAGAACCACTGGAGGATTTAAGCAGGAGAGAGTATCATCAAATATGAGTATTTGAGTATCATCAAATATGTTTCAGAAAAATAACATGAGAGACAGTAGGGAGGATGGATGGGGTAAAGGCAAGATTGAAGCAGATAGAAGAATTAGGAAGCCATAGGTTTAATCTGGGCTACAAAGACTTGGCCTTTGGTAGTGGGATTAGGAAAAGAAAAGAACAGATTTGAGAGAGGTTTAGAGGCAGAATTAGTATTGTGACCAATAAGATATAAGTTGCATTCCATTCCACAATCATAGTCCTTATTTTCTAAATCTTGAAAATATAGGGATACCAGAAAATCTCAGGAATTATATATAGTGATATAAAACACCTGAGTGTTGGGGAATGGTGCAAGTGCAGCAATAGTAACTTTAACATGTATTTCACTGATTAGATGCTTTGTTTTGGTTTATCTTGAAAACAAAATTTTTAAGATATAGGTAATTCAGTGACATAAAAATTTTTCCTTGTGGCTTTGCTTTAAAAAATCATACTCAGTCTAATATATATTGAAAATCAATTGCTGAAATACTAGAGGCATCAACATATGAAGATCATGGAAGTACAGACAATTTTTAAATATTGGTGCTTGGGACTCAATTTATTGCACAAGTTCCCAAAGTCATCTGTTGAGTTTGGGAGAAAGTAAAATACCATTTATTGGTAGCTGCTATGATAAAAACAACAACAAAGCCACACATGGATTGTGGGGCAGAAGATCTTGGTTCTCAAGCTCATCAAAATTCAAATAGCTGGATGGCCCTAGGAAATTCTAGTCAATCTCTGGGATCGGCTTCAATTTCCTCACCTGTAAATGTGGGATCTGGCCTAAATTAATGTACTTATTCATTCAACAGTCATTACTACTATGGATAGGTAGACTAAAATTACCTATCCCTTCTAATTATAGGTACAATTTGTAAGGTGATTTTTTTTTTAGATTTATGTTTTCACTAGAATGTGAACTCTTCAAGGTCAGTAACAATTTCTTTTATTCCTGTATTACCAGAGCCTGGTATGGAGGCTGGCACAGAGCGGTTGCCTGGCAAATGTTTTACCTGATTAAAGAACAAATACATGAATGGAATGCAAATTAAACTACTTGTATTTCTTTATGGTGGCAAATAAGATGTCACTGTGTTATTGATGAAGTCAAAGGTCATCCAGAAGTAGCTTCTGGATACAGACTCTAAGTTCTACAAGGGTGAGAACCATGTCATGTTTAGTGCTTAGCGTAATAAAAGTGGAGACAGAGGAAGGAATCTGTATATCCTAAATTTGTGAGGCTTTTTCCCCAGTTCATTTTAATAAACCTTTCTTGAAGGCCTAATCTGTGAAAAAAACCCTGTGAGGAGCTTGTTTGTATACACTTTCATGTTCTTTTAAGTATTAGAAGGAGAAAGAAAAAAAAAATTATAAAAGTTATAGTTACGGAGGAAAAAACTAGAAAACTAAGGGGAAATATAAGTACGATCATTACTTTGTTTTAGAATATAAAATGTCTGAATATGGGAAGCGGATGTGGCTCAATTGGTTGAGCTCCTGTTAACCATATGGGAGGCCCCGGGTTCGATTCCCGGGGCCTCCTGACGAAGGCAAGCCGGCCCGCACGGCATGGTGAGCTGACGCAGCAAGATGACACAACAAAGGGAGACAAGCAGACACAGAAAAACGCACAGCAAATGGACACAGAGAGCACAAGCAGCAAGGGGGGGATAAATAAATCTTAAAAAAAAAAAAAAAAAAAAAAAAGTCTGAATACAGTTTATTCCTGAATATATGTTTGTCTGTTTTGGGGGTTTACATCTATAGATCTGGAGGAGGAAATGTTCTTGGGGGCAAGAACAGGGTTGTGTATCCTGTATTTTATGCATGATTGTTCTGTAAACCCACAACTTCTCTAATAAAGGGGGAAAAAAAAAAAAGAACAGGGCTGGCTGTGTGATTGCATCAGGGGTCAGCAGTCCTGGAGCTCACCCGCCATCCCCATCCTTCTTTCCTAGTGCTCCCCAGTCATTTTATAAACAGAAAGACCTCACTTTCCAGATGCAGGTGGAATTCCTCTAAATGATGTGGATAAGAAGAGGCAAAAGAAGGAAACAGGAGGAAAGAAGGAGAAGAGTTGTAGGATAAAGAAAAAAGGAGGAAGGAAGAGTGGAATGAAGAGGATAAAAATGGTAAAAGAGGATTGGAAAGAAGAAGTAGGGGGGTGGGGAAGGAAGGAAGTAAAAAGAGGGAAGATGAGGAAGTGCCATTGAGTGGTACTGGGCCACTGTAAATCCAGAGGGGCACCTCTGGGGAGGCTGGCAGCAGCCCATTACTCTGACTCTAAGGCAGGGTGAGTAATAGTGGGGTCAGTGATATTCCTCAGCTTTTAGGACCCACCTAACTCACAGGGCAATGCTCAATTCAAGCAAGGCAAATAGACCACAGATGTTAACATGGCTTTAACATGTCCAGAGAGGTAGAACTTAATGACCAAAGTTCTGAAGTGAATACTCCTCCTTCCCTTGGCAACTGCTATTAGCAAAATGGAAAACAAACAACTCAATGCTCCCAGCAACCTGACCATCAGCTTTTCTGGGGAAGGCCTATGCCTGCTATTTTGGTTGTACCATAGTGCTCAGTTCATTGAAGTATATTCAGCAGACATTTAGTAAATAGTTAGACAGCTGGGAAATCTTAACATGAAGTATTATTTTTGTTGAAGAGGGGTGAAGTAGGCAAAGAACATTTAACAGATCCTCTGGTGGGAAACCAGTCACTGCTTTTTGGAGGTAAAGCTGAAAGCACAATAAGACTCCTAGAGTTAACTCTTACGTTATTTGTTATTAAAGAGGCAAGGTCTTAAGATGTGCTTTTTTAACAGTCTTTACTTTGCCCGTAATTTAAGATGACTTTTACAAATTAGATCCTAATCCTTGCAGACACAGATGGCTGATACAGAATAGCTTTGCTAAAACACTAGTCATTTGACTTGAAAGAGCATTAGGAGAAGGATGAAGAGCCATTAACTCTTACTCCATACCCCTGGCTCTAGGAGGTCTAACGAGTCCTGGGTGGGCTTTCTGGGTTTAGGTTTGGAATCTGGGTGGCCTAGGATTTATGTTCTCATTTAAAGAAGCTTCTTAGTTCACTCTGGAACAAGAGAATGAGGAAAGCCTGAGGTCATTAATATTTAACAACAGTTACTGAATGCTTATGTGTAAGGGACCACACTGGGAGCCACAGGGGAGATAAGACATGAACATGCTATGGACACTCTCTGTAAGTAATTATAGAACAAAAGGACAAGTGCAATGAGAGAGGAATGTACAAACTGCAATGGGTACATAGGTGGGGAGCAACTGCTTGGAAGAAGAGGGAGGGCTTTACAGAGGGGCTGACATTTGAGCTGGGCATTAAAAGATGAGTTCTAATAGGCCAGTGGGGAAGGTGGATATTCAAGGAAGAGAGAACTGAGTATACAAAAGCACAAGAGGCATGAGAGTCTCTGTGTCTTTAGTGAATAGTGAGCAATCTCATGAGGCTGTAGTTCATATTTCCTGGTGATGGAAGTGATAAGGGATAGAACATTAGGCTGGAAAGGTAGCTATGGACAGACTGTACAGAGTTTTAGAAAAAGTGTTAGGGCAGTAGGGAGCTACTGAAGAATTTTTAAGCAAGAGAGGGAATGATCAGAGTAGGGTTTTGGAAAAAATTACTCTATGGCAGATAATTTCAAATTAGCCAGGAACTGGGCCTAACTTGGCCTTAATTAGCCTTGTGATGAGGGTAGAGGTAAAAATGGAGCCAGGTGTGAAAGGGACTATTGGGGATTGAATCATGTCCTCCACAAACCCCCTAGTCCTATGGGTGTGAACCCATTTGTAAACAGGACCTTTAAAGATGCTATTATTAGATAAGGTATGGCCAAACTGAATGAGGCCTGGCCTTAATTCAGTATGGCTCAAGTCCTTATAAGCAAAGGAAACTGGACACAGAAACAGAAGAAGCCAGGGAGACAGATGTCATCACCAGAATGCTACAGACTTCGGAGAAAACATGGCCTTGCCAACATCTTGATTTTGGACTTCTATCCTCCAAAACTGCAAACCAATAAATTCCTGTTGTTTTAAGCCAACCAGTGTGTGGTATCTGTCATAGCAGCTCTGGCAGACTAAGACAGGGACATTGGTAGAAAAGCCTGTTCACTGGTAGTGTAAAACAAAGGGTGAATGATTGAGATCTAAATCAGGAGTAAATTTTCTCTGAAGAGGCTGTTAATACTGATCATAAAACGCAGCTCCTTTTAAGAGATTCCCCTCCTCCTGCCCCTATAATCAGGTTTAAAAAATAATTTGAGGGAAGCGGCTGTGGCTCAATCAGTAGAGCTCCCATTTACCATATGGGAGGCCCCGGGTTCAGTTCCCGGGGCCTCCTGGTGAAGGCAGGCCCGCCCGCACGGTGTGGTTGGCTGACCCAGCGAGCACAAGCAGCAAGGGGGGGATAAATGAATAAATAAATAAAATCTTAAAAAAAAAAATAATAATAATTTGAAAGAAAATAAAAGCCAGAAAGGTCCTTAGATTCTACTCTTCCAGTACTTTCATTTTAGGGATGAGACCCAGACAAGAAGAGTGACTTAAAACCAAGGCTTGGCGGGGATGGCAGGGTGGGGTGGATGTGGGTGGGGGGAGGACCTAATTTAGCTTCTAAGTTTTGTAAGTTTTCCAAGCTAAGATGTTCTTCATAGAATATAAAGTACAAGAACCAGGCTAAGTATGAACCCTTTGATAGGGGCTCTTTCCTAAATGTGCTGACACATAGTTCAAATTTAGTGTCAGAATTTAAGGTAGTTTCTTACCTGACTCTGGATTAGCATGACTCATTCTTAGTTAATCTATAATTGTCCCTAAATTACTTTAGAAGAGCAGAGATTGGTCCTGATCTAATAGCAGTTCCCAAATGAGGTATACAGAGATGATGAGATCTTGGGAAAGCCTGTATGAATGCTGGCATAGGGGAAACAGCCAGGAAGGAAAAAAGATCTAGTACCTAATTTCTTACATATGCTACAGGGTACATGTTTGCTGGCCTGGGAAGCCACACCTTTCTAAAGACTAATGAGAGAATGGTATGCAGAACAAAGAAGCACTCCTGAGTGTGCTTTCTTGTAGTAGCTTGTGTCATGGCATTTTTCCTGGACTACTTTGCCCAGCTCTAATAATGGGCATGTCTCCCATCTGGACATACTTTCTAAGGCCTAGGAACTTACGTCTCTCCTAGGAAAGGTGCTCAGTAACTTGAATTCGCCCCATGGAAATCCTTTTGAAGCTACAAAATCAAAGACAATTTGGAGCTTATTGCTGGCTAGGAAACGTCGCTCCAGGAACTCGCCACTGGGGGTCCGGATCCGCAGTTTGCTCACAGGCTCAGCATTTTCTTCCTTTGGTTCTGGAGGCAGAGCCTGCTCTAAGGAGAGCCGGATAGCCTAAGAAGGGCAAAAACCAAGTGTTAAAATGTGGAATGGATAGGACTGTGGGGGGAGGAGGTGGGGGTGAAAATGGGTAGAGGAGAGGTAGGCTATAGAAAAAAGCTGCTGCTTTCTAGAAGCTAATAAAAAAAGACACTGCCTTCATAATTAAACAAGTCAAATGCCTACACAATAGACTCATGTGTTTTTCATTTCTTAATATTAGCCCAATAGTTAATTAATTAAAATAAATCCTACCTTCATAACACATATGATTAAATCAACAGGTAACTAGATAGAAAAGAAAGTTAACATTATTGTTTTACTGAGGAGCTTAGATATTTGTGATTGAGGAAATAGGT
Source organism: Tolypeutes matacus (assembly GCA_026826555.1). Classification (NCBI taxonomy): domain Eukaryota; kingdom Metazoa; phylum Chordata; class Mammalia; order Cingulata; family Chlamyphoridae; genus Tolypeutes; species Tolypeutes matacus. Next base: position 45,521,574 of record JAKSZT010053883.1, read on the forward strand.
ATCAAATATCCAATTGCTTCTTTTCTGGGGTATGAAGTAAGGCTATTAGAAGCATTTAAAAATGACACACATGAAATCACAAATATACACATAAATAAATGTATATAATTATATTTATACTTGAGAAAACATACATTTCCCAAGTAGAAATTACTTAAAGAGTTTGTAGGACACTGAATAGTATATTGACATAAAAAATTGAATGGAAAGAAATTGAAATATCAGGTTTACAGGAGACAGGAGAACTGGATCCTAGTTCCAGCCTTGCCACTACCTTGCTGTGAGATTTGGCGAAGTATCAGAATGATAGATTTCTGGACCTAGAGAACAGACCAAACGCTTCATTTTACAGATGAGAAAACTGACTCAAACAGATGAAGTAAATGCTGGGAGAACTCATGGCTAGAGTTGGGCTTGAACCCAGGTTTTCCAGTTCTAAATGTGCTGTGTTACATTGCTTCACATTGCTAACACTCCAGTTGGAAGATCTCTGATGTTCCTGCTCACATTGGAATCTATGGCAGAAATTCACCAAAATCTTTTTTGTCCTTCGCACCCTGGGAGGTTCCTTATATAAGAAAGCATGACATTAGCATATTCTGCTTCACAGTCACACTCTGTTCTGGGTACTTTTAACATTTCCATGCATGTTCCCAATTTATCAAAAGAAAAGCAAATGCTTTTTTTTTTTTAGGAGGTAAAGGGGCTTGAACCCGGGACCTTGTACATGGGAAGCAGGTACTCAACCACTTAAGCTACATATGCTCTCTGCAAATGCTTTTTCTCCAACTAATCTACAACTATCATAACTAAGTAATATAAGTATGAGTAAGAAAAAGTGGGACTTATGTTCTCTAAACCTCAATAGCAATTTTTAAAGTTGGTTTCACTCTTATAACCGGAAAAAAACTATAAAAACTCTCTATTATTTGACCCATAGTTCAAAGGGGAAATATAAATAAAGACTTCATATCAGAATCTATGGGATACAACTAAAGCAGTGCTCAGAGAAAATTCATAGCCTTAAAATTCTTATATGATTAAAAACAAGAGAATAGGAGAGAGGATTGTGGGAAGATGGTGGCATAGGTAACTCCAGGAATCAGTCCCTCTACCAAAACAACTATTGAACTGGCAGGAACTGTCTGAATCAACATTTTGAAACTCTAGAGTCTCGTGAAACACTGTACAACATCCAAGGAAGAGCTGAAGGAAGAGACTGGTAAATTGTGGTAAATACTGGTGAATTTCACCCTCCCTGCAGCAGCTACCAGGACCACCACCCCCGCCCCCAGCCTTCTGGCAGGCAGCAATGGAAACTACAGCCTGGATTTCTGGTACAGCTTACTGGTGCCAGGGTATAATATAAGGACCTAGTCCTCCAAACTCCAGGGGTGTGTGGTCTGATCACTGATCACTGCTTTTGATCAGCTCCTTCAGATGGCTGGGGTCAGGCTCTGAAGGCAGCCACTGTTCCAAGCTCCCTCAGGCAAAAGCAGCAGCAGAATCTTTAAGACAGTATCCTTCTTCAAAACTATGGAAAACATTTAAAGGGCTATAGTAACTGGGCAAGTATCAAACCAAGAAAACACAGCTTCAAATGCCACAGGAAAAGCTCCTGGTGCCCTTATAGGCCCCTTTCCCACCCCTTCTCAATGCAGATGGAGCCAGCCTGCCCACTCATTGTAGATCCCTGACATTTTGGGTTCTTTGTCTCTCTGTCCCTTTCTGTCCTGGGAGCTGAACAGCACTGTCCTGGTCTGCTGACCCCCAAAACGGGTCCCTTGGACAGCTTTTGGCTCTTTCTCCATTGTTTTTGTGAGAGAGTTGAACCCTGCCTGCCTACTCTGATGCCATTTCCCCGGAACTCCCATATTCCTATAAACTACAAATAGGTAGGGCACTAGGAGCCACAAGCCCAGAAAAGAGGTAGGCTTTGTAGCTCCACACAGGCATAGTAAGACAGAGAGGACCCTGTTGAGAGGACCTTTGCATTCGCATTGGGCTGACCTTGATAGGAGGGCTAGGCTCTGAAGGAGAACACCAGCCAAAGAAGAGCCAATTTGCAAATACTATGAAAGGTGCTTTTTGTTTTGTTTTGTTTTGGTTACTTCCTGGTGCTTAAACATGTCTGTCATATCACTATCTGGATATAAACTTAAGGAACAGACAGCTCAGGGACTAAATCTCAGAGTTAACACTTTAAAAATATTAAAATGTACAGTGTGCAAAAGAGTATAATACAAACAAAGGAAAAAGAAATGATGGACCATCCAAAGAACAAAATAAAAATCCAAAAAGCATCAATGAAGAGGACAAGATTTTGGACATAATGGACAAAGACTTAAAAAAGAAAAAAGATCCTCAATATGTTCAAGAAGATAAAGGAAAATGGAGAAAGAACCAAAGGATATAAGGAAAACGGTGAATGAACAATATGAGAATCTCAGTAAAGAGATATAAATTTTTAAAAGGAACCAAACATAATTACTGGAGTTGAAAACCACTAACTGAAAGGAAAAGTCTCTAGATGGTTTCAACAGCAGATTGAAGTTGTCAAAAAAAAAAGAATCAGTATCTCAAAGACAAGACAATTGAAATGATTCAGGCTGAGGAGCAGAAAGAAAAAAAAAGAGAAAAAAGAGCAAACAGAACTAAGAGACCTGTGGGACACTGTCAAGTGAACCAATGCATTATGGAAGTCCCAGAATGAGCAGAAAGAAAGGGGCAAAAGGAATATTTAAAGAAATAATGGTGGGAAGCGGCTGTGGCTCAATCAGTAGGGCTCCCGTTTACCATATGGGAGGCCCCGGGTTCGGTTCCCGGGGCCTCCTGGTGAAGGCAAGCCCGGCTGCACGGCGTGGTTAGCTGACCCAGCGAGCACAAGCAGCAAGGGGGGGATAAATGAATAAATAAATAAAATCTTAAAAAAAAAAAAAAAAAAAAAAGAAATAATGGTAGAAAACTCCCCAAATTTAACAAAAGGCATGAATATATACATTCAAGAAACCCAGAAAACCCAAAGCAGGATTAACTCAAAGAAAATCATGCCCAAATAGTAATCAAACTATCCAATGCCAAAGAAACAAAGGGAGTTCCGAAAGCTGCAAGAGAAGAGCAATGAGTTATGTACAAGGGAATCCCAACAAGATTAAGTTCTGATTTCTTACCAGAAACTATGGAGGCAAGAAGGCAGTGGTACAAAATATTTAAAGTGCTGAAAAAAAAAACAATTGCCAGTCAAGAATTTTATATACAGCAAGACTTTCTTTCAATAATGAGGGAGAGATTAAGACACTCCCAGATAAACATAAGCTGAAGGGGTTCAGCACCATGAGATCTGACCTCCAAGCAATGCTAAAGGGAGTTCTTCAGACTAAAAGGAAAGACACTAGACAGTGGATCAAAGTGGCAAAAGAAAATAAAGACCTTTGATAAAATTAAACATATGGGTAATTCTAAATGTCAGTAATATTGTATTGTATTTAACTCCACTTAATTCCTACATGTTCAAAATGCAAATGTATAAAAAATAATGATAAATCTATGGTTTCAGATATACATTGTTTAAAGATATAATATGTAACAACAAAAAGGTGGGGGAATGGAGGGCCTAGTGTATGTGTATGTTATAGAAGTTAAGTTGGTATCAAATAAATGATTATTATGATATATTCAGAAAGAAATGAGAAGGCACTTGAGACAGTTTGAATTTGGTGAATCCCCCCAAAATATTATGTTTTTGAACTAATCCATTCCTGTGGGTGTGAGGCCCTTAGACTGCATTAAATTCAGTTAAGGGGTTTTTGATTGGATCATTTGATTAGATGGGCTTTGATTGGACTACATCAGTGAGGTGTTACTCAGGTAGGGTTTCTGCCGTCTTGCTGCGCCTTATATAAATGGAGACACAGAGGAAGAGACAGACAGAAAAAGCAAGCTGCCATTTTAATCTTGCCATGTGAGAGAAAGGAGAAAATAAAGAGAGGACTACACATTAGCCTGCAGCTGCAGAAAGGCAGAGAAGCCCTGAGAGGCTGAAAGAGATCCCTGTGTCTGGAGTCAGCAGAGAACAGAGGCATGGAGATAGGCCCTGGAGGGGTTGGGTCCATGCAGCAACTCAAGGCTGAGGAGACAAGCCCTGCCACATGCCTGATTGTGTACAGCTGAACTCCAGGAGAAGGTGAGCCTTGAGGGGAAGGCAAGGACCTTAGCATAGATCGCCCACCATCATGCTTTGCTATGTGGCTGGACACCAGGATTACCAGTAGCTGATTTTGGTGAGAAAGCATCTCTGATTGTGCCTTGATTTGGACATTTCATGGCCTCAGAACTGTAAGCTTTTACCCTAGATAAAATTCCCATTATAAAAGCCAGCCCATTTCTGGTACTTTGTTTTTTTTGTTTTAATTAATTAAGTAATTTTATATATATATATTTTAAAAGGTGCTTAGATTACCTAAATAGTACACAGAAATTACAGGGATTCCCATGTTCCCCACCTCCCACACCTCCCACAACATCCCACACAAACATTCTTCATCAGTGTGACTCATCACCCTCAATGGATATACACATCCTGGGGCCTTGCCACCAAGCATAGACCACAGTTCACATTGTAGACCACACTTTCTCCCACACAGTTCTGAATGGTGTGTGCTGATTTAAAATGGCCTACATCCATCACCACAACGGCACTCAGGACAACCCCCAAGTCCCGAAAAGCCCCTGTATTTCAACTGCACTTCCCCTCCCTGCCCTGAAAGTGTCCAGTGGCCAACCGGCTCCACCTCACTGTTATAATTTCTTCCATTGCTAGAATCACCATATGTGTACAACAGAATACCATTAAGTCCACTCTAGTCCATAGTTCTTCCCCCAATCCTGAGGGGACTGGGATGGTGATGTCCACTCCATCTCCAAGTGAGAGAGGGCTTATATCCCATGGATATGGTGGATGGGATTATCCTGCCTGCAGCTGTAGGCCCTCTCCATTTCTGGTACTTTGGATTGGCAGCCCTGTGACAAACTAAGACAGGCCTCAAAATGGTAAAATACAAAAAAAATCAAATAAATATGAAAGTAGGCATTAATGGAAGAACTGAGGGTCAAAAAAGTTAAAGTATTACAGACACAAAAATAGCAAAATGGCAGAAGAAAGTCCTGCATTATCTGTAGTTACTTTAAATGCCAATGGATTAAAAAGCATGACCCAACTTTATGCTGTTTATAAGAGTGACCTTAAATTCAGACATGTAAGTAAGTCAAAATTGAAACGAAAATTTTTTCCCATGCAGATAGTAACTGTGGTGGTTTGTAGCCTTATGTACACCAGAAAAACATGTTCTCAAATTTAATCCATTCCTGTGGTTGTGAACCCATTGTAAGTAGGACCTTTGGATGAGGATACTTCAGTTAAAGTGTGGCCCAGGATGGGTCTTAATAAGAGACCTTTATAAGAGAATGAAATGCAGAGAGCCATGGAAGCAAGAAGCAGAAATCAACGAAACCCAAAAGAGAAGGGAAAGACCAACAGATGCTGCAATGTGCTTTGTCATGTGACAGAGGAGTTAAGGATTGCCAGCAGCCAGTCATTGGGAAGAAAGCATTGCCTGGATGATGTCTTGATTTGGATACTTTATCAGCCTCAAAACTGACCCATTTCATGATATTTGCTTTGAGCAGGCTAGGGAACTAAAACAATAAGCAAAAGAGAACCAGAGTAGCTATAAAAATATCAGATAAAATAGATTTTAAGTAAACAAAACAAAACAAAACAAAAAAAACAACCAACCAAACAAACAAAAACGTATGAGGGACAAATAATGTCACTATATACTGAGAAAGGGGTCAATTCAACAAGAAGACATAACAATTATAAATACATATGCACCTAATGGAGAACCCCAAAATATATGAAGCAAATACTGACATATTTGAAGGGAGATATACTTCTACATTAATTGTAGGAGACTTCCAATATGCCACTTTCAAGAATGGATAGACCATCTAGACAGAAGATCAATAAGGAAATAGAAAACTGGGATATTCCAAACCAACTAGACCTAACAGACATATATAGAACACTTTACTCAACAGCAGCAGAATAAACATACTTCTCAAGGGCACATGGATCATTTTCCAGGATAGGTCATACGTTAGATTACAAAACAAATCTCAATAAATTAAAAAATATTGAAATCATACAATGTATTTTCTATGACCACAAGGGAATGAAGTTAGAAATTGATAACAGAGGGAGAAATGGAAAATTCAGTAATATTTGGAATTAAAACAATACACTCTTAAACAACCAATGGGTCAAAGAAGAAATCAAAAGAGAAATTAGGAAGTATCTTGAGGCAGATGAAAATGAAAACATAACATACCAAAACTTTTGGGATGCAGCAAAGGCTGTGCTAGAGGGAAATTTATAGCTTTAAAGAAGAAAGACCTCAAATCAGAGACCTAACCTCACAACTGAAGGATATAGAAAAAGAAGAGCAAACCAAACCCAAAGCAAGCAGGAGGAAGGAACTAACAAAGATAAGAGTGGTGAGAAATGAATTAGAGAGGGAAAAAAAACAAAAAAAACAAAACCAACAATAGAGATCAACAAAACCAAAAGTTGGTTCCTTGAAAAGATCAATAAAATTGACATACCTTTTCCTAGAATGAAAAAGATAAAAAAAAAAGAGGACACAAATAACTAAAATTAGAAATGAAACAGAGGACATAAATACCAATCTCACAGAAATAAAAATGATTATAATAGAGTATTATGAACAACTGTATGCCAACAAATTAGGTAACCTAGATGAAATGGACAAATTCCCAGAAACATACAAACTACCCACACTGACTCAAGAAGAAATAGGAAATATTAACAAACCAAAAACTAGTAAACAGATTGAACCAATAAATAAACTCCCAACAAAGCCCAGGACCAGATGGCATCATAGGTGAATTTTAACAAACATTTTAAGAAGAATAAACAGCAATCCTGCTTACACTCTTCCAAAAAATTGAAGAGGAGGGAATACTCTTTAACTCAACATCACCCTCATACAAAAGCCAGATAAAGATACCACAAGACAAGAAAACCACAGATCAATATCCCTTATGACTATAGATGCAAAAATCCTCTACAAAATACTAGCAAACCAAAAGCAACCACAAATTAAAAGAATTTTATACCATGATCTAGTGGGATTTATCCCTGGTATGCAGAAGGAGTTCAACATAAGAAAATCAATAGGGGAAGCGGCTGTGGCTCAATCAGTAGGGCTCCTGTTTACCATATGGGAGGCCCCGGGTTCGGTTCCCTGGGCCTCCTGGTGAAGGCAAGCCCGCCCGCACAGCATAGTTAGCTGACCCAGCGAGCACAAGCAGCAAGGGGGGGATAAATGAATAAATAAATAAAATCTTAAAAAAAAAAAAAAAAAAAAAAGAAAAGAAATGTAATACACTACATTAACAGAACAAAGGACAAAAAAAATCACATGATCATTTCAATTGATGCAGAAAAGGCATTTGACAAAATCCAACACCCAGGGTACTGTGGGAACATGGCCTTGGATTAGGCAGATAAGGCTCTCACAAAAACAGTGGAGAAAGAGCCAAAGCTGCCTGAGGGATCTGATTTGGAGGTCAGCAGACCAGGACAGTGTCTCACAACTCCCAGGAAGGCAAGGGACAGAGAGATGAAGAAGCGGAAACAACAAACTGTGAGTTACTAAACCTCCCTGCCCTGGGGAAGGGCTCCCTGCCCCCACCCTCGAGATACTCAGTGGGGGTAAAACTCCTGGCTCACTGCAGCTGACTGAGGGGGGAGCAGACATCTTCCTCCCTGCTAGCTGTTACAAGGGAAAAGGGAGAGGAAGGGGCGGGGGCAGTTCTTCAGTGAATTTGGCCAGCGGAGCCCACTTTGAATCTAGGCTCTGGCCAGACAAAAACAAAGGAAAACCGAGAGAGATACACCTCTGTGGAAAGGTGCACCAACAATCGCCATCTGCTGGCCAGGCTTGAAATTACATGGACAAAACTGCTTTTGAGCTCTCTTTATTTCACTCTTGGGAGAAAATCTGTGCCCCATTAGTGAGTCCCTGGCATGATTTTGGTAACTTAAGCTGGGCAATTTTAAAGATTAGGATAAGTTGAACCAAATATCAAAGAGCTGTGAAAAAATAACAGGTAAGAGAGAGAAATTGGCCATCAGAGTAAATTCACCAACATATCAGATGCCTAGACATCAGTAAAAAAATTACAAGCCATACTAGGAAACAGGAAGAGATGGCCAAGGCAAAGGAACAAACAAAATATCCTGAAGAGATTCAGATTTAAGACAATTAATCAATGATAATCACACAACTCTCCTAAATCAATTTAAAGAATTGAGGAATATATGACTAAAGAGATAAAGGATATTAAAAAGACACTGGGTGAGCATAAAGAACAATTTGAAAGTCTGCAAAGAAAAGTAACAGACCTTATGGGAATGAAAGACACGATGAATGAATTAAAAATACTTTAGAGACATATAAGAGCAGATGTGAACTGCCTGAAGATAGAAGTAGTGATTTTGAACACAGAACATCTGAAATGGAACAGACAGGAGAACAGAAAGAGAAGAGAATGGAAAAAATGGAACAGGGTCTCAGGGAATTGAATGACAATGTGAAACACAAAAACATAACCATTACTGGCGTCCCAGATGGAGAAGAAAATGGAAAGGGGGCAGTAAGAATATTTGAGGAAATAATGACTACCCTTAAAAAAGACATAAATCTTTTATTTATTTATTTATTTATTTTTTTATAAATATATATGCATATATGTGTATTTGCTTACAAAAATGTTATTTATATATATATATATATACATATATTTTAAGAGGTGCTTAGATTACCTAAAATATTACACGGAACCCACTGGGATTCCCATGTTGCCCACCTCCCACACCTCCCACCACATCCCACGCAAACATCTCCCACAGTGTGGCCCACCAACCTCAATGAACTTACACATCCTGGAGCCTTGCCACCAACCATAGACCACAGTTCACACTGTAGACCATCTTAATATCCAAGAAGGACAACACACCCCAAATAGAATAAACACAAATAAGCCTACCCCGAGACACCTACTATTCAGAATGACAATATCAGAGATAAAGAGAAGATTTTGAAAGCCGCAAGAGAAAAGCAAAGCATCACATACAAGAGAAACTAGATAAGATTAAGTGCTGATCTCTCATCAGAAACCATGGAGGAGAGAAGAAAGTGGTATGATGTATTCAAGGTATTGAAAGAGAAAATCTGCCAGCCAAGAATTCTGTATCAGGCAAACCTGTCCTTCAAAAATGAAGGGGTGGGAAACGGATGTAGCTCAAGTGATTGGGCTCCTGTCTACCATATAGGAGGTTCAGGGTTAGATTCCCAGGGCCTCCTGATGAAAGGCAAGCTGGCCTGCATGGTGAACTGGCCTGAGCGGAAAGCTGGCCCACGTGGAGTGCTGGCCTGTGCGGAATGCTGGTCCATGCAGGAGTGCTGGCCCACGCAGAGAGCTGGTGCAGCAAGATGATGCCACAGAAAGAGACACAGAGGAGAGACAATAAGAGATGTAGCAGATCAGGGAGCTGAGGTGGCGCAAGAGATTGAGTGCCCCTCTCCCACTCTTGAAGGTCCCAGGATTGGTTCCCGGTGCCTGCCTGAAGAGAAGACAAGCAGACAGAGAAAAACACACAGAGAGCAGACAGCAAGCGCAAAACAATGGGTGGGGGGGAATAAATAAATAAATCTTAAAAAAAAAAATTAAGGGGAGTTCAAAGTCTTCACAGACAAACAAAAACTGATAGACTATGTTACCAAAAGACCAGAATTACAAGAGATACTATGGGGGTGCTGCAGCCCAAAAGGGAAAAACAAGGGTGAGAGACTTGGAGATGAGTGCAGAAATGAAGACTATTAGAAAGGGTAAAAAGATAGACTATAGTATGATACGACAACAGAAAGCCAAAGGTCAAAATGGATGAAGTAAGTAATGCCTTTAAAGTTATAACATTGAATGTTAATGGCTTGAATTCCCTAATCAAAAGGCACAGGTTGATAGAATGGATTAAAAAATACAAGCCATCTATATGTTGTCTACAAGAGACTCACCTCAGACGTAAGGACACAACCAGATTAAAAGTGAAAGGTTGGAAAAAGATATTCCATGCATATAGTAACCAAAAAAGAGCTGGAGTAGTGATACTAATATCGAACAAAGTAGATTTTAAATGCAAAACTGTTATAAGGGATGAAGAAGGTCATTACATATTAATAAAAGGGGCAATTCACCAAGAAGAAATAACTATTCTAAATATTTATGCACCTAACCTCCGTGCCCCAAGATACATGTGAAACACAAAAACATAACCAATATTGGCATCCCAGAAGGAGAAGAAAATGGAAAGGGGCAGTAAGAATATTTGAGGAAATAATGACTACCCTTATGAAAGACATAAATATTAATATCCAAGATACATGAGGAATACACTGGCAAAGCTGAAAGGAGAAATAGATGTCTCTACAAAAATAGTTGGTGACTTCAATACACCACTCTTAGTATTGGATAGAGCATCTGGACAGAGGATGAATAAAGAAATAGAGAACTTGAATAATATGATAAATGAACTAGACCTAACAGACATCTATAGAGCACTGTACCCCAAAATAGCAGGATATACATTCTTTTCAAGTGCTCATGGATCCTTCTTCAAGACAGACCATATGTTGGGTAACAAGACAGGTCTCAATAAATCTAAAATGACTGAAATTATACAAAACACATTCTCTGATCATAACAGAATGAAGATGGAAATCAATAAATGACAGGAAAAGGGAAAATTCATAAATACATGGAGATTAAACAACACACTTAAAAAAATAATATATATTTTTTATTTTTTAAAAGATACTTAGATTACATAAATGTTACACAAAAACTATAGGGATTCCCATATGCCCCACTCCCCACACCTCCCACACCCTCCCATATAAACATCCTTCTTTAGTGTGGCACATTCATTACAATTGATAAACGCATCCTGGGGCTTTGCCATTAAGCATGGACCACAGTTCACATTGTAGTCTATACTCTCTTCCGCACAGTTCTGCATGTTATGTGATGATATAAAATGGCCTATATCTATTGTTGCAGTGTCATTCAGGACGATTCCCATGTCCCAAAAAAGACCCCACATTACAACTTTTTTTCCCTCTCCCTGCCCCCGGAGCCTCCAGTTCATTCCGGTCCATAGTTCTTTCCCCAGTCCTGAGGATTCTGGGATGGTGATGTCTACTCTACCTCTAACTGAGAGGGGGCTTATATCCCATGGGGAAAATGGACAGGACTATCTTGCTTGCAGTTGCAGACTCTGTTCCTTGGGATGGTCGTTGTCTATCATCATCTCCTTGTGAGTTGTCCTGGGTGAGTCCAATGAGCTTTAGAGTAGACGTTGCAACTCCACTGAGGTTCCGGGCCCAGCTGGCACATGGACAGCCCAAAGACTCATGTCTCTTGGACATACACCTACAAAGATTACTTGTTTTGGCTTCTTCGTGTCTCTGACCCTCACTCTTCTGGGAGTTGGTAAGCAGTGTCCAGGTTTACTATGCCCCAAAGCAGGTCCCCATGGCAGCCTCTGGCTTCTTCTTTGTTGTTTTAGTGAGAGCTAAGAATTATATGTCTAACCCATTGGACATGTTCCCACAATTCCCCAAACAACACACTCTTAAACAATCAGTGGGTCAAAGAAGAAATTGTAAGAGAATTCAGCAAATATCTTGAGACAAATGAAAATAACACAACATATCAAAACTATGGGACACCACAAAGGCAGTTCTAAAAGGGAAATTTATACCCTCAATGCTTACATTAAAAAAGAGGAAAGAGCTAAAATTGGAGATCTAACTGCACACCTGGAGGAACTAGAAAAAGAACAGCAAACTAATCCCAAACCAAGCTGAAGGAAAGAAATAGTAAAGATCAGAGCAGAAATAAATGAAATCGAGAACAAAAAAAACAATAGAGAGATTCAACAAAACCAAAAGTTGGTTCTTTGAGAAGATCAACAAAATTGACAAACCTTTAGCTAGACTGACAAAGAAAAAAAGAGAGAAGACACAAATGAATAAAATCAGAAATGGGAGGGGGGACATTACTACTGACCCCATAGAAATAAGAAGATCATTAAGAGGATACTATGAAAAACTGTATGCCAAAAAACTACAAAATGTAGATGAGATGGACAAATTCCTGGAAACCCATGAACCATCTACACCGACTTTTTTTGGTCAGCTAACCACGCCGCGCAGGTGGGCCCGCCCTCATCAGGAGGCCCTGGGAACCGAACCTGGAGCCTCCCATATGGTAAACGGGAGCCTACTGATTGAGCCACAGCCACCTCCCTCTACACCGACTTTTGAAGAAACAGAAGACCTCAACAAACCAATCACAAGTTAGGAGATTGAAACAGTCATCAAAAACCTCCCAAAGATGAAAAGCCCAGGACCAGATGGCTTCACGGGTGAATTCTACCAATCACTGGAAGATGAACTAATACCAATCTTGCTCAAGCTCTTCCAAAAAAATTGAACAGGCAAGAATGCTACCAAACTCATTCTATGAAGACAACATTACCCTAATACCAAAACCAGATAAAGATACTATGGAAAAAGAAAATACAGACCAATATCTCTAATGAATATAGATGCAGAAATCCTCAACAAAATACTTGCAAACAGAATCCAAAAGCACATTAAAAGAATTATACACCACGATCAAGTGGGTTTTATCCCAGGTATGCAAGGGTGGTTCAACACAAGAAAATCAATTAGTGTAATAAACCACATTGATAAGTTGAAGAAGAAAAATCAAATGATCCTCTCGATTGATGTAGAAAAGGCATCTGACAAAACACAGCACCCTTTCTTGATAAAAACATTCTAAAAGATAGGAATAGAAGAAGCTTTCTCAATATGATAAAGTGCATATATGAAAAAAGCTACAGCTAGCATTATAGTCAATGGTGAAAGACTGAAAGCTTTCCTGCTGAGATCAGGAACAAGACAAGGATGCCCACTATCCCCATTATTGTTCAATATTGTGCTAGAAGTTCTAGTTAGAGCAAATAGGCCAGACAAAGAAAAAAAACGGACCCAAATAGGAAAGGAAGAAGTAAAACTTTCACTATTCACTGATGACATGATCCTATATCTAGAAAATCCTGAAAAATCCACAACAAAGCTACTAGAATTAATAAACAAGTTCAGCAAAGTGGCAGGATACAAAGTTAATAAGCAAAAATCAATAGCATTTCTATACACTACGGATGTGCAATCTGAGGAGGAAATCAGAAAAAAAATTCCATTTATAATGGTGACTAAACCAATCAAATATTTAGGAATAAACTTAACCAAGGACATAAATGACTTGTAGTCAGAAAACTACAAAACATTGCTAAAAGAAACTGAAGAAGACTTAAATAAATGGAAGGATATTCTGTGTTTATGGATTGGAAGACTAAATATCGTTAAGATGTCCATTCTTACCCAAACTGATTTACAGATCCAATGCAATACCAATAAAAGTCCCAACAGCCTTTTTTTGCAGATATCTAAAAGCCAATAATCAAATTTATTTGGAAGGGTAAGGGGCTCTGAATAGCAAAAATGTCTTAAAAAAGAACAAATCTGGAGGACTCTCACTTCCTGATGTTAAAGCATATTACTTAGCTACAGTGGTAAAAACAGCATGGTACTGGCATAAGGAAAGACAGATTGACAAATGGAACCGAACTGAGAACTCAGAAATTGACCTTCATGTCTACAGTCAAGCGATTTTTGACAAGGTTGTTAAGCCCAACCAGCAGGGCCAGAACAGTTTATTCAACAAATGGTGCTGGGAGAACTGGATAGCCATATCCAAAAGAAAGAAAGAAGACCCCTATCTCACAACTTATACAAAAATTAACTCAAAATGGATCAAGGACTTAAATATAAAAACAACAACTATAAAAGTCCTAGAAGAAAATGTAGGAAAACATCTTCAAAATCTTGCGGTAGGTGGTAGTTTCTCAAACCTTACGTCCAAAGTACGAGCAACAAAAGAAAAAGTAGATAAATGGGACCTCCTTAAAATTCAACACCTTTGCACCTCAAAGAACTTTGTCAAAAGGGTGAAAAGGCAGCCGACTCAATGGGAAAAAATATTTGGCAATCACATATCTGATAAGGGTTTAATATCCATGATATATAAGGAGATCATACAACTCAACATTAAAAAGACAAAGTATCTGATTAAAAAATGGGCAAAAGACTTGAAAAGTCAACTGTCCAAAGAAGAAACAAAAACGGCAAACATACACATGAAAAAATGTTCAACATCACTAGCGATGAGGGAAATGGAAATCAAAACTACAATGAGATATCATTTCATACCTATTAGGCTGGTTGCTATTAAAAACTCAGAAAACTCTAAATGTTGGAGAGGATGTGGAGAGATAGGAATGCTTATTCACCGTTGGTGGGAATATAGAATGGTACAGCCACTGTGGATGACTGTTTGGCAGATCCTAAGGAAGTTGAAAATAGACTTGCCATTGCTAGGTATATACCCAGAAGAACTGAGAGCAGTGACACGACTAGGTGTCTGCACACTGATGTTCATAGCAGTGTTATTCATAATAGCCAAAAGCTGGAAACAACCCAGGTGTCCATCAACTGATGAATGGATAAAGAAACTGTGGAGTATACAACAAAAGAATTTATGCAGTGGTAAGAAGAAATGAAGTTGTGATAACATGAAGCATATGACAACATGGATGAACCTGGAGGACATTATGTTGAGTGAAGCAAGTCAGACACTAAAGGACAAATACTGTATGACTGCCCTATTATGAACTAAATATATTATGTGAAATATAAATATATTATGTGAAATACGAATATGGGTAGAATTGCATATATAAGACCATTTTTCTTTGAAGGTGAACAAATGTAAGTTAATTCTATAAAATGTTAATATCAGACAAAAAAAAAAAAAAAAAAAAAAAAGCAACCCAGCATTATACTAAGTGAAGGAGACCAGACAGAGAGTATGATTCCATTTATATAAAATATAAATATAAATCAACTTATAAAGATGAAATGAGATTAGTGGTTATGTAGGTCTGAGGAAGGAATGCTAAGGGGTGTGGAGTCTTTCTTTATGGAGTAATGAAATTGTTCTAAAATGTACAACATTGTGATTATACTAAAAGCCATTGATTACACACTTTGGATAGAATAGCCAGAAACAGCAACTATGTGCAGTGGGGGAAAGCATACAGAGATTGAGAGGTGAGGAATTTTCTTGTTTGTCTGTTTTTTGTTTATTATTATTATTGAAATAATGAAAATGCTCTAATAATGATTGAAGTGATGACTGCATAAGTATGTGACCATACCAAAATACCACTGACTGTATATTTTGGATGAATTGTATGTTTTATTAATATGTATCAACAAAATAGATTTGTTTAAAAAAAAAAAATCCAACACCCCTTCTTGATAAACATATTTAGAACACTAGGAATAGAAGGAAACTTCTTCAACATGACAAAGGGAATATATGAAAATAACATTCTACTCAATGGTGAAAGACTGAAAACTTTCCAAGATCAGCAAAAAGACAATGATGCCTACTGTCACCACTGTTATTCAATATTGTATGGGAAGTTCTAGACAGAGTAACTAGGCAAGAAAAAGAAATAAAAGGCATTCAGATTGGAAAGGAAAAAGTGAAACTGTCTATATTTGTAGATAACATGATCCTTTATACAGAAAATCCCCAAAAATCCACAACAAAGCTACTAGAGCTGACACACAAATTCAACAAAATAGCAGGGTACAAGAGCAACATGCAAAATTCAGCAGTGTTTCTATACACTAGTAATAAACAATCTGAAGAAGAAATCAAGAAAAAAATTTCTGCTTACAATAGTAACTAAAAAAATCATATCTAGGAATAAATCTAACCAAGGAAGTAAAGGACTTGTACACAGAAAACTACAAAACATTGCTAAAAAGAAATCAAAGACAACCTAAAAGTAAATGGAATGACATACTATGTTCAAGTATTGTAAGACTAAATATTGTTAAGATGTCAATTCTACCCAAATGACTTACAGATTTAACATAATTGCAATAAAAATTCCAATAGCTTTCTTTTCAGAAATGGAAAAGCCAATCATCAAATTTATATGGAAGGGTAAGAGGCTTTGAACAGCCAAAGCCATCTTGAAAAAGAAGTGCTAACTTATGGTTTAGATGATGTACATGTAACCTGTACTGAATTCTGGCTCTCGGTCAGAATTTGGATGAACGCCTCTTTTGGGAAAACCAGCAACCCCAATATTATGAGCTATACCTGGGAACTGGCTGTCCTGTAACCAGTGTACTGTTCGACTTCTTTGAGTTCCTGTATCCTATATCTTACTATGGCATCATGAGATATGAACGCATATGAGACATTCTCATTGAAAGTTCACTCACTTATGAATCAATCTTGAGGACTATCTGGGGTCAGAAACCAGTCACCTGCTCTATTCAAAGAAAGATTTCATTCATCTCTGTGAAAAAAGACATAGAAAACAAGAGGATATTGGAGGAAGAAACAATCACTGTGCCTGCTGTAAGGGAAAACTTAACATCATCTCAAGTGGGAAACATGGGGCTCCTTCTAGAACTGTCATTTGGGTACAGCTTTCCCCTGTTGGAATATATAATTTTTTTGGTCACTTTCTCTAAGGGGAGGATTAAGTTTTAAATTCCAAAGTGTGTGACAATGTTACTAAATCCAGTATTATGGCTACCTGAGAATTGCCCTGACTTTTATAAGATGGATTAATGCCTTTGGATATTGTTTTTATCTTTTTAATAATAGCTTTTAAATGAATTTTCTCTGTAGACCATGTTTATGAATTTGGGTGGGGGAAAAAGGAGATTCCCTGATTTTTAAATTTGAAATGAGGGCATTTAAAAAAATAAAGTTTCATATTTCTTAAACAAAAAAACTTATTGCAAAGCTACAGTAATCAAAACAGCATTATACTGGCACAAGCACAGACATATAGACCAATGGAATTGAATTGAGAGTTACAAAATCAACCACCTCTTTTATGGCCAACTGATTTTTTTTTTCTTTATTTTTAAAGAAGCTTTAGATAACATAAATGTTATGTAGAAAATATGGGGGATTCCCATATATTCCACCCTGCCTTCTCCCACACTTTCTGCCATTAACAACTTTTTTCATTAGTGTAGTACATTTGTATGGACTGATTTTTTTTTTTTTAAATTTTATTTATTTTTCCCCACCCCCTTGTTGTATTTCACTTGCTGAGTCTGTTCATCTTCCTTGCTTCTTTAGTAGGCACTGGGACTGCCGATGTGGAAGGGAGGTGTCTAATCGCTTGAGCCACCTCTGCTCCCTGCTTTGTTGTGTCTCTCATTCTGTTTTTCCTCCCCATGTCTCTTGTTGCATCATCTTGTTGTGTTAGCTCGCTGCACCTGCCCCTTGTGTCAGCTTGCTGTCTTCTTTAGGAGGCATCGGGAACCTCTGCTCCCTGCTTTGTTGTGCCTCCCATTATGTTCTTTTCTTCTTGTGTCTCTTGTGTCAGCTTGCCATGCCTGTCTGTCACACCAGCTTGCTGTCTTCTTTAGGAGGCACCAGGATCCGAACCAGCGACTTCCCATGTGGTAAGTGGGAGTTCAGTTGCCTGAGCCACATCCGCTTCCCTGGCCAACTGATTTTTGACAAGGGTGTCAAGTCCATGCAATTGGGAAAGAACAGTAGTCTCTCCAACAAATGGTGCTGGAAAAACTGGATGTCCATATGCAAAAGAATGAAGGTGGATCTCTATCTCACACCATATACAAAAATCAACTCAAAATGGATCAAGGACCTAAATATAAGAACCTGTACTATATTCCTAGAAGAAAACATAGGGAAGTATCTTCAGGACATTGTGTTAGGCAATGGTTCTTTAGACTTTACACCCAAAGCCCAAGCAACAAAAGGAAACATAGATAAATGGGACCTCATCAAAATTAAAAACATTTGTGCATTAAAGGACTTTATCATGAAAGTAAAAAGATAAGCTATACAATGGGAGAATATATTTGGAAACCACTTAACCAATAAAGGTTGATATCCAGAAAATATAAAGAAATCCTGCAACTTAAAAACAAAATACAAACAATGCAATTTAAGGATGGGCAAAAGACTTGACTAGACATCTCTCCAGAAAAGATACACAAATGGCCAAAAAGCACAGGAAAAGATGCTCAACGTCATTAGCCATTAGGGAAATGCAAATCAAAATCACAAAGAGATTACAACAAATTTACCACAACAATGCAAGATCTTAATACAATAAGAAATTATGTGTGTGAAGGCATATGAGAGAACTCTTTGTACTGTCTGTGCAATTTTTCTATAAACCTAAAATTGCTTTAAAGTTTATACAGAAAGAGAAAGAAAAAAAAAATAAGTGAATTAAGAATTGGATTAAAAAAGATATGGGGAAGGCCTAATAAAACAAATGGAAGGAAAGCTGAGAAGAAAGTAACTAATAAAGATAAAAGCATAAAGGAAATAGTTAAAATATAGAAAGAGAACAAATCAATCAGTGAGTTCTTTGGAGAAAATCAATAAACTTACACAGATAAAAAGAAATGAATAAAAAGGGTTGTCTATAGAGGGTGGGGGGAAAGAGGGTGGAAGAGGTGACAGTGAGAATTTTCTCAATATGCCTTTTGATAGTTTTGACTTTTGAATTATGTAAATATATTATCTGTTAAAAATATACTTAAAATTATCAAAAGAACAAAGGTTGCTCAGACGTCAGTATAGATTAAAAAAAAAAGTTAATTTCTCTGTCATTTAGGAGAATTTAGTTGGCTCTAATACTAAATTTTTTTCAAAAGGGTATTCAAAATTTCTGCAGTGAATAAAGTCAGTCAGTTTCTTCTATGATCTGATGGTCATTTTCCTTCTGGAAGAACTGGTAATATCACCTACCTGAAAGAAGCTTATAATGATGAAAGATGTGGATTATATATATATATGATATACATAAAGTTCCCAGTATGGTGTCTGACAAATAGGCTTCAGTTAATGGTTGCTTTTGTTATAAATGAAGACAAGATTTATACACATTATCAGACCTGGAAGAGGTTGTACAGGCCAGATAGTCCTACACTTTCATTTTTTTATATGAGGAAATTACCTAGAAATGGAGACAAGAATTATAGCTCAAAGACCAAAAGAATAGGAAGTTCAGTCAGTCACTTTGACTTTCCGCTTAAAAAAAATTTTTTTATAGCATGAGTAGAAGTTATGTAATATTTGTCTCCTGGGTCAACAATGAGTTCAGCTGAATATTTCCAAATATTAAGTTATTTTAGTAACACTGTCATAAATTAATTGTCCAATGAATGGATACCCTGTGTGTATCAAAATTAAATTCTGGTTGTAGTATATCAAAATTAAATTCTGTCGACGGTAGCTTTCATCACACTACCATAGTTATTTGTTCAATGTCCTGATTTTCCACTAGCCTACAAACTCAGTAAGGACACAGGACCATGAGTTACTTCTTACTTTAAGTAATGTGGATAGCACAAAGTAGATGCATTTGGTAAGGGAATGAGTAAGTTAACAAATAACTGAAACAATGCAAGTGAAAACACTTATTAAGGTAATAGGCACATAGTAGGTGCTCAATAAGTGCTAAAAGAATTTGAATCTCATGACCTTTACTTTTAGTAGGCAAGAACTGATCCTGACTTTACTTTCTCTGAGTACTGACTCCTTCCATCACCAAATGTTTTTTAACTTTCTACAGGGAAGCAGATGTGGCTCAAGCGACTGGGCTCCCATCTACCATATGGAAGGTCCCGGGTTCATTTCCTGAGGCCTCCTGGTGAAAGCAAGCTGGCCCGCATGGTGAGCTGGCCCGTGTGGTATGCTGGCCCACATGGAGAGCTGGAGCAACAAAAAAAAAGAGACAAAGAGGAGAGACAATGAAAGACACAACAAACCAGGGAGCTGTGGTGGCTCAAGTGATTGAGTGCCTTTCTCTCACATCAGAGGTCCCAGGATTGGTTCCTGGTGCCTCCTAAAGAGAAGACGAGAAGAAGAGAAGATAAGCAGACACAGAGAGCACACAGCAAATAGACACAGAGAGCAAGACAGTGAGCACAAAAACAAGGGGTGGTGGTGACGGGGAATAAATAAAATAAATAAATCTTAAAAAAAAAACAAAACAAAACAAAAAAACTTTCCACATATGTGTCCCTTAAGGGCAAACCATAAGAGTTGCTTGTAGGGGTATACTCCTTGCATGGATTAGAGTTATATACATTTTCTAAACTATTAAAAACTATTTGACTATTTCTCTTTAACACTGGTTAAAACCATATGTATGAGATTAAAAATTTTTTTCCTGATTATAAAAGTAATATATTTTCATTGGAAAAAATAGGTGAAATGATAAGGAAAAAATTAAAATTAATTTGTAGTTCTACCACCAAGAGATAGCCACTGGTATTATTTTGGAGTGTTATATCCATTAATTTTTCTGTGCAATATTATATAAGTACATATTTTTATTTTTAACTATTTTAAAATAAAATGTAGATCAGTGTTATATAAAGCTTTATCTTTTTTTGCATTCAAAGTCATGTATTTTAAAATTGTTTTTGGTTTTTACTAAGGTATAACATACATAGGAACAAGAGCGCAAATCTTAAATTGATTACTTGATAAATTTTCAGAAAGTGAACATACCTATATAACCAGCATCTTGATCAAGCATCTCAGAAGTCCTCAACCCCCTTCCTGGGAACTCCTCACAAGGCTAACCACTATCCTGACTTCTAACACTGCATTGTTAGCAACTTGAATAATTAAATTAAATATAATGTTATGATTATTAATTCAGCTTTTGGGGGCTGACAGTTTGGTTTAAATCCAGGCCCTTAGACAAATGACAATCTTAATGAACTTCAATTTCCTCAGTAAGAAACAGGGCTGATAAAATCTTCCTCACAAGGTTCTTGTATAAAATGTAGTAATGTTTACAAAACATTTAGTAAGTGATGACACACGATAAACACTCAATTAACAAAAAGAGCCTAGCACCAAACCTCATGCTATACCTAACACTGTGCTCAACAGATGACAGTTGTTGTTGGTATTATCATTATCATTATGATTATTCCCTTTGCACCTACTTTAAATCAAAACTTAATGTGATATTTCCTGGTTTCTCCTCTTGTTCTCCCTTTAATCCACCTGCCGGCTTGCTTTCTAGTTTGACATTTCCCTGCATGGTATAACAACAGATGCTACATTATTATCTGAACTCAACCACTTACATTACAGAAGAATGAACAACAGTAGCTCATTACCCTATTCATCATTCAGACAATGTCTGCTCCTCAATGTACCCAGTCTCCAGGGCTTTTCCCCAGCATGAAAACAGACCTCAGATATCCCATACCAGTGGAACAATGTGGAAAACAATGAAGAGATGTTAGGTAAGTTGGCAACTTTGGGATATGAATATCCAACAGTTTTATTAGCAAAAAAAGAACAAAGCTATGTAGTTCAGTTTCAAATATACTGGCTAAAAGCAAAGACCTCATGTAAGCAAACACTGTTGTAAAACAATGACATAAAGGACACCTACACTTAAACAGCAGTCATAGTAAACTTCAATTTGGTTTGCTTAACAAATACAGTTTTTCGTTTGCATTATTTTAGGAACAAGGAACCTGGTATAAGTTGAAAATATGGACTGATCTGGAACTTTTATTGCTATAAAAATCTGAACCTTCAAAGCATTCGTATCTGAGGGATGAGAAGGGGAGACATTTTTCAAAGTGAAATTAGGCAGTGAAAGACAGACACCCAGAAAAAACAGTTTCTAAACAATTACATTTTTTTAAAGAGAAAAGAAAATATACACTCTTTAAAAAGATACCTACAACAATCTCTTAGAATAACCACCAAAGACTAGCTTAATTTACATGCACACACATGTACACACATATGTATGCATAAATACATGCGTACATACACTATCCTCTAAAAGCTTCAGTGAGTACCTACCAAATAATAGTTTATAGCTGGCTGAAGCATAGTACTAAACAGGCTAAAGCTAACATTTCATTAGTTTATTCCATGCATTCTTAATGAGCATCTTTTATGTGCCAGGCATTATTCTAGATGATGGAAAAACAGCAGAGAACAAAACAGACAAAAATTTCTGCCTATATGAAGCCTACATTCTAGCAGAGTGGAGAAAAAGACAACAAGCACACGTGTAGGAAAACACATAGTTTTCCAAATAGTGCTAAGTACTATGGAGGAAAATTAAAGTAGGGAGTGCTGGTAGAAGGGAGGGAGGGGTATAGCTGCCAAATAGGATGGCCAGGCAGACTTCAGGAAGCAAAAGGCTAAAGGAGAAGGGGAGTCACACGGACATTTGGATATGGGAGAAACACAGGCAGAAGTAACAGTAAATGCCAAGGCCCTAGTGCCTGGTTTGACTGAGGAATAGAAAGGCAGCCAATGTGGCTGGAGCAGAATGAGCAAGAGGAGAGGAGTAGGGAGTTGAAGTTAGAAAGGAAACAAAGGAGAGGGGTAATTAGATCATATATGACCTAGAGGAAGTCACTTTAATGATTTTTGTCTCATTTTAAAAATTAAGGTATAATTTACATGCAGTAAAACCCACCATTTTAAACGCATAGTTTTGTGAGCTTTGAGAAATGCATATCATTGCATAACTACTAAACCTCTCACTCCTCAAATTTCCCCATCCTTCTATCCCCAGCTCCTGGCAACCTCTGATTTGTTTTTTTGTCTTTAGTTTTGCCTTTTCCAGAGTGTCATACAAATGTAATAATAAATGTCATATAAATAAATGGCTTCCTTCATTTAGCATAATGCATTTGAGGTTCATCCTTATTGTTAAATGCTCTTTTTTTTACTGCTGAGTAGCATTCCAGTGTATGAGTATTTGATAGTTTGATTATTCTTTCTCTAACTGAGGGACATTTTAGTTGTTTACTGTTTGGGGTGACAATTTACTTTTAAAAAGCCAGTGTAATTGGTATGTAAGAGTATCTACTGTAGTTTTAATTTGCATTTCCCTGACTACTAATGTTGAGCATCATTTCATGTACTTATTTGCTTCTGTATATATTCTTTGGTAAAGTATCTGCTCAAATCTTTTGCTCATTTTAAAACTTGGGTTATTTATTTTCTTATTATTGAGTTTTGGGAGTTTTTAAATGTATTTTTTTTTTTTCCTGCTGAAATGAGATAAAGTCTCTCTCTATTGATGCTTTCCTCAAGGAAATAGCAAAGGTAAGGAAACCAAAGTCATTTCCTCTGTTTTGTTCTGAAAGGATAAAAGAAGATATTGCTGCTGTAATAAATTGCCATAAATGTGGTGTCTTAAAACACACGTTTATGCTCATACAGTTCTGGAGATCAGAAGTGTGTAATCTATTTCACTGCTAAGGTCAAGGTGTCAGCAGGGCTGGTTCATTCTGGAGGCTATAGCTATAGGGGAAATGTGTTTCCTTGCCTTTTCCAGCTTCTGGAGGCTGCCTGATTTGTGTGTGCCCTTTCTCCATCTTCACAGCCAGCACCATAGCATCTCTCTGTTTCTGTCCTTACATCTTTACTCTGCCTTTGACCCTTTTGCCTCATTTTTTATAGGTTTTTTTTTTTTTTATTACAGTGGGCCCAACTTGATAATCCAGTATAATCTAACCATCTCGTTAGCCTTAATACCTTTTTTATTTTAAAGATACTTAGATTATATAAATGTTACATTAAAAACATAGGGGATTCCCATATGCCTTGCTCCCCATACCTCCCACATTTTCCCATATTAACAACATCCTTCACTAGTGTGGTACATTCATTGCAATTGATGAACACATTTTGGAGCATTGCCACTTAGCATGGATTAAAATTTACATTGTAGTTTATACTTTCTCCCACCCAATTCTGTAGGTTATGGCAAGATATATAATGCCCTGTATCTGTCATTGCAATGTCATTTAGGACAATTCCCAAGTCCCAAAAATGTCCCCGTATTATACCTGTTTTTCCCTCTCCCTCCCCTCAGAACCTCCAGTGGCCACTGCCTCCACATCAATGGTATAATTTCTTCCATTGCTACAATCACAGTACGTCTATAGAATACCAGTAAGTCTACTTGAGTCCATAGTTCATTACCCAATCCCAAGGATTCTGGGATGGTGATATCTACTCCACATCTAATTGAGAGGGGGCTGCGATCCCATAAGGCCGATGGATAGGGATCTCTTGCTTACAGTTGTAGACTCTCAGTTCCTTGGTGTGGTATTTGTCCATCATCACTTCCTTGTTAGTTGTCCTGGGTGAGACCAATGAACTGGAGAGTTGGTGTTGTAACTCTATTGCGATTCTGGGCCCAGCTGGCACATGGACAGCCCAAACATTTAAGTCTCTTTGATGTATATTTACCAACTCTAGTACTAATTATAGGTTTAAACAGAAGGACAGAAGAGCCATGTATAGAGAAACCACAACTGAGTCACTGGGGAGTGTAAATTCCAAGGTACGGTCCACTGGCAAGGCACCAAACTCCCAAGTTATGTGCCCTGCCTATAGTGTCTGGATGTCTCCAGCGCCCCAGGAGCCCAGCTATTTGTGGTAGTATCTACTTTGGCAGTCAATGAAATCCTGCTGAGACATGCGTAAGTGTAACCTCTGGAATGACCTCCCGACTCACTCTGAAGTCTCTTAGCCATATAAACTCATTTGTCTTTACCTTTCTCCCCTTTTGGTCAAGGTGTTTTTCCAGTTGCATTGCTAGTAGGTGCTTGGTAGTAATCCCTCGGTGCCAGGGAGGCTCATCCCTGGGACTCATGTCCCATGCTAGGGGTAAGGTAATGTATTTATATGCTGAGTCCAGCTTACAGAAAGGCCACATTTGAGCAACAAGGAGGCTCCCAGGAGGCAACTCTTAGGTACCCTGTAATACTAGGCTAAGCTTCAATTTCCATAGTAAAGGTTCATGAGCACAGTCATCAATATCAAGGGCCTGTTAATGGACCATCCTCCTTCATTAGTCATTGCCCCTGTACTCAGGGGATTCTAGCTGTTCTATTAGAGAATGTGGCAGAGCTCCCTGGGATGGGAATTGGATACTCCTTAGGTTACTGTGTGAATCTCCACCCACTTTGACAATGCCCCATGAACATTTGAACACATTTATATGCCTTATGTGTATGCCCAGGTGAACTTCCTCCCATGTATCCCCCATCACTGACACCCTGTAATAATGCTCCTCCATTGCTACAGTGGTAACACTTCTGCAATGCAAAACTTCTTAAAAAATGAAGCCAATAAAATAGCCAAATACAATTAATAAGAAAATGAAATAATAATGATTTAAATGTATTCTTGATATCAGATATATGATTTTCTCTCAGTCCGTGGCTTGTCTTTTCAATTTCTTAACAATGTCTTTTGGAAAGCAGAATTTCTTAATTCTGATGAAATCCCATTGAGGTTCTTTCATGGATTGTGATGCTGGTGTCAGATCTAAGAAATCTTCGTCTAATTTAAGGTTATGAAGATTTTCTCCTAATCTTCTAACAGTTTAATAGTTTTAGGTTTTGCATTTAGGTGTATGATCATTTTGAGTTAATATTTGCATATGATGTGAGGAATGACCTGAAGGTTATTTTTTGGTTGTTGTTTGTTTCATTTCTGCATATGGATATACAGTAGCTGTAGCACTATTTATTGAAAGACTATCCTTTCTTCATTGAATTGCTTTCCCTCTTTTAAAAAAAAAATAATTGACCATATATGTGTGGTCTGTTTCCGGGTTCTTTATTTTGTTATATAGATCTATGGGTGTATGCTTTTGCCAATACTATTGTCTTGATTAGTTAAGTCTTGAACTCTGGTAGTGTGAAGCCTCCAGCTTTGTTCTTCTTTTTACAAAATTGTTTAGGCTATTCCAGCTCTACTGCCTTTTTGTATAAATTTTAGAATCATTCTGTCAATTAAAAAAAAATCCTGCAGAGACTTTATGTGGAATCACTATCATGATTTTGGCTTTTAATTTGAGATATGAAGTCATTGCAGATTTTTGAGGAGACATAATGGGAAAATTGTTTAAAAATGGTTAAAAAACTATAGGAAAGGTTAAAAATGGAGGCATGGAGTTAAGTTGGGAGGCTTTGGTAGTAATCCATGTAACAGATAATGGTGGTTTGGATGAGAGTGGTAGTGGCAGAAATGGTGAGAAGCATTTGAATTTTGGATATATTTTGAAGGTAGAGCCAGTAGTATTTGTTGATTAAATATGGGTGAGAGAAAGAGAAGTCAAGGATCAGTCCAAGGAATTTGGCCGAAACAACTGGATAATTTTCCATTTATTAAGATAAGGAAGACTACAGAAGGAACAGGTTTGTGAAGAGGGGGTCAGATCAGTTGTTCAGTGTTAGACATGTTAAGTCTGTGATGCCTATTAGACATCTAAGTAGAGATAATGGGTAAGAAATACAAGTCTGGAGAGGTTAGGGAAAGGGAGGAGATGGAGATATAAATTTGGGAGTCCAAAGTATAGATAACATTTAAAGTCATGATACGAGATGAGATCACCAAAGGAGTAGAATGGATCCTATATGGGAACAGTTGGTTTGATTCAATTCTGCAGCTATTTTCTGCTCCTGGCAAATCTAATCATCCACATCCAATCATCTATCCAGAGTATAAATATAGTCTCACTGTTAGATAAAGTAAATCAAGACAAGCGATCATATTTCCAAAATAAAAATTCATATATATGATTTTTATGTTGCTTCTAGATATGAGGAACAATCTGGAGGTTGTGATTTGGATACCATGGAGCTAGAATTTCTGGTTCATTTTTAAGTACAACAGCAAAAAACTTCAAACTGGAACTATCCAACAAGTTGTGTATGTATGTATTGGCACCTGCCTTACATAAGAGAGTTATTGTAGGGATTTAATAAGATAATATCTATCAAGGGCTCAGTACAGAGTTTAGCACATATTAATTGTTCAATAGATAATGACGATGATGATGATGACAAAGATGATTACTGTTTTAGTTTCCTTGCTATGAAAGCAAATAAAATGCAATGGATTGACTAAAACAACAGAATTTACTGGTTCACAGTTTTGAGACTCGGAGAAGTCCAAATTAAGATGTCATCAAGGTGATGCTCCCAGAAGACTGTGGTGTTCAGGGGCTGGCTGCCAGTGATCCTTGGTCCTTGGCTTTTCTGTCAAATGGCAATGCACATGGCGGCCTCTCCTGGCCTCTCAGTTCCATTGATTTCCAACTTCTGGCTGCTCCTTGTATCTTTCTCTCTTAAGTAACAGGATTAAGACCCATCTTCATTCAGTTGGGCCACACCTTAACTGAATTACCTTTGTCAAAAGGTCCTATTTACAATGGGTTCAGACCCTCAGGAATGGATTAAGTTTAAAAACATGTTTTTCTGGGGTACATAGCTCCAAGCCACCATAATTATCATTATGGCCCTGTATAGTGGCATTATCTTTATGTGACACAATGCAATTTATATAAAATAAAAGCACAAAAAGTAAAGAGCAGTTTTACTTTAAGAACATCCTATTCATGGTCCTGCCTTCATTTTTCCTGAGTGGGATAGCAAGTAGAAGGAAGACTGGATAGGAGCATTGGTTCTGTTTTTACCAGGTATAAGTCAGGTAAGGATTTAAAAGTAGGCTTTTTAATCCTGCTGTGATCTTAAGTTAGTTTCTTCAGCTGTAAAATGTTAATAAAATCTCTCTTATCCATCTTGCAGAGTGGTTATGATCAATCGGAAAATTGAAGGGAAAGTACCAAAGCTTCAATTCCATGCTCTTCTGTTTTCCTACTTAATGACTTTTAATATCACTTAAAATTTTCTACTTGAGGGGGCACCAAGGTTTAAATGTAAAATTAAACCACTTTGAAAAGATAGGCAAAAAAGTAATTTTTTGCTTTTCTGCCTGAGGGAGCCAGCAGCAAAAGGGCAGTAGCTTTGTATTCATTCTCTCCCACCCATGATTCTCCAAACTTGGCCCTTTTTTGCCTTAGTTCTTTTGGGCTATGTTCTAAATTTGTCCATTTACTGTTTCCTGAGAAAGCTCTATGCCTTTCTCTCTTCGTTCCTGATTACATAGCCCATGTCCTTTCCCTCCCTCCCTCCCTCCCTCCCTCCCTCCCTCCCTCCCTCCCTCCCTCCCTTCCTTCCTTCTTTCCTTCCATCCATCCATCCAAAATGCTTTTCTACTACAACTTTAACCATCAAAGTTCAACCAATCCTCCAAGGCCTTTTACCTTTGTGAAGTTTTTCCTGGTGCTTTCCTAGTGAAAAATTATTTCTTTCGTCTAAATATCTTTAGTACTTTAAAATATATAATATCTTATTCTGAAGTTATTTTATATTCATCTACCCTCCCATATTAGACAATGAGCTCCTTAAAGGCAAGGACTATGCCTTATCCACAGCATCTGATTTAGTGATTTGTATACTGAATATTGATTGAATAAAAAACCTGGAGTCAAAAACCTTAGCTGAAACCTACTCTACTGATTAAAAACTTGGCAGCAAAAGACAATCTTCAGGAAGGACTGCCTGAAGGATATGTGCTTTCACATTTCCCTTGATACTATAAATTCTACTCTTTAAACTGAAGAAACGCATTATTGGGCTGTCTCAGAGATGCTTTTACTAAATTTTGCTTTGGTCTTATAACTTTGAATTACATAAAGTTATAAGAAACTGTCATACATGACTTACTATTGCTTGTAGCCACTGGATATAACTGAGGATAGTAGTCACCGTATTACACAGCTTCCTTTTGAAGGTGAACCACAGGAAACATTGCTCTAAGGACTCAATGCTAGAAAAATCTGGGAACTTTCTGAGAGACTGGTCTTTATATGATGCTACAGATTATAAAGTGAAATTTGTAAGCAATCATACTGTCCTTTGTTTTGGACCAAAGGGAACAAAAAATAAATTTTGTGGTGCATGTTGAACAAATGCACAGAACCCAATGACATACATTTGGTGCCTGTGCTGGACTATTTGGTGGTGTTAGTCTTACCTTTGGCTTTATCTTCCTTTATTTGTCCTATGCCCTCAATCCTTTCTTTCTTTTTAAGTCCTATTGAATTCCATGTTTTTTGTAAGTTACTTGAAACTGATTTTGGAAGGAATAAATGTATAAATTAGTAAAATAGGGGATATCTCTGTTATCATTTCTTCATTTTTCCTTCGGAATAGACTTATAGCTTTTCTCTTTATAATCACCAATATGCCTTCCTAGATTTTACTGATTTCACTCCAACACAGTCACCACAGAGTAAAACCACTAAGAAATTTCCCTGTAACCAAGGTGATCTGACTATTCAATACTTCGTTTTTCTAAAGAACCTTGAAATACTGGAGATGATAAAAATAATAAAATGCAATGCATTTATTAATGTAATTATATGGGTTGGGATTTCCAATTATAAAGGGAGGCAGTGTTACTGTGAAAAATCAGATGACCTGGCTTCTGGTCCAGACTATGTGTCTAACCAGTTTTGGTGACCATAGGCAAACTGTGGAATATCTCTGGGTCTCAGTTTCTTCAAGATGTGCATAATATCAACTTTTCCCAAAGACTGGTTTGTAGTACACATGCCTGCTAAAATATGTTCATTGGTGCTCCAAGAAAAAAGGGTTAAATAAGTTTGGATAATACTGGATTAAATTAAGATAAAGTTTTTTAATGGGATTTATAAGAGCCTTTAACTGTGATGCTCCAAGAGGGTGAGAAAAAGTATGCAGCATTACCCAAACACGATTTTTATAGGTGTATATCAATGGGCAAGTGCAGGTATTGACTAGTTGCAAAATGTCAACTGCCTGCCCCTACCTGGATCCTCCCACATGTTTACAGCTGAAACATATATATTGACCTGTACTAAAGGATGTTTATGGGGTCTTCTATGAGAGGACAGGCTTTATCTACATGTGGAAAAAAGAATGTTTAAACTCAGGGTGAACTAGGTAAATCATCAGAAGAACGTACAAATATTACCAGGCTCTGGATCTAGAACATACAGTTAATTGTGCACACGTGACATTTAGAAAGCCAGTATGGTTGCAAATATACTATTAAAAGAGAGAGCATGTGTGAAAGAAAGCATGAAAGAGTGTGAGTCCTAAGTTTGTAAACTATATTTCTTGAAATAGCCTAAAAAGATAGGGACTAATCCCTCTTATCTGAACTTTTGTGAAATTCTGCAAACATGACTCCTATAGATACAGACAACTATATATATGGCTTTGTACTGGAATGCACTACTGGAAAGAACATGAGCTTTGGAGTCAGCTACATGTGTGACTTCACAATGAGCTTCAGTTTCTCACTTGTTAAAAGATATCTCTAATCTAGTACCTTACTTGTTTAATGGTTAACGAGTAAGCATACATAAATCAGCTTGCAGAGTGCTTGATATGCAGATGATACTCAACAAAATATTTTCTACTTTTCATATTGAGAGTCCTCAGAGTGCAGCAACTAGGGTTTGTCAGGCTTAATATCTTGTACATATGTGATGGGCACTTAATAAGTGTCTGAACATGAATGAACTTCAATTTTCAAACAGTGAAATTTTACACATCTTTCAAGACCTAGTTCAAATATCACTTCTTCCAGTGCTGTCTTATTCTCAAAGCTCTAAAAAGAATTTTCCTTTGCCTCTGAACTCTTTAAGTATTTTGCTTTTATTTTTACTTCTTCTATGTCATTTAACATGTTCTTCCTGATTTTCTGTTATTTTTATGCATGTTGTATTTTCCCTACAAGATGTAATCTCTTGGGGAGTGGATGTAGCTCAAGCGGTTGAGTGCCTGCTTCCCACATGGAGGTTCCAGGTTCCGTCCCCAGTGCCTCCTAAACAAAAACAAGACAACAAGCAAACAAACGAAAAAGCCAACTCAGGGGAGATGATGTGGCTCAGTGGTTGAGCACCGGCTTCCTACATATGAGGTCCTGGGTTCATTCCCTGGCCCTGGTACCTCAAAAAACAAACAAACAAACAAACAAACAAACAAACAAACAAACATGTAATCTCTTCTTGTAGGCAGAAAACAAATTATTATACTTTATTTCTCTTGCATTGCTCAGCATAATGTTTTGTTCAAAAAACATTTGTTGAATAAGAGAAAGAGGTGGCATTCTGTGACCATGAATGATGACCGTGAATGATAGGGTTTTGCTTGGCCCAAGTTAGAGTCATTCAGGCCTTTTCATCACTTGCTATATGGCTTCCTCTTTTTATAGGCAAATCTTGTCATTAATTCCAATTCTAGAGGAAAAAGTTCTAAAGGTTCTTTTCTGTGAAGCCATTCTAGCAAGTCATTTGATATCCCTTCTCTTTGTTCCCACTCTATCTTAGGCAAACCTCTATAATAACTCTTACATATGGTAGTATAATTCCATATTTGTAAGACTATCAACTCCTGGAGGGCAGGATCCACACTTGCATCCCTAGCCACAAACAGATTTTGGACACATAATAAGTGTTCAAAAACTGTTTAAAAATGATTGAGTAAAAAATTATCTATATTAGTATGGACATGAAATGAACTAAGGGGAAGAAAAATCAGCAAGCTAAATGGATTTCCCATATTTAGAAGCTCAGTGCTTGATGTTGCAGAAATAACTCACACAGTACCTTTTAGTGGGTAAAGTGAAGGCTAGGTGGGGGAGGGGGCACAGAAAATATAATCTCTAAATTCTTGGATAGTACCCAGGAAGGATGGAAAGTGTTTATCAGGCAACAAAAGAGCAAAGGAATTGAAAAGAATAGAAAACCTTGACTCTTAGTACAAAGTCAAGTTTTCAAAGAGTTCTATATAACAGATGAATAAAGGTAAAGGTTAAATGAGTCTGAGAAAAGTGGAAAGAAGTAAA
Source organism: Tolypeutes matacus (assembly GCA_026826555.1). Taxonomy (NCBI): domain Eukaryota; kingdom Metazoa; phylum Chordata; class Mammalia; order Cingulata; family Chlamyphoridae; genus Tolypeutes; species Tolypeutes matacus. Next base: position 45,553,695 of record JAKSZT010053883.1, read on the forward strand.
TTGTAAGAAATATTAACAGCCTCAATATAAAAAACAGTGGAAATACAACCCATATTTTGAATAAATTTTCTAATCTTCAAAAAGTTAAACACAGAACTACCATATGATCTAGCAATCCCACTTCTAGGTATATATCCAATTAATATTCATGACAGCATTGCTCACAATAACCAAAAGGTAGAGCAACCCAAATGTCCATCAGTACATGAACAGATAAACAAAATGTGGTATATATACACAATGGAATATTACTCTGCTATACAAATGAATGAAGTTCTGATACTACTACATGGATGAATCTTGAAGACATGTTGAGTGAAATAAGTCAGATCCAAAGGGACCGATATTATACGATTCTACTGATATGAAATAGCTATAATATGGAAATTTATAGAGACAGAAAGTGGAGTAAAGGTTAACAGGAGCAGGGGAGAGGGGAAATGGGTGGTGGTGGTTAACACATAGCAAGGGTATGATATCTGTTTGGGGTAATGGGAAAGTGATGGTAATAGATGGTAGTGAAGATAGCACAACATTGTTGATGTACTTAATCCCACTGGACGGTATGCTTGGTAGTGGTCGAGATGGAAAAAATTTATGTTGTATATATGTATTCACAATTTTAAGAACAGAAAAAGAGCACTAAAGAAACAATGACAATTAAATGCAATCCAGGTCCTGGACTGAAACTAAAAATGGAGGAGAAAAGGCCTAAAAGGGCATTACTGGCACATATGAAAAAACTGGAATATTGCCTGTAAGCTTTATATCAAAGTTAAATTCTTGAACTTGATAACTGTACTTAAGGTGGTTACAGAAGTGAATAACCTGTTCTTAGGAAATGAAGATGGAAGTATTAAGTATTCAAGGAACATAATATATACAAATTATTCTCAAATATTTAGAAAATAGAAAATGGCAAATATGGCAAAATAAAATTGGTAGATGTCTGGGTGGAGAGTATGCTAAAGTTCTCTGTATGGGTTTTGTATTACTTTTGCAACTGTTCTGTATGTTTGGAATTATTTCAAAATTAAAAATATAGGGGAAAAGAAATAAAAATTATGACCCACCTCACGTTCCTCTTCTTGCTCTTTGCGAATCTGCTCCAAACGAAACTGTTCTGCCATCTCTCTCTCATGAGCTTCCCTCTGTTCATAAAATAGAAGGGGAGCTGGTTATATTCAAAGAAAGTGCTTATTCCCAGCATGGCACAGACTTAGATTTTGGTGATGGAGATGTTTTTCTTTGGGAATAAAAAAAAAGGAAATGAAAGCCACAACAAAGCATAGCTATCTGATCATGTTGGGTTCCCATTCAAACACCTGTGATGGCTCTGAATCACAAAGAATCTTTATGATTCTTCATGATCCTTCTCTGGCCTTTTTTTTTTTTTTTTTGGTATTTTCTGCTATCTTTTCTACACTCAAATCTCATGCTGTACTCACATTATCCTTTATCATGCCCCATTCTTTCTAGTACCTTACTTCTAGTTTATATTATTTCCTCTTCCCTCCTGTCCCGCCTTCTCTGCTCAGTTCACATATACCACTTTTTCTATGAAATCTTCCTGGCTTTCCACAAAATTAGGAAAAAAATTTCCATTGAAATTCCTGTGTACTAAATTCTCAGAGAACTCAGTGCTTCACATATGGCACTTAGAATCCTTGCCTTATGTTTGAGCTATCTGTATTCTTGACTTAATCTACTCTACCATATTGTGAGCCCTCCTTTGAGGGCGGTAACTGTGCCTTCAATTTCCTTTCCTTCCTGAATGTTCAATACAGAAGTAGGTACTCAATAAATATTAAATAAATAGTAGTTTTCAACCCTGACTGCATATTAGAATCATCTGAAGAGCTTTTTAAAAATTGCTGGGTTCTGCCATACACCAATTAAAAAACAAATACATTGATATTAGAGTCATTTATCTAAAGGATTTTTTTTAAATTAGAGAAGTTGTGAGTTTACAAAACAATCATGCATAACATACAGGATTTCCATAAGCAACCCACCATCAATATCTTGTATTATTGTGGAACACATTTTACAAATGATGAAAGAACATCATCAAAATATTACTGAGAACTATAGTCCATAGCTTACATCTAGTGTATTTTTCCCATAAACCACCTTATTATTTAGAGTTCAGAAAAAGACCCTCAAATCTATGGTCAAATGATCTTTGACAAGGCTGTCAAACCCATCCTGCTGGGTGAGAATAGTTTATTCAACAAATGGCGCTGGGAGAACTGACGTATATAGCCAAAAAAGAGAAACAGGAACCCTATCACACCCTATACAAAAATTTACTCAAAATGGATTAAAGACCTAAACATAAAAGCAAGAACCATAAAACTCCTAGAAGAAAATGTAGGGAAACATCTCCAAGATCTGGTGGAAGGTGGTAGTCTCCTAAACACTACACCCAAAGCACGAGCAATGAAAGAAAAAAATAGATAAATGGGATCTCCTCAAAAATTAAATACCTTTGTGCTTCAAATGACCTTGTTAAGAAGGTGAAAAGGCAGTCTACTCATCTGAAGAAAACACATTTGGAAATCACATATCTGACAAGGGTTTGATTTCCATCCCACATAAAGAGATCATACAGAGAGATTAACTTTTTAATCCTCATAATTACTCTATGAAATATGTGATATCATTCCCATTTTGCAGATGAGGTAACTAAGTTACAGAGTTTAAGTGACCGACCCAATGCTCAACCATTATCTGGGATTTGAGCACAGGTAGTGTAGTTCCAAGTTTCTATTCTCTCAACCACTATGCCATGCTGTCAACAATAGATTAACAGTAGAAAATGTAGAAAATATTCACATTTAATGTTGTTCTCTTCAGAGTACGTAATTATTTCTTGATCTTATTTAAAGCTTCTTATTCTAGTGAATGTCTGTGTGGCTCCTGTTTAGAAATCCTTCCTCTAATAGCCAATGGTTCTTCACCTTGTTCCAACTTGAAAATCAGTTCTGCTTTTGTAAAACAGTATCTCACTGAGATGAGGTGGCTATAGTTCTCCAGCACCACATCTCTGTACAGGGTCCTCTAAGCAGGGTCCAGGTACTGCCACTCCTCCTGGGTATACTCCGCAGCCACATCCTTGAATGACACCAACACCTGAGATTTTTTTCATTTTCTGCAGCTCTTAGGAGACTGTGGAGAACTGTGATGGTTCAGCTCACTTTCTCAAAGCTGGGCCAAACCCTCCACTGTCACATAGTCTGTGGTGGCTTCTGGAGGTGGCAACATCATCAAGTCTGGCTCATATGGGCAGGGGAATCAAGAACTGCTTCTGGCCAAGCAAATCAGAACCTGCTCCTTTCTGGACTCTTCTGTCTTTGCTCTGAAGCTCCCTGCTGTGTAATCTTCACTCTGAATCAACTCAAGTCGATTTCTGGACTTTAGTCCTTCTGGTAAGTCTGGGCGGGAGGAGTGTGGCTATGGCTATACATGCGCAGAAGAAGTATTAGGCTCATTTTTCACGATTCTCAACAATGAACCATACTTTAAGAAGCATGGTGTAGCAGTTTGATATTATTGATGAATTCCAAAAAGTAATATTGGATTATATTCGTAAACTGGTCTTTTCTTCTGGGCGTGTTAGAGTGTAATGGATTCAGAACTTTTATTTTTACTTGATTAAATAATGATTAAGGCTTTGATTGGACCACGTCAGTAGAACGTTGCATCCCTGCCCCCTTGGTGGGCGGGGACTACAGAGAAACTGTACCACAGAGAAGGAAGTTAGTAGTTTTTAATGCTGGAGCCCAGGGAAGTAAGAACACAGAGGAGCTTGGTTGCAAGGAAGGAGAGAAGGCCCCGGGAAAAGAGACAAGCCATTCGCCTGATAGTCTACAGCTGACCTTGTAGAGAGAGGCAAGCCCTGGGGAGAGATGAACCCAGGAAGCCTGAACCCTGGCAGATGTCAGGAGCCATCTTGCTCTAACACATGGCCATAGACTTTGGTGAGGGAAGGAATTTATGCTTTGTGGCCTGGTAACAGTAAGCTTCTACCCCAAATAAATACCCTTTATAAAAACCAACTGATTTCTGGTATTTTGCATCAGCACCCCTTTGGCTGACTAATACACGTGGGTAGAATTATAATTTTTCTATTAGTTGAATCTAGTGTTCTCTATTGCAAATCCAATATTCTTAGGGATCACAGTTATGAAAAGGGTTGGCACTTAAATAATGAAAGACTACTTGGGACTGAGTTCTGTGCTGGTCAAATTCATGTGTCATCTTGGCTAGAGAGTGATGTCCAGTTGTTTGGTCAAGTAGGCACTAACCTGATTGTTACTGTAAGGGTATTTTGTGCATTTAAATCATTAATAAGTTGATTGCATCTATGGCTGATTACATCTACAATTAATAAAGGAGATTGCCTTCAGAAATGAAAGAAGTCTTATTCAATCAGTTGAAGGCCATAAAGGGAGAACTGACAATTTCAGCAGTCAGAAAGAATTATTATCTCTATTTCAGCCAGCCAGCTTCTCCTGGGGAATTAATTGAAACCTTCATCACAGTTCCCAACTTGTGGCCTGCCCTACAGAATTTGGACTTGCCAATCCCTACAGTTGCATGTACCAATTCCTATAATAAATCTCTTTATATTTACATACATACATATATATCCTGTCCTGTTTCTCTGGAGAATCCTGACTAATACAAGTTCTTTATCCCAGAAGGCCCCTGACCAAACCTACCTTTGCTCTGTCAGCCTCAAGTGAAAGGCGATAGGCCTCATCTTGCTCTCTCTTTACATTTTCTCTGGCTTCACGTTCATCCTTAAAAGAAAGAAAAAGATCCAAATGTATTTTTCCCATATTACCATTTCAAAAAAAGAAATAATAGTATCCCCCATTTTACTCCTGTGTGAATTTATAAATAGGGAACTTTTAAACTGTATATTTAGTGAAAATATTTAATGAAAATAAATTACTAGTGAAAAGAAAAAATTTGAATCCTTGCTCTATCTACCACTTATGAACTATGTGACCAGGGGAAAAAACTTACAGACTCTCAGTATTGGAACTAAGGACTGGGAGGGAGTGTAAAGGACTAGGAAATAGTACCCTGGTCAGCATAAAAAGAAGCTGAAAGTGAAATATCCTGTTTAAGCTCAGTCTACCCCACACCACTAAAGCTTTGGTTGTCAAATAAACATTTCCCCACTACATTCACACCCATGAAGTACAGATAACAGAAGTTACTTAAGTTGAAAATATTTTAGAAGATTTTTAGCCACTGAAGTGATTATACCATCTACCCATATTAAAAAAATATATTTTTTTCAGTTATACATCTACCTACATTTAAATCATGATTTCACATGAACTTAATAGTGAATTCAACTACCAGAATTTTGCTTTTGTTAAATTCAGGCATATAGCCAATATACATGTACTCAATCTTAATAGATGCCCACACCTACTGAATCCTATGCCTCTATAGATAAGTCTATATTTCCAATTTTAGATTATCCTTAGAATATAATCAACAAACTGTGAGTGTAATTTCACCTTTATTTCAAATGGGAAAATATTTAAGACATTTAAATTAGTTTAGGTTTCTCTCATAACATTTTGTACTTTCCCTTTAAAGTATTTATCACAGTTGTACTTAATTATTTTATAATTATTTATTTAATGTGGGATTCCCCCATAAGATTGTAAGCTCCACAATCTATATTATATTCTTCTGTATTTCAAGTGTTTCACACACTGCACCTACCATCTTTGAGGTGTTTAATAAGCATATGTTGAATAAATGAATTGCCTTTCCAGGCATAAAATATTTATTGACTGCAGTAAAAATTAAGGAGAAAAAAGATATAGCTCATCTATAAAGCAGCTCCATCTGAGTCAATGAACTTGACTGACTTAGCAGGAATGACCTGTTATGACACTATGTACACACAGCAAAGGAGTCGTCTAAAAGCTACCACAGCTGGAAGCCATTTGAGCACAAATACAGTTTATAATGAAAGCATTCTAGTAAATAGCTCTATTTTAAAATAGACTGTTGCAGATATGAAAGGCCATTAAATACAGGGATCTGTGCCACAGAATGTGACACCTGTTGTGGAAGGACTTCTGGAACCAACTAATTCCTTCCTTCCCACTGTCCTTCTATCCCTTCCTGATTCCTTTTCTCCCTTCCCCTTACTCCCTTTCCTTCACATAGGAAAGCATAAACAGATACCATGCTAGCATTGGGGATAAAAAGCTAGGCCACAATTTAAAAGGGGAAGATATAGATGCTTGATTCACCTTCGTTATTATTTTATGGAGCCCACTGATTTATCGTTAAGAATTCAGTGTTCAGGTTTTGCATAATTTTCCACTGATTCCTTAAAAATGTTGCTCTTTCCACCTGGAAGACTTTCTGCCCCATCAGCTCTACCACTCCAAATCCTACCAGCCTTTCATAGACTTATAGAAATATAAGCCTAAAAGAATAATTTCACAGATGAAGAATCTGAAATCACATGATAGTAAATAATTTGCCCAACATCACCCAGTGAATTAGCAGGAGAGCTTAGATGTGAATCCAAGTCTCCTGCCTGTCCATCCTCCCCTACAATCCCCTACCTTTCCTCGACCAACTCAATGCTTTTTTCCCTTGCCAAAGCCTCTGTGACTATCAGACAGAAGGGCTAGCTCAGGTTGTGGCTCAGGAGGAATTTTTCTATATTCATCATGGTCAGCTTCTTGCGTGTTTGGTAGTTGCTTGTGAATGGCTATCATTTCTTATTTCCTGTCCTATAGATTTCATATGTAATTCTCCAACTGTACTGTTTACAGTCATCTCCAATTTTGGGAATTAGAAAACACTGCTGTAGTGGTTTGAATAGTGTCTCCCAAAAGTTCATGTCCACCCTGAACCTAAGAATGTGGCCTTATTTGGAAATAGGATCTTTGCAGAAGTAACTAGCTAAAATGAGGTCATAGTGGATTAGGATGAGACTTAAATCCAATGAATGCTGTCCTTATATAAGAGGACACAACACAGATACAGGGAGATGGAGACAGAGATTGGAGTGATGCAGCTACAAGCCAAGGAACATCAAGGATTGTCGGAGCCACCGGAAACTAGGAAGAGGTGAGGAAGATCTCTTCCTTTAGGACCTTAGAGGGAGCATGGCCCTACCGACACCTTGATTTCAGACTTTCAGCCTCCGGAACAGTGAGAGAATATATTTCTGTTGTTTTAAGTCACTGAGTTTGTGGTATTTGTTATGACAGGCTTAGGAAACTAATACAACTGCTTTGGCATTTTCTTTATATTATTCCATATGATTACACTTTTTTAGAAGTTTCCAGGTGTTGTGGTTAATACTTCATGTATAAATCTGTTCTCATAACTTGTCAATGTGTCTCCTGGATCTTCTCCTGTGCCTACAAATACTGTCCTTATGGAGGTTCCTCTTGTAAAATTCTGAGAGGAGACATCAAAGTGAATAGAAATACATGTTGATTGTGTGGAGGTGGAACAGTTGGATGATCAGGGTCAGGAATAGATCTCAGCTGGTGCCTGGGCTATGGCATAGGTTACTTGGTATTGAAACACTACTTGTCACACCAAAATGAGAAGCTGCATTGCCCAGAACCAAGTGATAGCCCCCACTGGAGCCTTTCATCTATACTATATGTGTTGTTACACTCATACTGCTTTGTGCTATACTCATTTGTCTATTTGTTTCATTGCTGTCTACTGGGGTGCTAAGTTCCCAGAGGGGAAGAACTGTATTTTATTTGTCTTTTTATCTCCCAAAGCATCTACAGTACTATCTTACATATAGCAAGAATTCAACACATATTTGTTGGATGAATAAATGGAATTATAGTGCCCACTGTCACATACTAGAAGTTCTGCAATGTTTAAGCATCCCTTCAACTAATAACTTTTATTTAAGTGTATTTTCTGTCCTGAATATTATGATGACTTGTTAAGAAGTGGTGGAATTAGAATTCAAAACAAATCTTTCTCACTCCAAAGCTCATGTTTTTACCCCCTACTGTGGCACACTAGATGAATCAGCATAGTCTTTATCTATGAGACAGTAGCCATGAATCAGATTTCACTAAAACCCATGAAGAATAATGTCCATATTTGAAGACATTTTGTGAGCTGTCAGATGGTTCCTAAATGAAGAACTCAAACAAAAATGGAACTTAGGTATAACTTGTTATCCCTCAGTAGTGTTTAAAATTGGTAATCATTAATTAATTTCCAAAAGACTAATGGAATATTCCATCAAATTGAAGTAGGCTATAGTGGTTATACTTGTTTCAAATACTTTACCAAGTCCACACACCTCCCTCTCCCAATGACATTTATTTGTTCTTCTGACTGCCAGGTTAGAATGCACACTCTGTTCTTTGTCCTGATAAGTAGGATCTTATAAACTGGGAAATGGCCCTAGTATACATCCCTAAAGAGATATGGACCACAATAACCTGAAATTGTCTCAATGTACATAATTGGAGAGGCTAGATAAAACATAACAAAGTGTTAAAACTATTACTGAAAAATGAAGGAGTGAGGGAGGTAGGAAAGACGGAAGGAAGGAAGGAATTTTTGGAAACTAAATAACACATTTTTCAATAAGCCATGGAGCAAAGAAAAAAAATCAATAGGAAAATTAGAAAATGTTTAATTAAATTAAAGTGAAAATGCACATAAAAGCATTGGAATGCAGCTGAAGAAGTACTTAGAGGGAAATCTATAATATTAAATGATTATGTTAGAAAAGAAGAAAGGTCTCAAGTCAATGACTTCAGCTTCTATACCTTAAGAAACTAGAGAGAAAAAAAAAAGAAAAATAAATTCCAAATAAGCAGCAGAAAGGAACTAATAAAGCTCAGAACAAAAATCAACAAAGTAGAAAACAGAAATACAATAAAGAAAACTAAAAGCTTTTTTTTTTGGAGAAAATAAATAATATTGATAAATCTCTATTTAAATTGACAAAGGAGAAAAAGAAAGATGACACAAATTACCAATATTAGAAATGTGAGTGATGACATATTGCTACCTAAAAGAAACAAACAAACAAGGAGCAGACAATGAGTAAAAACAAAAACAAGCAGGGAGTGGAACCAAACAGATAACAAGCAAAAAACGTGATAACAGAATTTTCTGCATTTTTCCTGAACTTAGCAGGAAAGCATTAGGTCTTTCATCAGTAAGCAAGATGTTAGCTGTAGGTTTTTCACAGATATCCTTTATCAGGCTGAGGAAGTTCTACTCTATTCCTGTTTTACTGGAAGTTTTTTTTTATTAGAATGGATTAGCTTTTGTTCAATCCTTTTCTGCATCTATTGAGATGATAATATGGTTTTACCATTTTAGTATGTTAATATGGTGACTTACATTGATTGATTTTCATATGTTAAACCAACCTTGCATTCCTGGGATAATGTTATAGAATGACAATGGGTAATCCCACTTCTAGGTATAGACCCCAAAGATTTGAAAGCAGGGGCTCAAACAGATATTTGTATACCAATGTTCATAGCAGCTTAATTCATAACAGCCAAAAGGTGGAAGCAATTCAAGTGTCCATCAACCAATGAATGGATAAATAAAATGTGATATATACATAGACTATAATATTACTCAGCCGTAATATTTACTATCTGGAAGTTTGCCAATCCTTTTAAATAATTATAAATGTTGGTTTTAACCTTTTTAAGTTTCAACTTTTAGTAAGTAGGGAACAAAATTCTAATGGGATTTTAAGTTCATGAAAATCTAGGGAAGCTTTAGCAAAAGGAAAGGTCAGATAAAAAGGGTAACTAATTTGTTCATTACCCTCCTCTCCCTGGCAAAAAAATATTAGAAGCTATAACTTAGTTCTGACATTACTTTAGTGTGAAAGATTTACAGTCAAAGGTCTCACAGGAGAAAATTTCAAATTTTACATGGGCTAATAATGGAAGATCTTGAAAGGGACTTCACACTACAGGTGAAATTAATTTGATTAAACATTAAAAAAGAGAAATAAATACTTGGCCAGGTTTCTAGGTGTCTAGGACAAGTGGAAGAATAATTTCCAACTCTAGGAACATTTGGAAAAAAAAAAAAATCACCTATCTTGGAAGTCTTAGGTATAGAAGTTTTTGTTCTGAATCACTTGGTATCTGAGCTTAGTTTTAGGCAACGACTCTATTAACCACTTACTATGAGTCAATGCACTGGGCCAGGTGCTGTGGGAAATAGAAAAATGTTTAACTAGTCCCTACTTTAAAAAGGGTTTTAAATTTCTTCTAATAGAAAGGGACTGAGGATTTTTTTCTTTTTATGGAGATTTTATAAATATATACTGCTCTTATCAAATTCCTATTGTAGAAAGCATAGTCAGTGTAAGTAAAAGAATTACCATTTTAAAATAAAAATCATGTCATCATACTTCTCCCCTTTCTAATTTTTTCAGTGATTTCCCCACACCATCAGGATAAGGTCCAAACTTTAGCACTGTGCCTACACATACTTTATCAGCTTCATTGCCCATCTCCCCTTCCATCTCCCCTATGCTCTGGCCACACAAGCCCTCTCACAGCTCCCTGAATAGACTTGGCTTTTGTATGCCTCTCTGCCTTTGTTCACCATGTATCCATCACTTCGAATACTTTTTATTCCTCTCCTTCAGGCAAAATCACACTCATTTTTCAGTTCCCAACCTAAGCATCATCTTAGGTACTCATAGGTATACTTCCTAACTCCTGCTCCTGAGTTGAATGGCTTCTCTTCTGTGCTCTGTCACACTGTATTATTACATTTATATATTTACATATTTGTCGCTCTCACTGGAAGGTGAGCTCTTAGAGGGCAAGATGCCGTTTCATTAACCTCTGAATTTCTGCATAAGGTAACATATGGTTGGCACTTGGTGGACAATATTAACACTCAGTGAATGCTTACTATATGCCAGGCATTCTTCTAATCAATTTATACATTATCTTATTTATCCCTTGCATATATAGGGGGGGGGGGAACAGTGAGAGGAATGAGGTACCCATATTTGAAAAAAGAAAGGGAAAGGGAGCTAAGGTATCTGCTCTAGAAACCATCATTAGTCTCAAAAGTGACAATAACCTTTTCAATGTAAATGCTTTCTTATTTTGTTTTCCTCTTGCTGCCATTACTGTTATTACCCCTGTCTCTGGTTCCAAGCCTTATAAAATGGCTGGAAGCCTTGAGAGGAATGATACTAGACAGGATTGGGAAGGAGAAAAATACTGAGAAAAATTATCTTGTGTAGGGTGCCAGATTATTCCAGGACTATCTTGTGCTATTTAATCTTCATGGGTGACATGTTTCTTTTCAGGGGGAATCTTCTTGCTGATGTTTGGGCACAGTGCCTGGCATACAGTAGATATTCAACAAATGTGGACTGAACTGAATTCAAAGGACAAATGACTGTTCTTGAGTCACTAAAACAGACAAGTAAGTCCCTGCCAATTTCATAGATTCAGTAAAGTCAAAAAGAAAAAAAAAATTCAAATATTTGATAATTTAAAGCCAAGTTTTCAAAACCTGTCTCCAAAGCCAAATTTTTAATTATATTTTCTAAGTACCTGGCTGATATGAGAATAAAGGAAGCTGGGATTTCAGCAATCAAATTATTCTTACAAGGAACAGAATAATTCATTAGGCACCAGAAAGATAAGAATCTGCCTCAATTTTTTCTTTAGTGGTTGGGAGGTGCAAGGCTTTTTTTTTTTTTTTTTTTTTTTTAAAGATTTTATTTATTTATTCATTTATCCCCCCCCCTTGCTGCTTGTGCTCGCTGGGTCAGCTAACCACGCCGTGCGGGCGGGCTTGCCTTCACCAGGGGCCCCGGGAACCGAACCCGGGGCCTCCCATATGGTAAACGGGAGCCCTACTGATTGAGCCACAGCCGCTTCCCGGTGCAAGGCTTTTTAAAAAAATCTCCAAGTTTTGATGTAATTGGGATAGTACTGTAGTACTGTACTGGGGCTCAAATTTAAGATCTTAGTTTTGAAAATTTCTCAGGCCATAAATTCAAAACTATATTTTAAAAGTATCAAAATTAGACATTTCTCCAAAGAAGACAAATAAGTACATGAAAAGATGCTCAAAACCATTACAACTAGGGAAATAAAAATCATAATCATAATGAGATACTACTGCACACCCACCAGGATGGCTATAATAATAATTTTAAATAACAACAACAGAAAATAACAAGAGTTGGTGAGAATGTGAAGAAATTGGAACCTTTGTACATTGCTGGTGGGAATGTAAATTGGTTGAGTTTCTGTGGAAAACAGTTTGGTGGTTCCTCAAAAAATGAAACAGAGAATTATCATATGACCTAGTTTTTAGTTTCCTAGCTGCTAAAACAAATACCATGCAGTGGGTTGGCTTAACAACAGAAATTTACTGGATAATGATTTCAGAGGCTAGAAGGCTTGCTTCTTCTTGGGGTCAGTATCTTCTGTCAGTCTGGCAATCTTTGGATTCCTTGGCTTTTCTGTCACCTGGCAATGCATATGTCAGTGTCTTCTCTTTTCTCCTCCAGGTTCCCATGACTTCCACCTTCTTGCTTCTTCCACGGCTTTTTTCTCTGTCTGATTTCCACTTTGCTTATAAAGGACTCCAGTAATCCAGATGAAAGCCCAACCTGATTCGGTTGGACTACACCTTAACTAAAATAACATCTTGAAGAGATCTTATTTACAATGGGTGCACACCCACAAGAATGCAGCCCAAAACCAAAAACATGTCCAAACTGGGTACACAATTCAACCTACCATACCATCTAGCAATTCCACTTCTAGGTATATGCCTTTAAGAATTGAAAACAGGTATTCAAATAAATACTTGCACATGAATGTTCGTAGCAGAACTATTCACGATAGCCAAAAGATGGAAAAAAAAACAAACATCCATCAACAGATGAACTGTGGTATTATCCATACAATAGAATATTATTCAGCCATTAAAAAAGAATGTAACACTGATACATGCTACAACTTGGATGAACCTTGAAAACATTATGCTAAGTGAAAGAAGCCAGACACAAAAGTTCATATAGTATATAATTCCATCTATATGAAATATCCAGAACAGGTAAATGCATAGAGACAGAAAGCAAACTCGTGGTTGCCAGGGTCTGGGGTGGGGGGAAGGAGAATGGGGAGTAATTGTTTAATGAGTACAGGGTCTCCTTTGGGGATGATGAAAATATTTTGAAACGAGAGAGAGGTGATGTGAATTGTGAATATATTAAATGCCACTGAATTGTGAACTTTAAAATAGTTAATTTTATTTTATCTGAATTTTACCTAAAAAAAGTGTCAGAATTACAGGGGAGGTCACATGAGTCCCTGTCTTGATGGCTGTTGAACCAAAAGTTAATCAACAACAATGCTCTCTGCAGAGGAAAAATGAGAGGAATATTTTCATCTTTTTGCACTTTAAGTATAAATGATGAGGGAACTTCTTGAAAAGATGTGTTAAATTGATATTCAAAAGAAGGCTGCTTGGTGGTATGGTGTATTGGGACCAGGCATTCGTTCTCCAGACAAAAGACTTGGATAGATTTCTCATTCTGGGGGCAAGAACAGTACAGGGAAAAAGGCCATGGGCTTTGAACACAGACAGACTGGTCTACCACTTCGAATCTGTGCCATTGGGCAACCTACTTAACCTCTTTGAATGTTGATCAATTTTATCTCTTAAAATGGAAAAAAATATTTCCTTGCTAGATCACTGGGAGGATGAAATTAAATAATAAGTATTTATCATGTAGCATAGTACCTAGGACTGTAGCAGTCATTTGATAAATGTTATCCTAATAATATTAATTCTCTTCCTTCTAATAACTAGAGGTGTGACTGTAGGAAAATAGTTAAATTTCTCTGAATTTATCCTAAGGACTGCCCTTAGAGGGGACAGGGCTGGGAAAAGTCACCATCACTAATAATATCATTTTTCTATAGATAAAATGGCAATGGGAGGGGAGGGGAAGGAGGGGATAGCTCATGAACAATTACATGAACATGAGCCTCAGGTCTCTGAAGCATCTTCCCATTGTACCCTGGCTGACTGCTGCATCCCACACCTAAGTTTATGTCCCAGGGCTCTGAGAGGTGTCCCCAGGGCAAAAAATAAGAACATTAGAAGTTCCAAGCATAGAAATTATGCACCATATGTAATTTAGAAGGAAAGTGTGACTAAACTGTAAAATAAGTTTCAGAAGTTGGACAAAATTCTGATTTTTCTCGACTATTTGCTTTTTTTTGGAAATATCAAAATTCAAAAAGTCTCTCTTTCTCTCATTTATCCTGTGTGTCTGCCTGCCTGTCTATATATCTTGATGAACCTACTCTGCTTATTCCATAAGTGCTCAGCCTGCCTTCTGGTAATCACACAGTGTGGGAAAGGGTAGGGTGAGGGTGGGTGAGTTGGTGAGGGGTGGTGGGAAGGGTGGAGGAAGGAGCTTTGTTAGTATGAAGGCCCAGTGCAAAGCCCTGGGTTTGCTATAATTCAGGGTGGCCTAGGTTGTGAGGATCAAATGGAGGAACACAAGGTGGGACAGTGGTCTGAAATATATTAAGGATTTCCATTCTATGAAGGAATGATCATTTCTGTTCATGGAATCAGTAACAACTTAGAAGGCCTCATCCACTCTGTGATGAGAATGAATTTCCTGATTCTTGGCCTAATTTATCAGTGGTTTCTATTCTGTAATAAGCCCTCCTTTCTTTATCTCATCAAAGCTACCATTAATTAAGTATTTAGAAAGGAAAAAGTACCAAGTATTAATGAATATCCCTCTTTCTATATTTTCATCTAAGACTTTCAATCCTTTAAAGACTTATATCTCCAAGTTCATAAAGCACTTTCATATGTGATCCTCACAATAATTAGGTTGGCCAGGAAGGGACTTTTAGCCCCATTTTGAAATGAGGAAACTGAGACTCAGAGAGAGTAAGTGATATTCCCAGGATCACACAGCTTGTTAGGATGTAGGTCTTCTGGTAATTTTGCTTCTTTTCAATCCACATTCTTATTCTGTTTCCCCACCTCTAAATTTCCTTCCTCCAAACAGTGCAAATACAGTCCTTGGGTCAGTACAGAGAATAGCCATGGAATGATTTTTTTTGGGTTCAAGGAATAATCTGGGGAAGAAGATGTGGCTCAAGTGATTGAGCTCCTGCCTACTACATGGGAGGTCCCAGGTTCATTTCCCAGTACCTCCTGGAAAAGATGAGCAAGACAGCGAGCTGGCACAATGGGCAGGTGCAGAGAGCTGATGCAACAAAATGATATAATAAGGAGACACAAAGAGGAAAGACAATGAGAGACACAACAAAGCAGGGAGCTGAGGTGGCTCAAGTGATTGAGCCCCTCTCTCCTAATGAGAGGTCCCAGGTTCGGTTCCTGGTGTCTCCTAAAGAGAAGATGAGCAGACACAGAGAGTACACGGTGAATGGACACAGAAAGCAGACAGCAAGTGCAAATAGAGGGGGGTGGGGATGGGGGTTAGGGCATAAATAAATAAAATAAATCTTTAAAGAAAAAAGGAATAATCTGTTTTTCCTTGCTGAATGAATTGAATAGGAAAAACAGTATAGATTTAGTGTATTTCATCACCAATGGACTCTCCATAGAGAAGAGCAAACTAGTAAGGAATGGATATGTACTTCTGGCCTAGTATTATCCTATAGAATTGTCACCATCGGTTTACATGTCTGTTTCCCTCTTTAGTCCTTTAGCAAATTGAAAAGACTTTGCCTTGTTTAACTCTGTATCACTAGTTCCAAACATTTCCTGGTACTTGGTAGATTTTTAAAAAATGGACAATGAATGAGTATTTGGCTATTTTACCTCCAAAGATATTAGTAAGATAAGGATTATGGTGAACTTGATGTTCAATGTTCTTTAAAAAAAAAATTTAATTATTTTTATTTATTTATTTCCTGCCCCCTGCCATTGTTTGCACCCACTGCTCATCTTTTTTTTTTTTAATAGGTACCAGGAACCAAACCTGGGGCCACCCATGTGGGACGGAGGTGCCTAATTGCTTGAGCCACCTCCGCTCCCTGTATGTTGTGTCTCTCATTGTGTTTCCTTGCTGTCTTTTGGTTGCATCATCTTGTTGTGTCAGCTCGCTGCACCAACCTGTCGCATCAGCTCTCTGTCTTGCTTGTCTTCTTTAGGAGGCACCGAACCGGGAACCTCCCATGTGGTAGGTAGGAACCCAGCTGCCTGAGCCACATCTGCTTTCCCTTAACGTTCTTTGAGGTTACTATCTATTTTATGAAAAGACAGACTAAATGTTGGAATAACTGGTTATTTAAAAAACTCCAGGGGAGTGGATGTAGCTCAAATTGTTGAAGCTACATCCACTCCCATGTATGAAGTCCCAGGTTTGTTCCCTAGTACTTCCTAAACAAACAAACAAACAAACAAGCAAACAAATGGAAAAAAAAAACAAAAAACCAACTCTCATTGGGGAGTGGAAGTAGCTCAGTGGTTGAGCACCTTCTTCCCATGTATGAGGTCCTGGGTTCAATCCCCAGTACCTCCTAAAAAAACCCACAAAAAACAGAAAACAAAACTCCAATTATCAACTGTTTTAAACAGAGAAATTTTAAGACAGTCTATTGTTGGCCAATGAGAACAGAGAGATGAATTCACAAGTAGCAAACAACTTTCAAGTCCCAACTTAGACTGTCTTGCTTTGCTAGAATGTAAGTCTCTGGAATTTCCAGTGGAGATGTTTAGAAAAGATTCTTTTTCATCTGGATAGAAGCGGTATGTGGAAGTGAGTTGAAAAGCTGCATTTAGGACTGGTTTGTTAATTTCTTTAGTGGCAGGATTTTGAACGATGGATTGCTGTATCAGTGTTTGCTTTAGAGGAAGGTGGCTAACTTGTGAAATTTATGTTAAGGATAAATCAATCCAGAGAGAATGTGCCTCTCTGCCTGGTTACCTGGGATGGATCCTGCACGTTTTCAAGCATGATGCCTTGCTTGGATTATGGCATCTGCCTCTTTTTAGGTATCTCAACTTCTAGTCTCTGCCCATAAAATCCATTCATTTACTTGTACATTTACAAAATATTTACTGCACACCTACTGAATGTTAGGCCTTGTGTTAGGAACTGAAGACAATAAGATGAGTAAGACACAGTTTCCTTCTCTCACAAATTAGGGGAGATAATGTATAAACCTGGAAAGAATGGTAATATATATTGGGGGCCTATTATGGGTTAGTTGTCTTACTTATGCTGTTCTTTTCATCCCTACAATACCCCAATGGAGTATTATTATTTTCACCTAATAGATGGGGAAACTGAGACTCAAACTGGCTAAGTAACGTGCCCATAGTGTATAGCTCATAAGGGACTGATTAGGTTTTATATTTGGGTCTGTCTGTTTCTAAAGCCTCTGTTCTTTCCACTAAACCAGTAGTTCTCAAATTTTAGGACACTCAGAAATCACTTGTTATGTAAGAAACTTGCCAAGACACAGACTCTGACCCACCCTGAAGACCATAAATCTGAATTTTTACAAATGTGTGTTCAAAAGATCACACTTTGAAAAGAACTGTACTAAAAAAAGTAAAGAACAGATAAATCACAACAACACAATAAGTATTATCACAAAGATATGAATGAGCAAATACCATGGCCAACACAATTAGTTTCATAACTTAAAAATCTAATCATCAATTTCCTTCTTAAAGAATGTGATGAAAACTCATTGCCTAAGGTTTGAGGTTCAAACTGTACAGCAAAGCATAGAAGTACCTTCAAGAGGTGGCTCTAAAGTTCATATTTAGTCACTTCTCACCTCCCTTCCTTCCATGAATACCTTCTTCTTGCCTTACTGAATTACTTCTCATTTCTCACTTGCCATGCTCTTAACCACTAACATAACTCCCTCTCTTGAGACACTTAGCAACTCTTAGGCAAAGACTGTCTCTCTCCTAGTTACCCAGAGCCTGATTCAAAGCATATCTCCCCTTCAGACTCTTCTAGCGTACCCTCCTCTCTTGCTCTCTAAACTTCCTTGTGTTTCACATGCAGTGGACCATATCTCCCTGTTTTGGACCTAACTGCTCTCTAATTGTTTCATGTACTTAGGTTTTATGTTTGGAGATAAGTTTCATGTTCCCTGAGGGTAGAAACTATTACCCAGTGTAGGTTGGTCAGAGCTTGGCACGTGGAAGGCACTGAAAGAATTTTTGTTGGACTAAAATGTAGACCAAACATTTTACCAGTTAAACTATGCTCTGTGGTTAAAAAGAAAGCACATGAATGTATAATGGGTAATCTCTCCAAAGTGAAGAGTGAGGAAGTGAGTGGGCAAGTATTTGTTAGTTCCTTTAACAGAAGGCTGTCATTTTGAGATAGAACTCTGAAAGAGCTCTATCTGTATCCTGATTGAGAATAGGAAGGTTTGTTCTCTATGATTGGCTGGTCCTGACTTTCAAATGAAATCCTAAGTTCAACCTCCTAATAAATAATAATTAGATAGCAACAGCTATACATTCCAATTGATATTTGGATTTAAAAGCTGTATAGAAAGGTTCATCCCAGATAAGAGATTTTTACAAACACTTTTGGTTGGTTGAAAAGCTGAATTGTTTTGCATGAATAAACCAGTTCAGGACTACAAAGTGTATGTTCTTTGTCTCAGCTATACCTGGAATATTTGCAGTGAATAGATTCTATAAGTTATATTCTTTGCACTTTGTGTACAGTTATTGTTGTTCATCTTTTCCCCAGAGTAAATGCTTTGAAACTGCTAAAGTAGTATAGTCAAGTATCCATACATACATATGATTCAAGAGCCTTATGAAAAAGAGATTTTAAGCAACTATTTTTCTAACAAAACTGTGTAGGATAATAAAAGAAGAAAAAAATTAAAATATTATTGAAAAACAAAAAGCTAAAATTCAAAATAATTTGAAATTACTGGCCCCCTCAACACCTACTGGAGGTCCCACTACAAGAGAAATATTTCATTTTAAAGAGAAAATAAGGGAAGCGGCTGTGGCTCAATCAGTAGGGCTCCCGTTTACCATATGGGAGGCCCCGGGTTCGATTCCCGGGGCCTCCTGGTGAAGGCAAGCCCGCCTGCACGGCGTGGTTAGCTGACTCAGCGAGCACAAGCAGCAAGGGGGGGATAAATGAATAAATAAATAAAATCTTAAAAAAATAAAATAAAATAAATAAAGAGAAAATAACACTTAAAGGAGAAACATCAACAACACCAGGTTTGACTGTAAGTGATCTTGGGCAAATAACTTATAAAGGTCTCAGTTTCCTCAATTGTAGAGTGAAGGAGTAAGATTAAATGATTTCTAAAGTCTCTTTCTGTTCAGTTTAGAGTGAAAATAACAATAGATAAAATTTCTCTGTAGCATGCTTACTACATATCAGGTATCAGTACATGCTTTACACATATTATCTCATTTAATCTGGAAAACATGAATAGCAGGAAGGTACTATGATTAGCCCCATTTTATACAAGAGGAAATTGGAAACTGACTCAATAGGTCAGAAGCCCAGGAATAATCATGTTTGCAGCCACTGCATTACACTTTTGAGAACTGCTACTACGATGACTGCAGTCTACATTGGTAAAGTTTGTACAATCCCAACTATTGTCTATAAAATAAGATTTTTTCCCAATTAGTATCTAACTTGGGAAAGTCATTTAATGCTCTGTGCTACAATTTCTACTTCTGCAAAATGGGTATAATAACAACTGTCTTGCAGAATTTGTAATAGGAATCTTGGGCAAACACCCTAGTCCTAAGCCTAACTGTATTAGTCAGTCAAAGGGGTGCTAATGCAAAATACCAGAAACCAGTTGATTTTTATAAAGGGTATTTATTTGGGGTAGAAGCCCATAGTTACCAGGCTGTAAAGCATAAGTTACTTCCCTCACCAAAGTCTATGGCCACTTGTTGGAGCAAGACAGCTGCCAACATCTGCCAGGGTTTCTCCTAAAGATAAACATACACTTACCACTCTATTCAGCAATCCCATTCCTGGTTGTTACCCCAGAGAAATGAAAATTTATGTTCACAGAGAAAACCTATACACAAATATTTGTAGAAACTATCAAAAACTGGGAACAACATAAATGTCCTTCAGTGGGTAAATGGATAAACTGTTATTTCTATGCAATGGAATACTACTCAGCAATAAGAAGGAACACACTATGGATACATAAAACAATTTGGACGTATGGTAAAGGCATTGTGCTTAGTAAAAGCCAGTCTTCTTGAAAAGACAAAACCACTGAGACAGAGTACAGATTAGTGGTTATAAAGAGTTGGGGGAAGAGTGTTACTCCAAAGGGCTAGAACAAGGGATTTGGGGGAGATGATGAAACTGTTCTGTATCCTGATTGTGGCAATGGGTACAGGAATCTATACATGTGTTAAAATTCATAGAATTGTAAACCAAAAAATGTCAATTTTACAATATGTTCATTTAAAAAATAAAATCAAAAAGAAAGAAAAAGATCAATTCCTAGAATGACTGTTTTAGCAAAATGTTTTTGTTCTTTCATTTGTTTAATAACTATTTGGATGCCTATTTTAATAGCTACCATTTATTGAATCCCTACAGATTATGGGATAATATAATCAGACTATTACCACTAATTATGGTCCATAGCATACATTTGGCATATTTTTCCCATACCCCCCTATTATTAACACAGTACATCTTTTTGGCATTGATGCAAGAATATTACAGTGTTGCTGTTAACTATAGTCCATAAGTTACATTAATTATATTTTTCCCATGCTTCTCCACACTCCCACCACCCTGCAGTAGTGACATACATCAATTCTAATTCACAGAAGGACATTCTTACATTTGTACTATTAACCACAATTCTTATCCACCTCTGGGTTCACTGTGTTATTCAGTCCCGAGATTATTCTCCAGCTTTCTTTCAATTGATATTTACAATGACTACATTTTTCAGCCATAAATCATTTATAAACCAGCTGCTACTCACTATAATGTGTTACCATCAACTCTATCCATTTCCATACTTTCACAGTCAAGTTAATTAAAACTTCTACATACGTTAAGCACCAGTACTCCTTCACAGCCCTCCTCTTATCTCCTAATAATCTATATTCTAGGTTTTAACTCCATGTGTTTATTCTTTGTATTTAGTTCATTTTAGTGAGACTATGCAATATTTGTCCTTTTGTGTCACTTAGCATAATGTCTTCAAGAGTCATCCATGTCATCATATGTGTCCCAATTTCTTCTTACTGCAGCATAGTATTATTGTATGTATATACTACATTTTGTTTATCCATTTATTGGTTGATGGACACTTGGGTTGTTTCCATCTTTTGGCAATTGTGAATAACGCCGCTATGAACTTTGGTGTACAAATGTCTGTTTGCATCACAGTTTTCAGTTCTTCTGGGTATATTTCTAGTAAAGAACTGCTGGATCATATGGCAGTTTTATATTTAGCTTCCTGAGGAACCGCCCAACTGTCTTCTACAGAGACTGCACCAAATTACAATCCTACCAACAGTGAAGGAATGTTTCTATTTCTCCACATCCTCTCCAGCACTTACTGTTTTCTGTTTTTTTTTTTTTTTTTTTTTTTTAATAATGGTCATTCTATGTGGTGTGAGATGATATCTCATTGTCGTTTTGATTTGCATTTCCCTAACAGCTAGTGATATTGAACATTTTTTTCATGTGCTTTTTGGCCATTTGTATTTCCTCTTTGGAGAAATGTCTATTTAAGTCTTTTGCCCATTTTAAAATTGGATTTCTTGCTCTTTTATTGTTGATTTGTATGATCTCTTTATATAGAATGGAAATTAAACCTTTATCGGATATGTGGTTTCCAAATATTTTCTCCCTTTGAGTGGGCTGCCTTTTCACCTTCTTGATGAAGTCCTTTGAATCGCAAAAGTTTGAGGAGGTCCCATTTATCCATGTTTTCTTTTGTTGCTTGTGTTTTCAGTGTAAGGTTTAAGAATCTACCATCTACTGCTGGGTCTTGAAGATGTTTCCCTATATTTTCTTCTAGGAGTGTTATGGTTGTAGAATTTATAGGAAAGAGCTGCAGGTATGGGGAGCAATCTATGCTATGTGGGTCCAAAATGTCCGCAGTTGCCAAGGTAGACTGACATAGCACTGACATTCCTCCTCTCCTGCCAGGGGTGGGATGGACTCTGAAGTGCCCAACAATCAAAGCTGCGTGGGCTGAATGCACCTGCAGTTGCCCTGCGAAGCTGAGGGAGTAATTGTTACTAATATTTTAAGTTTCAATTTACTAGATTTTTCCCTGGCGAGGCCTTTCTAACTCTGCTAGGCAAATTTAATACCCTGTATACACCTCCATCATGGAAATTATGTCATTATATCCTTTGTTTGCGTGTCTCTAAATATCTCAAGAACTGTGTCATCATTTCACCTCCCTGTTGCTTAGCACAGCAGGGGCATAGAGTAGGTCATTAATAAAAATGAACTTTTGGTTTAGTGGTCAGGTGGTTTGCTTGGCATACTTCTATGTATCACCCTTTAAGACTCAAATATTTCCTCCTCTAAGAAGTATTCTTGTCATCTTATTCTTTGTATTTAGTTAATTTTAGTGAGACCATGCATTACTGTGTTTTTCTACCATGTTGCAATTATCTGTTTGCTGGTATGATAGGTTTTCCTATCAAAGCAATTTTATAACTGTAAGAAAAATGTCAGAGGATTCTCAGGATCCCCCATAACAGGTAAAAAAAAAAAAAAAAAAAAAAAAAAATCACAGAAAAGTAATTTGGCAAGGCAAAGAGGGCTTGTTAAAAATACTAATGGAAGGCAATTCAATCTCTCCTGCTATTTTTCTATACAAATTCTCTGTTCATATATACTGGACCAACATGAATTCAACTTCTTAACACTATCACTTTGCTCATGCTTTCCCCACATTGTAATGCTCTCTCCTCTTACCTCTGCACATGCAAACTATACTTTCCAGAAGCAGTTCAAATCTTAGCCTCTTCAGAAGTCCCTCCTGACTACAAGGACCACATCTGAATTCTTCTAGTTCATATAACATGCTGTTGTTAGGGATATTTTTGTAAGAATGTACTTTGGTTCTTCCAACTTTAGTTGCAAAATTCCTTAAAGAATAGGATTGACCCTCACACTTTTTTTAACCTCCCCAGAAACAATCACAGTACTAGGCTCTTAATCTGGTAGCAAACTAAATCGAGGTAAATATAAAATGTACATGAAAAAGTACTTTTGGCCTCTAAATTCCTTCTCACAATAATGCCATATAAAGTCCACTGGGAAAGAAACAGCCAGGAGGGATATGCTTCTCCCCAAAGATATTTAGGTTAATATAACATTTAAGGCATTAACAGTTTTTTTCTGATTCTTTTTAAAGGATTTGCCTTAAGAGAGTTTCATTTAACATTTTCTGTAGGTGTCTGTCATGTTTATGACATTGGGAAAGTCTCAATACCACTTGAGGAGACTTTACAACAAGCAGAAAGTTTTAATCTTTATATGCAAAATACTAAGTTGGCTACTTTTAAAACTAAGGTATACAAAAGAAAATATAATAGCTAGATATGTTACCCCCAAAGACAACTAATACAGTATAACTAGAAAAATAAACATATTTTGTTAGACCCTACTGTTACTGAAAACAAAAAGTAGACAGGTTGGGCCAGCTGTGTAACAATGAATGCTTTTACAATAATAAATGTTGACAGCTCAAATTTAAAAAGAATGCATTACTGAGATATCATCAATTGTGATCTGTCATTACATGGCAGCTCCACCCAGTCTAAGCTTGTCAAAAAGTGTTACTGTAATCCATGAAGAAGTCTCTACCTCAGGCAAAGGAGAGAAATATGTGGAGAGCTGGCTCTGAACAGGTATGTTGAATTGTAATGCCAAAGTTGAGTCAAAAATCTTCTTGGATTAGTTTCATATATGACAAATTATTAACATCTACACTAAAGTGCCAGGCATGGATAAACTGATCCATCAGCAGGCACTTTAAAAGCAGCAAATGTAAATACAGAGGACGAGGAGATAATTTTTTTTAAACAGTAAGATTCCATGCACAAGAGTAAATAGCTATGACAAACTTTCTATTCTACTTAAGTGAATATATTATTTGGAAATCTGGGACTATCTGACCTAGTCTCCAGGTGAGCTCACTCTGATTCTTTCTAATCTTGATACGAATGCTGCTTCAGTTTATTCCATGAATCTTTAATGTAATTGGAATTCAGTTTTACAAGGAAGCATGATGTGTAAAAAGTTCAGAAGTATGTATTCTGGCTTTACATAGCTGTGTGACCTTGGGCAAATTACTTAACCTTTATAAGCCTCAGTTTCCTCCTCAATAAAATGGGGATAATAATAACTATCTCATAGGATTATCATGAAAACTAGAAGAGATTATTTACAGAAAGTTATCTTCCATAGTGCTTGCTACTAGCAGATACTCAACACATGCCTATTGTTAAAATTGTTAATTGTTATGTTTTGTGACTTTCATCTCAATAGAAAATAATATACTGTTTAGATATAAAATTTGAGCAAGTCTGTTGCATTTTTACCTTTATTATCAATGTCATAAAATTTTTTTATCTTGTCCCTCATTACAAAAACTTGGGTTCATATCCTTCCCTTTAGATAGAAAGAACTCAAACTTTAGTGTGCAACAGAATCACCTGGAAGGCTTGTTAAAACATATTACTTGTTCCCACCCCAGAATTCTGCTTCATCATGTCTGGGATGGAGCCTGGGAAATTGCATTTTTAACAAGTTCCCCGGTGACACTTTTTTTTTTTTTTTTTTTTTAAGATTTTATTTATTTATTCATTCATCCCCCCTTGCTGCCCGTGCTCGCCGGGTCAGCCAACCACGCCGCGCGGGCGGGCCCGCCCCCACCAGGAGGCCCCGGGAACCGAACCCAGGGCCCCCCACATGGTAAACGGGAGCCCCACCGATTGAGCCACAGCCGCCTCCCGACACTTTTTTTTTTTAAGATTTATTTTATTTATTTATTTCTCCCCACTCGCTTGTTGTTTTACACATGCTCTGTCTGTTCGTCTTCCTTGTTTCTCTGGGAGGCACTGGGAACCGAAACCAGGACCTCCGATGTGGGAGGGAGGTGCCTAATTGCTTGAGCCCCTTTGCTCCCTGCTTTGTTGTGTCTCTCATTATGCTTCCCTCCTCTTGCTGTGTCAGCTTGTTGCCCCTGCCCTTCGCGCCAGCTTGCTGTGTTCTTTAGGAGGCACCAGGAATCGAACCAGGGACCTCCTATGTGGCAGGCGAGAGCTCAGTCGCTTGAACCACATCCGCCTCCCCCAGGTGACACTTTGCGACCACTGCCTTAGATAACCAGCATACTTATCTGAGGAGAAGGAACATCTTAGACCCCCTTTACAGTATTTAAAACAGTCTACTAAAAAGATGTCTATCTGAAGCTCCCTAAGACTATATTTGCAATTCTATTTTCTTCAATACTATATCAAGATTTGAGGGACATATTGTTAATTATCAGCTATTCATTTTAGAAAAGCAGTATACGGGTTGACATTCAGGTGCAATCTTTTTTTTCAGTTGAATGGCCATAATCATTGCTGAATTTACAGAATCAGTACTGATTCTGCCTCATCTTTTCTAATCTAACTTATATCTTGCAAAATGATCATTAACTAAGTAAAAAAATTTTCTTGTTACATTTCTCATTGATAAACAAAATAGTGATGAATACTTTTTCTTCATATATATAACATATATGCCAAGAGCCAATTCTTACTTTGCACATATTAGTGGCTTCATCCAACTGTAAAGCAACACATCTATGAAGTAGTGTGCACAATATAGTTATTGCTCAGTTACACCTTGCCACTGCATGTTATCCAACAGCATCATATGATGAAATAATTTTTCCCAAACCTCATTCTGATATCTCTTTTGAGCACTAACTTTAACTTTTTGTTACCTCTGTGGCTGGTTTTACAAGTTTTTCAGCATTTTCAGCACTAGTGGGATTTGCATCCATTTTTACCACAAGAAGTACTATTGTAAATGATTTCTGTGGTTTGGACTCCCTTTTCTGCCTTTAGCAGCAATATCAATTTTTTTTTTTTTTTTAAACTGGAAAGCAATATTATTCTTTTGTTCTGAAAAAAATCTATTGATTTAATTGGGCTTTACTTGATGAAACAAAAACTCTGAAGGCTTCATGGCTTTATGAAAAAAATTCATAATGGAGAAACACTGGCAGTAGGGGTAAATGGATCACTTGTCCTATATAATCAATTTTTCATATACAATTAGTCACTTCCTAATCAAAAGTTTCTCTATGGCAACTAGTGTGAAATCATCGCAATCAGAGTCAGGTTCCTTGACATCTTCTATACAAGTACAGGAGTTCTTTGAATTATGGCTTATACTAATGTTGAACTAGTTTGAACTATGTCAGACTGCTTTGTAGTAATTATTATTATTCTATTTTTCATCACATAATAATAATTATTATTATTCTATTTTATGCTTTAATGGACAGCTTTTGTGCCATGTTCAATTTGGGGGAACTATGAATATAATTTAAGAGAGAAAAAATGAATGTAAATTTAGCAATAACGTGAATAACATGAAAGTGCAGAAATCAAAGTCAATCACCACTGTTAAATAAATGTTTGCCACGACTAAAACACCAATGAAATCTTTGTTACACATGAACAGTCTATTAAATTGTAACAAATATAATTAATGAAATGGATTTGAAAGGATATCATCATTAATTTTACATTAAAAAAACATGAAAGGAATGTGAACAAAATTGATTCAATACTTTTTCATACCTAACTGCCTGGGACACTTTGTACATGTTCGGTACTCCAGTAATCCAGGAATCACCCTGAGAAACACTGCCCTAGAGATCAAGACTATGTCTGGCATGTAGCATGAACCTGAAGAATGCCTGTTATCTTAATTCTTACCTGTTCTACCTGCTCCTAGCTCGTACTGAGAGAATAAAAGAGCCCTTCTGTGTGCTCTTGTTGCTATGCTGAGTTGTCTACACACTATGTCTAGTGCAATCTGGCAAGTGCTCCTTGGGCTTCATCCACCAGAGCTCTTGCTAGACTTTATTGGAATTGCTAAGTTATAAGCCGAAGGACCTTATCTATTTTGCTCACAGCTATGTTTCTCATGTCCACGTAGTGCCTAGTACATAGTAAAAGTGCAATAAATATTTATGAAATGAATATACAAATCAAGATGAGAGAAATTGTCATCTTCTGTGATCTGGGCTTTAAAATGGAGAAAATCACTGCATAAGGAACCCCTTTTCTGAGCAGAAAGTAACTACCTACAGAAAGGCACCTAGGGTGTACTTTGGTATCCACACAGGCCCTAATCATTAACAGTTAACACAGCCATTCTTAAAAGTTACTTCTGGGTAACTTCTATGATTTTTGCATTTCTAGTGGAATTCTTATGTTTAAAAATACTGAAATTTTTTTTTTTTGGTTGCATTTTACATATAAAGTTATATACAGTCACATCAAGGAACAATTCTCCTAAAGGAACTATTGACCAATTTGTATTCTTGCTAGTTTTAGGAAGATTATTATTAGATATATATCTAAGAAATTATTAGATATAATTTTAAAAAGAATAACAGTAAAATATCCTTTTAAGAGTTGGTCTGCTTAGTAAGTTTTGCTTTAGTTTTTGGATAGAGATTATTTTGGTTGCTCTCTGTGTGGTTTGTGATGATTTATTCCTGTTTGAAAGAAAACAACAATAGAAGCCAGAGTTTGTATCCTGTTTGTCTCTGTTAGCTCTGGAAAGAGACTGAATATGACAATGGTGAGATTTTAAATAGGGAAAAGGAAAAGGAGTGGAGTACTGAAAACAATTAGACAAAGACAAGGCTCAGGAAAAAAGTTACATGTTTCATGGAGTAAACCAAAAACTAACAATTTCTTTTTGTGACACAAAAAGTTGCCATGAGCTAATAAGCATACCCTACCAAAATCTGGATTGTGACAACTACTGGGGGTTCGGTTGGAGAGGAGTAACCCTAATACCTAGGATAGAGGATTCTAAATAAATTAGTGTTGAATTAAAGAACAAACAAATGAATGAAACAAATTATAGATCATGGGGTAAGTATCATGAACTCCTGATCCAGATGTTTCTAGATTGCCAATGACCAAAAAAATCATACATATGAAAAAAATGGAAACCATTTACATATTATAAAGCAGGTACTATTTGGAACCAGCCTTTAAGTAAAATTAAATATCAAAATGTGGTTACAGTCACGTATCGACACTTACTTTCCTCCTCACCCTCTCTTTGCCAAAAGCCCCTCATTAGAGCAAAGGATCTCTCTGTCTCCAGGGACGAGCCCAGTGCTGTATACCTGGTAGATGCTTAGTAAACATTTACAAAAACAGAGGTTCATATAATCTATAATTCCTGGTTAGATCTAGAACAACCAGGATATAAAGGTTAGTCTGCTATGAGCCAGTGAAGAATGATTCAGTACATGAATACGGCTCAAGTGTGGGTTTATTTAATAAAAGCTCTATATAGTATAGGCATCTCTGCCTTCACTAACACAATGGAAATATTGCAGTGTGGAATGTAACTTAACCAAAGTTAAGTTTAAATAAATTCAGGTCTAGGAAACCATTCTCCAATCCTGTTCACTAATTGTAATTTACATTAAAAAAAAAATAAAGGCAAGTTCACACTTAACAAGGCAGAGTTTTCCTTGTCACACAATCAGCTGATTCCAAATCATTATAATTTATGCATAGCTCAAAATAATTCTTTAAAGTTTAAAAAGAACTTTACTTATTACCTAAATGATAACTTTCATGAAGACACTCTAAAAACAAAGAAATTCTTATCTCTTGCAGTTAAATTTCAATAAAAATTTCAATTATATGGAGCCTTGGATTTTTCCTGTAACCCTCATATTAAATTTAGTGCTCAGTATTAGAGGAATTAAAATCAATTTCTTTACCAATGAATTCTGGGGAATGCAAATTAAGATGAAAGAATGAACTGGGAATATGCATGCAAATATTGTGCATTCATATTATTATACAACATAATCTGTAAATCTGGTACTAATGAGACTCAAGATTTAAATGGCTGAAGAATGTGTTTAGTGAATTATTGTCAATCAATGCCTCTATTCCAGGATAAACCTAATCTTGAATGGCAATACACCTATTACTACAAATTCCTAACTAAGTACAGTACTTCATTATTTCAAAATGTCACTGTCAACTTACAGAGTAACAGATAAACATCTTTCCACCATATACCTGATGGCCTTTCATTCAGAGTAAATGAAACAGTGACTTAAGAAAAATCACAAACTTAACATTTTTACAGCAATAAAAGGAATATAATGAGTATTAAAGCTCTAAACTAGTTATATCACTCCAAATTTTCATATTTCTTAATGTGGATACATCAGTTTTTATACCATTGTAATCAAGTATTATTTTTTCAAATCACATTATTTCACATGAGTCCTTTCATGTGTTCATTTATTCAATCACTCAACAAACATTCAGTGAGCGCCAACTTTGTCCTAGGTACACTGTTAGGGGATAGAGTTACAAACATGATTACAAACAGGCCTTTGCTCTTAACAAACTCACAGTCTAATGGAAGCCAGAGACAAGTAAATAAAGTAAAATACAGTAAAACAGGGGTTATATGAAAATTGTCTACATGTTTCCCATTTGCCATGTCTAAAGAGTATTCTATTGGAAATACTCATTATACCTGGAAACTTTTCATCACTGCCAGAAATCAAACAGTCTCTTATTTCATGTATGGTAATCTTTGTTCCACCCCCCTATTTGTTAATTAAAAACAAACAGAAAATTAAAAAGGATAATTTTGCAAATACTTAATCTATAAACTTAACATCTCAAATTAACAAATGCTAATATTTGTTTCAGTTTTAAATCTTAAAACTATTTTCCAAACCAGAAATTTCTTAATAAAATACTAATGATCACTTGAAATTATTATGGGTTCTTACTAGCTGTGTGACTGTGAGCAAATTACTTAACCTTTTTTGACTCTCAGTTTTCTTATCTGAAGAATAGAGATAATAGTGCCAATCTGTGCTAGATTATCTTCCATTTGCTCCTCTAGATCCACACTCCACCTATCTTTGTGCTCAATGAGGATTCCAACTGGGTTTGGGCAATAAGAGGTATTGGTAGGAGATTAGAGTTTAGAAGGATAGTGAAGTTATTTCCCTAGCTTCCTTTTTATCAGGTGAGCTATATCCCTCTGTTAAAGCAGCCCTCAGGAAGCAGATGTGGCTTAAGCAGTTAGGTACCCATGTACCACATGGGAGGTCCTGAGTTCAGTTCCCACAGCCTCCTAAAGAAGACAGTGAGCTGACACAATGAGAAGACACAACAAGCAGGGAAGCAGAGGTGGCTCAAGCAACTGGGCACCTCCCTCCCACATGGGAGGTCCTGGGTTCAGTTCCCCATGCCTCCTAAAAAAAAAAACAAAAACAAAAAAACAAAAACGAAGACAAGCAGACACAGAGAGCAGACAGTGAGTGCAAACGAGGGGTGGGGGAGAAATAAATAAATAAATAAATAAATAAATAAATAAAACCTTAAAAAAAAAAAAGCAGCCCTCTCCATATAGCACCCTCTCCTATACTTTCAGGCACAGGGATAGTAATCATTCCCCCTAGTCCTGGGGTACTTTACTACTCCTTATTGATTTCCTTAAATCCTGTCCACTTCCTTATAAACAATCCCCTTATTAAACTCAACCCAGTTTAAAAGTGCCATCTGTTTCCTTCCAGAGTTCTGACTGACATCCAATATCAGGGGATTGCTTTGAGGATCACATGAGATGATATACATAAAATGCTTGGCACAGTGCCTAGTACATCATAAATACTAAGTAAGTATTGACTACTACTGTAGTATCAGTATTGTTGTTTTTATTTTATTTGAGGTTCCACACTCATGTCATTCATACCATCTAAATATGTTTGGGAGATTGAGAAACTCAGAATTCTGGAGATCTTTTACTAATTCTCACAGTGCTTCAAAAATATGTTCAAATGTAAAGTGTAGTTATTTCTAATTAATTTCAATATATAAAAAGAGTAATAAGACCTTAAAAGTGAGCAATAAGACCCCATACAGTATATATGATTTTCTGGACTCGAGTTTCCTTTATAAATATGCTTCAGAATTCATTCCCTGCAAACTGACCTTCTGCCAGCTCCCCAAATCTAGCAAAGTGTAAGCAGTCAATAAATTTAAACAAATTGCTGTGTCTTGGGGTCATGAAGAGAATAGAGTGAAAGGTAAATTCAGTGACATAGCAGATCTTGGTTAATCTGGAAACGCATCTTCATCATCCTTATTTACCAATCATAACATAGGCATGCATCATCATTTGACAAATTACCTCTTCAAAATTCTATTAAAGGTCTGCTTAATCTTTGACCTTACCTCATCCTTTATATCTTCCTGTTGTTGGGCTGTGAAGATCTCCATTGCAGCCATGAGTCTCATCATTAACTCATCCACTGTTGTGTTACCTAGCAACACATGGAGATTGCCAAACTTCACATTATTAAAGTTATTAAAAAATGGAAAGTCATTCTAGAATTAATCAGAAAGGAATAACTACAGTCTGAAAAATACAGATTAGTATGCTAACATCTAATTAAAGAAGAGTTTCATATATTCAATAAGAAAGAATAAAGCAGTATACTGAAATTTCAAAATATTCAGATTTGAAGGAGCAATCTCTTAATAAGAAGGATTTTTAGCACTACAAAGAAGAATGTCACAGTCATGAGGACCAAAAGTTCTTTCAAGTTATGAAAACATGGCTATTTAATAACTCCAGCAACAACTACCATTGTTTATATGCCAATGACTAGGCTAAACATGTCACAGCTCTTATCTTGTTTAATCTGTATGATAATTCTATGAAGGTATCATTATTTTGATTTTATAGAGAAGAAAACTAAGGTTTAGAGAGCCTAAGTAACTTGCCCAACCAAGGTCAAGCTGGTTAAGGCTTAGTATTATTATGAAAAAACTTTGCATTTGTGGGTCCCCTGCAAGAGTCTAGGGGACCTTTGGGGGCGGAGTGGGGGAGTCCATGGACCACACTCTGAGAACCGCTAGCTATTGCAATATTGCCTCTGACAGAGAAAGCAGAGATGAAATGTTATTTTCATTATCCATTTGCCTTATGCAAATCACTTCCCGCAGCAGGTTGTCTTTAACACTGTTTCTGAAACTTCATGCTTTATAGAGAAAATAGAAAATACCATAGGTTTTATTTTATGTGAGTTTTTTAAAGCACTGGAATTTATCTCCCCTTCCCCATTATATTACCTGCTATAGAACTTTTGACTTAAATGGGGGGTAGACATTGAATATCCCAACCACTATGCAAGTTTTAGTTTGGGACAGTTAAAAAAATCTTTTTCCCTATGGCATAGAGAAAATATACTGTTTTCAATTTAAGCTTTGCCATGAAAAAGGTAATATTTTATACTAATCTTTTGTATGCATTAGGTTAGTAACTGTAAAAAAAATTACTTATTTTTGTGTAAAGAATGTGTACTGTGGTTGAATTCACAGGCATACTATAGCTTCATGCCTCAGGGCTGCATCTTAGACATGGATTTACACAAATAAGGAAAAACAACTGCCACTGTGACCAATAAAATTTGCAATATAGAGTCAATGGATTTTCTAAATAACTAAAGATAAGCATTTCTTTCAACTAATCAACATTATAACAGCAAAACCATCTATAAGAAATGTCATATTTGACAAATGATTATGACCTAATTGCTAGTTTAGAGAATTTATCAATTCTGAACATTTAACTTGAATATCCCATATCCTAAGACCTGTGCAATTTCATTAAGATGTTTCTGTTGGATTCTCATGTAACATATTTCATTTTTCATACTTTTTGAAGATGGTCTTCTGTCATGATGTTCTATTTTTTAAAATGCAAAATATTTACCCATAGAAAGAAGTATCATAAACTTTAAGAGTAAAAATGATAAGATTATCATATGCACAAGACGATTCTACTCCCCAAGGGATATACTTTACCTTGTATCACATTTAACACTTCATTAGAAGATCGTTTTCCCATAATAATCAGGAAAAGTGGAAACTGATCTGTTTTTTGAGTCCGAATAGTTTGTGCAACAACACTGCCAAAGTGTCTATTACACATTGTCAGAAATCTAAAATGAGACAAAATCCAAAGAAAGTTTCATTTCAGACTTTAATAAATTTAAATTTACTGGCATCCCCCCAAAACACTCATTGACTGTTTTATTAGTTATGTTAAAATTAGAGAGCTGGCCTGATATCAATATATACATTCTTGCTATATTGACTTTTCAACTAAATCATAAATGATACAGGAATTACTATCATATGGAAAACCAGGAAGCATACCCCAAATGCCGTCTGAGGCTAAAAGCATAGAATTCTTAGTCCTAAACCCTATAGGCTTTATTACCCTGAACTATGAGGAAAAAAAACCAAATGAATTTCAAGAGGAGAAAATTTCTTAAATAGAAAAAACAATACAATGTGGTACAAAGATATATTGACTAGCATCATCCTAAGAAACAGGATTTAGGAATGAAAACATTTTCACAAGTCTTTAGAATTTCACTTTAGAATTATATTTTCTGCAGTAGTAGTAGGACTTCTAGTTTCATACTTAGTATGGGATAAAAATAATAATTCTAAGCTTTTGACCAAAAAAAGCTCAGAGATATTAGCATACTGAAGTCTAGCATTAGTATTCATAACACGATCTGGAATAAATGAAAAAACTGATAAAGCTTTTCTCTTCTATTAGAGGACTGTTTGAAATTAGCATTTCTTTCAAGAGAAAAGGGTAGCTTATGATATGTTTTCAGATCTGATGGTAAAAAGTAAATGTCATAATAATAATGAATTATGAAAGACCAAATGCAAATATAGAATGCTTTAATAAGATCCAATTTAATAAAGTCTGTAAAAATAATGGACTTTTAATAACACAGGTCACAAAAGGCAAAACAGTGGAAATTCTGGGGACTAGCCACTGGTACTGGCTTATTAATTCTTAATTATGTTCATGAAAGGCAACTTAAATCGTGTGTTTTCTTATGCCTTATGATAATATTTTAGGTAACAACTCCTCTGAAATGTATGTTCTAGCTGATGAGCAAAGTCCTGTCGTCACATGCATTAGAAGGTAAATCTATTTGAAAAGACAAACGGCATTAAAATGTCATGTGCTCAGATTCATTTGATATCCAAATTCAAAACAGAATCAAACCTCTTAATTTTTAAAGCCAATATATTTCTTATCTATAGAAATTCATCCCACAAATTTCGGCTGAATCCTCTCCCAAACCTGTGCTGTGACTCCAGAAACTAGATCACCTTGTTAAGGGCCACTAAAACTGTGTGTCGGCAAGAGTGTCAAGACAAGTTAGCACCATTGCAAAGAGTTCACTAGGAGGCAGCTTCATATACACATTTAGAGCAGCAATAACCAGATCTCATGGCAATTTGAAATGACAAGACCTTAAGAAATCCATTGTTGGTCATGAAATTTCAGTGCTCCCATGAAAATTCAGATTTTCACATTCCACAACTATTATGGGATAAAAGGTGTTCAAGCAGCCTAAGCCTTCATACCAAATTTCACACCTATATAGCTTCAGCTTATCAATAGGATGTGTAGATCAGAAGACTAGAAAGTTAGGGTCTCATTTTTCTTTCTGCTTCTTACTAAAATATTTGAAGTCAGTCTTGACCCTGATCTGATCATTGGCACCCTCTGAAATTAAAGATGTCAAAAAACAGTTGGAATGCTATTTCCTACAAAAGGGAGAAAATAAGTCCTTGTTGCTTTCACACCAATGGATTAAGTGGATATCACATAGTAGATAACCATCATAGCACTAGCCTCATAAATGATATTAATACTAGCTGAACAGGATACCACCTAAAAAAGGAAGGAATGAAGGATGGAAGGGAGGGAGGGAGGGAGGAAAAAAAATACAAAGAAGGAGTTTATAAGGTACAGTGATTTTCAGAATTCAATTTAAAACAATTTTGCCTGGAAATTGTATATTTCCCAAATTATCTTTTTGTGAAAATGAACTAGAAGGGAAAATAATTATGAAAATAATTTTATAGGATTTAAAATAATATATAACACAAATTTTAACTGAAAAGCAAATTTAAGAGGCACAGCCTTAAAAGCACATAGCCATTCAATTAACTATAAAAAACAACAAAGTGAACAGTTTTCTACCAGGTATTGGTAAATCACTCTACTTTTTTTGGAAGCAGTTGAATATACAGGGATCATGAAGCCAGCTGACATTTTCTAGTAGCCTTAACAAACCATTTGTTCTAATCAAAGAAAGACTTTGGTAAAGTTTTAATTAATCTGATTAATCTATTAATCTTCCTAAGACCTGAATCATATTTATTGTGAGACTTTCAAACTGCAATCACTGTGAGCCCGTAGGACCAATTGACAGCACCAAATTACAAAATTCCTATTTGTCAGTTCCTTCCATCATAATTTGTATGGGCTTGAGACAGAACTTCACAACAGAGATATCAAATCTTTTTCATGATTGTGAGGCCCTGCTTATTCCTCCCAAAATCATACAACAAAGTCACCATACATAGCAAACTACCAGGAGCAACAAATTCAGCTCAAAACATTAGATCAAAAAAGACGTGGGAAAAACAAATTGTTTTAAGAGAAAAACTGAGGTTTACATAATTGTGGTATTCTCTTCCTCTTGAAGAGATAAAAGTATACTAAGTCCATTCAGTGGCAGCACCAAAGTTGTGGCGTTCATCAGATTCAGATGTCATGAAGGGATAAATGGTATCAACAGCACTTAAGATTCCTGAAATCTTAAACTAAGGGGAAAGCAATGACAACTGAGCTGTGGCAAATGGAAATGGCTTTGTTTTTTTAACTATAAAAGATTTGGATAGATAAAACCCACCCATGGTAGAACCATTTGAGGAGAGGAATAACAATTTGCCAAATCAACACCCAAAGCTGAAAGCCAAAACTAACAAATCTGAAAAGACGAAGAAGCTGTCCTCACTAAGAAGTTAAAGGAGAAAGGGTAGAAAGGAAGAAGGCAGAATTGAGAAAATGAATGAAGGGAAATGGTTAATCACGTCAGGTATACTGAAGCCACCAGTGCAGTGTGGGCTGGTGCTGGTAGAGGTGTCGGGGGAGGACATGTTAGGGAGTAGGAAATCTCAAATTTTAGCTTTGTCGAAGAAACAAAATATAGTTAGGAACTTATATTCACCAGTTCTTCATACTAGAAAACTAAAAATGGGGAGGTAAGATAAAAGGTTTTTATCTAAATTTTGGAAAGAAAAATAAACGGAACATCTGATGACTAGCATATATTAATGATTAGTAAAATTTTCAGTCACTAAAGCACAGATCTTTTCTATCTTGCTAATGGAAACCAGGATTACTAATGAATCAGGTCTGGGGAAAAGTAATCTTTTAATTCAAAATAGGATATAGTTTAGTTTCTTTCAATCAAAGTCATAATTACATAAGTCACAGACTTTTACTAAGGATGTACTCCAACATAAATATATATACTAAAAGGAATGCAATTTTGAGGGGAAGGGAATGAAATTTCACAAACACAACCTACTTACTACATAGCAGGTACTGTAAAAAAAAAAAAAGAGGCACATTTTATCAAAAAATGGAGGCCCCCAAACTGCAAACTATTCTATTTTAGGGTTCCTGATTATTACATTCACTGTGACTTCTATAAATGTATACGAGCCTCTGATATTAAGAGGGAACTGTATCATCAAAATTGTGGTAGGAATGAAAGAAGATTCAGAAAGCACTTGGAATTGTACTTACATCATTGTAGGCCCTTAAAACTGGTTGCTACCTTATTATTAAATGTATAAAGCTATTTAAAGTTTTATCATTACTGCCTTGAAGATTAAAATGATAGTTTACATCTATAGGCCAACATAGATTTTTTGCCTAGTAAGATATGGCATCAAAGATTTGTCAACTGAACAAAGAGTCACTGATTTTATTCAGAAAATGAAAGGGCAAATACCAATATTTGGAAAATAAGAAAATAAAATTACAGATGCTGCAGCTGTGCAATACTATAAAACTTCACACATTTAAAGTGGATCTAAAGCTAAAATCATAACCTTAATATATTTATGTTTAATAACATTATTTTTAAACCAGTATCAATTTTCTGGCTATTTACCCTTTAGCCATTAAATTCATTAAATGTCTTTCTGATAGTACATGGCCCATATCTCTAAAAGGATATGGCTCTTCTACTGGACAGAAGAAATTCATGTTTAACAGTGCTAATATACTTCAATATCACCCAACAGTTTGAGGCAAATCTTTTCTATATGCTGCCTTAGCTGCAGCTGCTGACCCTGTACTACTTCTTTTGAAGTCACTGTAGTTTAAGTAGAGTTTCTTCTCTTAAAAACAAACCAACTGGCAGGTTTGCTATAGTAATAAACCTCATTAGTTACACATATTCATGTATCCAGCATTTGTTCAATCACATTTATGTAGACGAATAGAGAAAGGACCTTAGAGATCATCTATGTATCAACCAACAAACAATTCTCCTTTCCTCCTTTGTCTCTTTAATAATAAATTAAAGCCAAGGTCCTTTAA
Source organism: Tolypeutes matacus (assembly GCA_026826555.1). Taxonomy (NCBI): domain Eukaryota; kingdom Metazoa; phylum Chordata; class Mammalia; order Cingulata; family Chlamyphoridae; genus Tolypeutes; species Tolypeutes matacus. Next base: position 45,591,538 of record JAKSZT010053883.1, read on the forward strand.
TGTAATGTGGTGAGACTTAAATTGTTAGCACTGTCAAGCATACCAAAATCAGGTCAGCCAAAGAATTCTGTCTCCTACCACAACATCACCCCCACAAACCTGCATTCCCATTCAATGGTTCACATTTTTGGAGTTCTCATTGGGAATGATCTTCAACACACCTGGTATGTGCCTCTTTGGTCTTTAAAGATGGCTCTGAGGTTTTGGAAGTAATCCTAAGTCCTTGGCTCAAACTGAGACAGGTAAACAGGGTGTATGAGTAAGCTGGGGAACACTGACTATAAAGGCAGTGATCCTCAAGCTTTAGTGGCCTAGGAATCACCTAGAGAGTTTATTTAAAAGGCAAATGCCTCAGCCCCATCCCCTGGAGTTTCTGATTCAATTAGATATGGTCTAGACCAGGAAAAATCCTTCTAATAAGCCCAAAGCCCACCATAGTTGATTCTGATGCAAATGGCTAATGGACCACACCTTGAGAAGGTCTGCTTTTCTTGTAAAACTTTAAGCTGTCTTTGAAGGCATTTCTTAAAGAAGTCATCCCATAAATGTTTTGTATAATGGTAGCCTCACTGGACCAAGTGTCTAGTCTTCTGAGGTGGCTACTTTGAAGGTGCTGATTTCCATTTGTTTTATTTGCTTGGGTAAGTGCCAATCTGATGTGAAACAAATGGCCAAATATCTCAAGTCTGTGAGCTCCAAGTATATCTGATAAAGATGGCAGAGTGAGATGCTTCAGGGCTCCATCCCTTCAAAGAAGTTTTGAACAACCAGCAAGAACTGCCAGAAATATCTTTCAAAGAGCTCCAGAAAACAGTTAAAAGGACTGCATTAAAAGGGTGCTTGCTGAATCAAGAAAGAGGCTACTTAAAAGCAGTAGGATCAGCAGATTTAGTGTTATTGTAGTTGCTGTCTTGTGTTAACTGGGTAGCATGTAACATTGACATAAAAAAGAAACAGTTTCCTATAGGGAAGACAAGGCACTTGTAACCATGTTATAAATTCCTAGGGCCACATGCATGTGTCCAAGACAAGAGGCATGTGTAGAAAGATAAGGGAGGCCTGTACGCTTTGGCCTGGAGCTATTACCTAAATGTATTGCATGGATAAGCCCTGATGAACAGCACTTGCACAGGTCAATCTGCAAAGACTATGAAAGGTGTTTTGTTTTCTCCTCCTTCTCCTTCTTCTTTTTGTTAGCATGGCATTCAAGGAAAGCTCTGTCATAACATAAGCTGGATACAAGCTTAAGGAATAGACACCTCAGAGTCTAACTAGTGATAAACACACTAAAATGTCAAAATCCCCAGGTTTCAAAAAAAGGATGCAAGGCATACCAAAAAAACAGGAAGTGATGCCCCAGGCAAAAGAGAAGATTAAAGCCTTAAAAATCAAGGAGGAGGACCACATATGAGTCATAACAGATAAAGACTTAAAGAATCAGTGAACTTGAAGACAAGACAATTGAAATTATTTAGTTTGAGGAGCAGAAGGACGAAAGAATGAAGAAGAATGAACAGACATTGAGGAAACTGTGGGAAACCATCAGGTGTACCAATATACTAATTGTGGGAGTCCAGGAAGGAAAAGAAAGAGTGAAAGAGCAGAGAGAGTATTCAAAGAAGTCATGGCTGTAAATGTTCCAAATTTAATGAAGACATGAATATACACATACAAGACACTCAACAGACTTCAAACAGGATAAACCTAAATAGACCCATGCCACGGCATATTATAATCAAAGCAAAAATGCCAAAGATAAAGAGAGAATTCTGAAAGCTGCAAGAGAAAGGCAGTGTGTCTCAATAAGACTAAGTGCCAATTTCTCATTGGAAACCATGAAGGCAAAAAGACAGTGGGATGGCGTATTTTTAAGTGCTGACAGCAAAAAGTTGCTACCCAACAAGAATTCTATATCTGGCAAAGATGTCTTTTAAAAATGAAGGTTTGAGTAAGACATTCTCAGATTTTAAAAAAACTGAGGATGTTTGTCACAACTAGACTGATCCTAAAGATATGCTAAAGAGAGTTTTGCACTTTGAAAGGAAAGGGCAATAGATAATACATTGAAGCCACATGAAGAAATAAAGATTTCCAGTGAGGTTAATAACGGGTAAATACAAATGCCAATACTCTTGCATTTTGGGTTTGTAACTCCCACTTTTTATTTCCTACAGGATCTAAAAGGCAATTGTGATGGCAAATCAGTGGTTTGGACTCATATTACATAAACATGCAATATGTAACAAGAACTACATAAAGGTGGGGGGATGGTGGAGTATAGGAACATAGTTTGTATATACTATTGAAGTTAAGTTGGTTTCAAAACAAATGAGATTGTTATAGATTTAGGAGGTTAAATTTAAGCCGCATGGTAACTACAAAGAAAATACTGGAGAATATAGAAATTCAGAAATTAGAATACAGGTTGCCAGAGGAGGGGAGCAGAGGGAATGAGGAGTTAATGCATAATGGGTATAGGGTTTCTGTCTGGGGAGGAGGCAAAGTTTTAGTAATGGAAGGTGATGAGTCTACCACAATATTGTGAATGTGATTAATCCCACTGAATGGTAAACTTGGGAATGGTTGAGATGGGAAAGTTTATGTCATATATGTTTTCCCACAATTAAAAAAAAAAAAAAAAGTAAGAGCAACCAAAAGAACAATGACAATTAATTAATGGCAGTACATGATCCTGGATGGGATCTACAAAGGGTGGAGAAAAGGCTCAAAGGGACGTTATTGTGACATATGAAAAAACAGGGATATAGATTGTAGCTTTATATCAATGTTAAGTTTCTTTTCTTTTTTTTTTAAGATTTATTTTACTTATTTTATCCCCCCTTTGCTGCTTGTGCTCGCTGTGTGTATGTTTTTCTGTGTCTGCTTGTCTCCCTTTGTTGCGTCATCTTGCTGCACCAGCTTACTGTGCCTGTGGGCTGTTTGCTCACTGCGCCACGTGGGCTGGCTGGCCTTCATCAGGAGGCCCCGGGAATCGAACCCAGGGCCTCCCATATGGTAAACGGGAGCCCAACCACTTGAGCTACATCCGCTTCCCAATATTAAGTTTCTTGAACTTGATAACTTTTCTTAAGGTGGTTAGATAAATGAAACTCCATGTTATTAGAAAATGTCCATACAGTAGTAAATGCTTAAGGTGCATGATGTATACAACCTACACTTTAGGTTCAGAAAATGGGTTGAAAATTAGAAAAGACAGAGAGATAGATAGATGGATAGATAGAATGATATGGCACATGTGGCAAAAAGCTAAAACTGGTAGATCTGGTATCTCAGGGATGGGGATAGGGATATGTTGGAATTCTCTATATGGGATTTATATTATTTTTATAACTATTCTGTAAGTTTGAACATATTTCAAAAAAAAAAAATTAAAAGTCTGTGAGCTGCAGGTGATGGAGGAAAAACAAAGCAGAGAAGAAGAGATTATAGTGTAAGATAGAGTGGACAGGGAAAATCTCACTGAAAAGTTAAACACTAAAAAGAAATGAGGAAGAGCGGGAAACATATCTCCAGGAACAGAATTATAGGCACAGAACAGCAAATATAAACACCTTGAAGTTGAAGAGTACCTGGCATATTTGAAAGATAACAAAAAGTTAGTACAGCGGGAATAAAGTGAACTATAAAAGACAAAATTGATAATTTTGACTATTTCTGCATGGTAAAAAAATATCATAAACAAGGCCAAAAGTTAAATGACAAACTGGGAAAACCATAGAAAAAGGACTAATTTTCATGATATATAAAGAAATCCTATAAATCAATAAGAGAAAGATCAACAAGCAATATATATATAGATAGCTTCTAGAAAAGGAAATACTAATTGCTTTAAAGCATATGAAAAGATACTCAAAATAACTCATGAGGGACACCCTATTTAAAGCTACATTAAGAAACAATTTTTCAAGTATTAGATAAGTAAAGATAAAAAAATATTGGTAATACCATCCATTTGGCAAGGAAATAGGCACTGTTATACACAGTTAGTAGGAATGAAATTGGTACCAACTCCCTGATGGGCAATTTGTCAATACCTGTTACTACTCTTAACCTAGCAATTCTACATCTGAGAATTTCTCCTATAGAAATTTTACTTGGACATCACCTGTGTACAGAGTTAATTACTGAAGGCTTGTAACAGCAGAACTTTGGACATAATCCTCATCAATAGTATTTTATGGAATTTAAAGAATAACATGTAGTCGTAAACTAGAAAGAGCTTTTTATGCACTGACATGGAATATCTTTAAGATATAATGCCAGTGGAAAAAGGAAGATGTTAAATAGTGTTTACCATTTGCATAAAAATGGGGAAAAATTTATTTGTTGTTTATATATAAAATAATTTCTGGAAGGAGAAATAACTTATAACATTGCCTCTGGGGAGAATAACAGAGACAAAGGTAGGCTGGAGACTTTTCATTGCATATCTTTTTATGCCCTTTGAATTTTAAGAAATGTGAATGTATTAGCCAATCATGAAATAAATATAAATTATGAAAGTAAAGATAGTAACTCCTTTACATAAACAAAAATATCAAAATTCACATGTTAAAGAAAGTAGGAATTATTGCAAGTATGATAGTATTGTGGGAAGAGTGAAGACTTTGGAGGCAAACAAATCTGATTTTGTCACTTTCTCATTGATCCTTTGGGTAACTTATAACTTTCTGAGATTCAGCTTTCCCATCCATAACATGAAGATAATGATACCTACTTTTGGAATTGGTCTATAAAAATTAATATAAAATATAAAATTAATATATATTACTTCTTTTTCTGTACTAGTATATGCTTCAGAAACAAAACTGTTTTTTCCTTTCTTTCCTCCCTAAAATTAAGGATATGGCAAAATGGTTTCTAAAATAAGTCATAGTAGCAATTTCAGACATATCACTAAACAAGGAGTTATACTTAGCACTGTGCTAGGCACTGTATTACATTGCTGGAAAACTTGTAAAGTATGCATCAGCACCATCATAAGATCAGATCATGACCTATTCTAGGGAAAGATTTGAAGTAGAGATATATTTTTTCATGTTGCCATGTTCTCTGATTCTTTCCAGCTGAAAAATTTGCATTTATTATATAAAACTTTTTCAGCATCATTTTTTATCAGAGTTGGTTGATTTTTCTTGGGATCTTGACATTTATACATAATTTCCTCAGGTATTTGAAAAGAAGTATCACCCGAACAGATTTAAAAAAAAAAGTGGGACAGCTTTAAGTAGAAATTTAAAACATAGGAGGGAAGTCTTTAAAAGTTAAGTGGCCAACAGCATAGACTATTAGCACTTCAGTCACTCATCAAAGCTTTCAAGGAAGAAGTCAATTGCAACACAGCACTTGATAAAGGCTCACTTAAGGCAGCTGATGTTTGACTCAGAGTGGAAGGAACATGCTGACAATGTAAGCTTTTCCCTCTAAGCTCTATGTCTGTTTTGAGTTAGAACATCAAAAAGGAATATTTACATCTACGCTTCTAAAGAATTACCATTACTGACAAATGTAATGGTTACTTTAGCTTATTTCCATTCCTTTACTTAATATTATAGTTATATGTTAACTGAGTGATTTGTAACACTGCTCAGCAACAACTCCACCCGTGCCCCTGTTTGAATCCCATAAAAAAAAACCCAAACTTTTTAAACTTGGGGAGACAGCGTTGAGCTTTTTCCCTCCTGTCTACTTACTTGGCTGCCTTGTAATATAACTCTTTTTCCTGAAACCCTGGTGTCACAGTATTGATTTCTGTGCACACTGGACAATGAGCCCTTGCTCCGTAACAAATACTTTGATTTTCAAAAAGTACAGGGGCAGCAGTGGTTGTGGTGTCTGCGCAGAGCCGGGTGACAGGATGTTGGTGTTGGTATTAGGAGATCTGCATATCTCACACTGGTGCAACAGTTTGCCAGCTAAATTAAAAAAATTGCTGGTGCCAGGAAAGATTCAGCACATCCTCTGCACTGGAAATTTTTGCACCAAAGAGAGTTATGACTATCTCAAGACTCTGGCTGGTGACGTGCATATTGTGAGAGGAGACTTTGATGAGACCTTAAATTATCCAGAACAGAACGTTGTGACTGTTGGACAGTTCAAAATTGGTTTGATCCATGGACATCAAGTTATTCCATGGGGAGATATGGCCAGTTTAGCCCTGTTACAGAGGCACTTTGATGTGGACATTCTTATCTTGGGACACATACACAAATTTGAAGCATTTGAGCATGAAAATAAATTCTACATTAACCCAGGTTCTGCCACTGGAGCATATAATGCCTTGGAAACAAACATTATTCCTTCATTTGTGTTGATGGATATCCAGGCTTCTACAGTTGTCACTTATGTGTATCAGCTAATTGGAGATGATGTGAAAGTAGAATGAATTGAATACAAAAAATCTTAAAGCCAGGCCTGCCTTGATGATTTTTTCCCCCCATTTTCTTGATCAAATCAAGTAATAAAACATTTAAAAGCCACATATCACTTTTATAATATTTTGCAGTAAAATATAATTTCTTCTCTGTTAAGCCTAATTGCTGTAAACTGTAAGAATATATTTATTTTGCAGTATATGATTTCTATGAAAAATGTCCACCACATAGTAAATGGTCACATGTTAAGAAAAAGTTTGCCCTTGTAAATATCTTCAAAGTTGTTATTTGGAACTTTATTACAAAAGTAGTGCACGAGGAGAAAGAATATATAGACTTTCTTGTATACATTTTTCTCTTCTCCATTCAGTAATAAACATTTACCTTTCCTTTAAAAAAAAAAAAAAAAAAAAGTACAGACCAGTAAACTTGACCTCAGTCCCTTACAAAATCTAGAAAATTCACTTAAACTGCTTTATCAACACTTAGAAAGAATACAGTAGTGATGACCAGGAGCCAGCAAGCATGGGTCCTTAAGAACACACAATGTCCAACTAACCATGAGGTTACTAGAATGGGAACCAGGAGGATTCCGTGGCTTCAACTATCTGGACTTCAATAAGACATATGACAAAGTGTCTCAAGAGATCCTCCAGGATAAGATAAAGAAATGTAGGCTACATTAGGTAAATTCATTTGTCACCAGGAGTTTGAACTATAGAGTATGACTGAACTGAAAGTGGTCTTAAATAATCTGCCACTTGGCTTTGTCCTGAAAATGTCAACATTTTTATAAAAGTCTGAGTAAAGACATAAAATATGTACATATAGATTAATTCACTGAGGACTTACTCTATGTCAGACTTTTCTCTTTTTTAAATCAATTATCTCATTTACTTCTAGTAATAGCTCTTTGAGGAATGTGGTTTATTCCCAATTTCCAATGCAGAAACTGCAGCTAGGAGGGTTAAGCAACTAGCCCAACATCATACTGCAGTGGCATAGCTAGGATTCCAAGCTTAGTCTGACTAAATCCAAAGCTCATTCATACCCTTTACCATTATGCTGACTTGCATTTTTATAACTTCTAGAGAGGAATTATTAAGCATTGTAGTAAGAACAAAATAAAAAAATAGGCAGAAGACTTGAGTAGATATTTCTCTAAAGAAGATATACAAATAGCCAGAAAACACAAGAAAAGATGCTCAACTTCATTAGCCATCATGTATCAAAACTTCATTCCCTTTTACAGCTGAATAATATTCCACTGTATGTATATTCCACATTTTGTTTATGCAATCATCTGTTGACGGACACTGGGTTGCTTCTACCTTTTAGCTATTGTGAATAATGCTGCTATGAACATTGGCATACAAGTATCTGGTTGAGTCCCTGTTTCCATTTCTTTTGGGTATATACGGAGGAGAAGAATTCTTAGGTCATAAGGTAATTCCATGTTTAATTTTTTGAGGAACCTTCAAACCTTTCCACGTTTTAAAACAACTCAAAAGTATGCTACCTTTTGAGGTTTTCATTTGCCTGTATTTATCTGGCAGTATTCAGACAGAAGTTGGAGGAACATCAGTTAAGCATATTATAGGAAAAAAATACCTGTATAGCTGGTAAAGATGCTTCTAACACCCAACTCTAAGATTTGGTGAATCTCATGTTTATTACTTCTATCTCCCCCACATGCCTTTACACACATTAATCATTCAACATATTTTTCAGCATGGTAAGGGCATGGAATGAGAAGCATTATATTGTACAAAAGCATAAGCAAATCTGGAATTTTAATCTGGTACAACCATTTGTGGGACCTTGGGTAAGTTACAGAACCTCTCTGAACCCAAAAGAGTTTCTTAATATGTCAATGGAAGCTTTGCTACTTACCTTGGAAACTTTTGATAAGGATTAAATAAGGTAATGTAGATAGTGTCTGACAACATAGTAGGGATCAATTAATGGTTGTAGTTGTTATGTTGTTTTTTTTTTTTTTTTTAAAGCAGTAAGAAGTCTTGCTCTTAGCTATTGATACTCTCTCAATAGCTGCCCCTTGTCACAGATGGCATTAGTTTGGAAGACAGTTGTAAGGATAAGGAAGCTGACTTTATGGGTGAGAGAGCAGAAAATGACTGTGGCTTCCCTAGCTATACCCCACTAAGAACATTATGTGTATATGATCACAAACTGGTAAGGGCAGCTTCATTCCATTGCAGGACCTCTTCTGATGCTATAGTCTACTTACTAATTTTATTACCATTTATTTAAAAATGAAATCTTGCTTACCTCTAATATTTCTATTGAAAACAATTTTGTCCAAGTTATCAGAAAGTCATAGAATTTTAAGAGATAAAAGATCAACCGTCTCAGGTCAAACAGGAGAGCTCTCCTGTTTTCATAGATGAAAAAATAAAGATCTAAAAATGTTACACCACTTGCCTAATATCACCTTGTCCTTATTCCAGCTTGACTGAGCTTCATTTCCTAATTGCTCTGCATCTTATGAGTAATATCTTACTGCATAAACAGTGAGGAAATAGTTGTACTGAAAATCAGTCTTTCAAGAACAGCAACTGATGTTTAAATATACATAGGCTTTGCTTTAGGAACTAATAAGTTATTCCTTATTATGTGGCTATTCACACAGTCACATAATAAATTTTAGTTGCTGAGGGTTGTTGAGTAACTTATTTGGGACCTGCTTGGAGCCTCTGATATCTCATTCGATGTTAGGAGTGGGCAACATAATTTCTCAGATTGAGATATAGCAAACAAAGCTCAAAAATTTCTCTTTCTTTATTTTCATTGTCAACTTATCTCATTCCTTCCTTATTTGAAGTGTGTAGAAAGTATATGTTAAAGATGATATTCTTGGTACTGTTCATGGACTGAGGAGAGGAAAGGTGCATGAAAAGAGACTGTTTAGGAGGATTCTTTAAATTGTTGCTGTGGCTACAGACTGAATTAGCTAATAGTAGATAAACTGACAGGTGGCTTCAAAAAATTCCTAGAGTTAACCCTTTATTTGTGAGCAATACAAAACTATTTATCACTTGTCTCTGTTATCATAAAGCAATAAAGTTCAAAGATACAAATATATGTTTGAGGAAAGGACAACAAATCTATTGCCTAATGAATTACCTAAACACTTAAGAAACAGGATTCTAACTCATTCCCCAATTCCAGACTAACAGTTATTTACTTTTTCAATTTTTGGTGATACATTTGGCAGACTAGATCAAGACTACTTGGAACTATAATCTCTTGGAATATCAATGCAGATGCAAAGGAAAGTACTGGAAAAAAGTCAGAAGAATTAGTTTTATATTAGGGAACTAACATATTTAAAAAAAAATTTCTCAGACTGTTTAACTACCAGTATTTATAGAAAGGGAAGAATGTGCTCCCAATATAAATGGCATAGGTGATATGATTAGTAAAAAAATTCTTCAGAAACTACCATGAATATAAAAATTATTAATATTGACAGTAGTTAAGAAAACCAGTAAATAATTTGAGACCTCTTCAATTTCAGGGAAGAAGAAAAGCAAAAGTCATAATGGGATATACTTTTTTTTTTTTTAATTTTAGAAATGCCTTATTTTAAGGATTTCTTTCATTAGCTAACTCATGTTTTGTAATATATATAAAAACTCAATCAAGTTCCTGTGGCAGCCATATTTATTTCAGTGTGTATAACCTAAAATACAAGGATAACTAGCTATTGGGAGTGAATATTTGCACATAACTATGAATGTACACCACTGGGAGTCACAGAACAAGAAGGAGTTTAGCAATAAAGCACAAAGGGCAAATTCATACATCCTGCAAAGGCAATGATTCTTTTAGTTCTGTGACTCTCACAATCAAGATACCTAGAATATTCCAAGAAGAGAGGGCTTAGGAAAAAGATCAAGGGGAAAACCAATATTAAAGATCAAGTGCAGGAGAAAAATGGCTTTGATAAAAACTTACAATGTTGTTCTTAGGATTGACTTGTCAAGAGTATCACCTTTTCACTATTTTTTTTAAACAACAGTTTTCACATAGAGTGTTTATTGACAACTGTATCCAAGTTAAATGCATGTTTCCTGAATAGCATTAATCCAATTAATGCAGAGGAAAATTCTGCTTTTTAAACAAATGCTTTGATTCAGATACAACGCATGTATCATCAGGTAGTTCTGACTGTAGTACTAGGTAGTAGTGTAGGAAATACCCAAATCAGAGTTTTAAAAAAGGCTGGTAAACTGGTCATTTAAAATTATCTCAAAGAAAAAACTTTAAAAGATAATTTTCTATCTTAAAAAAAGTAAAGAATGTATATAAACAGTTTAGCCATCATCTATATACAGGTCAGCTTTTTCTAAACAGAAAGAGGCCATCACCTTTTATCCTTTCCCCCTTTCCCTTCCTTTCAGTACTATTAGGAAACTATTCACAAATGCACCCTTGGACAATGCTGAGCAGTAATTATGACTTGCTGACAAAGAGATATGAACAATTACTGAGCCCATTTTGAAACCCTACACTAATAAAGTCATTAGATGCTGCCCTTGCCATGATCCTTCTAAAAGCTTCTGAAGTTACAAGAACACACGGCATTGTTTGCAGGGACAATTGCTGCTGGCAGAACGCAAACCTTGAGTTAAACCATGCTGCAAATTGATCTTGACATTCTGTTAAGACCGCCACTAAAAATCAAAAGCAGAGGAGAAAAGGAGAAAATGAGTGGGTAGGATGTAATCATGGAACAGGAGGGGTTCCTCCTCACCTTCTCTCCTCCCTCTTCACAAAACAAACCAGGGAGAAAATGACAAACTCTCCTGGTGTTTTGGAACCTTTATTTTAAAGCATTAATTAAGCCCTTGACCTGGGATGTTTAGGATGGCAATACACTTCCTTTAAAAGTACTGAAAGGAAAATGTTGCACAAAGGGAGTAAAGAAGTTTGGGGAAAATTACATAGAAATCCGGCATGAAGGATCTCTGGAAGTTTTAGTACCCTGACCACAACATATCTATCTGTTTTATCAGCTACCTCTGCAGAATCCATATTTGCTCCCAGGGTAGCAGCTGGAAATTAACACTCCTTGTGTCACCCATGCAGACCCCACACCTGGGCTATATTTGTTGGATCAAATGGAAGTGTAGGGTTAGAGTAACATGGTCAGCTGGCTTCAGCCAGGCATGAACCACTTAGTAGTTTGGAATTAAGGGTAAGCCACTGTGAATATGGCTAATTACTGAGATGGAAAGTGCAGGTGAAGAGAGCCTGCTGATAATAAGTGCTTTAAGTCAATTAACTCTTGCCAAAGATTAAGTAATGTGGAAAACTATCACTTAAATATTAAGGCTAACAAGTACCTGTCAGCACAGCAGCAGAACATTGCAGTGACCTGAAACAATGCACCCAAGGCCCATAACTTCAAAAGCTAATATAGACAGGCAGTAGAACTCCTGTCTATATCTATATATTATGAACATTGGTACTAATTGTGTATGCAAAATTTAGTATAATTCTATGCATATGTTATATGCACCCCATGTAACCTAGGCAGTGTCAGCAATTCCTAGGGAACTGTTTGCAGCTACTATGAACACCACCTAGAAATAGCATGCAATGCCTGATTTAACACTTTGTAGCATGAACACTGATGTGAGAAACACTTTCACCTCAGGAACTTACCTATAAGCAACTCATTCTTCAGCACTCAGAGCTGGGTAATTATCCAGATGGTGCTACCCTAGTTAAATTAAATGTTTAAATATAGGTTTTCTAGAATTAGATCATCTAAAGCAGCACCTACATTGGATGGACTGAGACATTTGCCTTGTGGGCTCTCCTTGTCAGAACAAGAGACATCCACTAACATTTGTGGTTAATATTGGTAATTTACGGGAAGCGGCTGTGGCTCAATCAGTAGGGCTCCCATTTACCATATGGGAGGCCCTGGGTTCGGTTCCCGGGGCCTCCTGGTGAAGGCAAGCCCGCCCGCACGGCCTGGTTAGCTGACCCAGCGAGCACAAGCAGCAAGGAGGGGATAAATGAATAAATAAATAAAATCTTAAAAAAAAAAAAAAATTGGTAATTTACTGTGTCACACATATGTGGCCATATTTGAAGAAGCAACTTCAGCCAAAAGCCCACAGCTCAGCATGGAGGGTACTGATGTGCCAATGTTCCCATATACCCAGAAGGTACCCAGAAGGTATCCAAATGGCTCTAACAGGGGGAAGCAAATAAACTCTTATTGTGCTGGTGCTTTATACAGTGTAATGTTAATTCTGATGGTTCCAAGTGGATACTGCCTGACTGCTTGGCCACGGAGCCAGTTTAGCATTCTAGTGCCATGGGCATGTTTACTTTAACCAATGTTATCATCATAGCAGAATGGCCCAATTTGGGAGACCATTTGCTTCTGGGGTATCCTAGAGGCTTGGCTAGTCTGAGGAAGCAACTGTGGAACCACTGGATGAATTCATCTGAGTTGGGATTCAAGTCTCTTTCTAGACAGTATAGAATGTCTAGGATACATGAGCATAGGCCATGATATTCTGGGGCTCTATGGGGCCAGTAGTAGAAGAGGCACCCAGTCTGGACATTTTTAGTTCATCTCCAAAGGAATGAAGGCTTTAGCCTTATTAGTTCTGTTAGTGGCTGCAGAGGAACATCATACAATCAGATGCTCATGCCACTACCCAAGCTGGTTTTCTCTTATTTATAATTTATCAATGTATTTTAGAAATTATTCATTTATTTATTGTATTGCACTTAATTTTTTTAAGGCACTGTGCAAAGCAATGGGATTATGGGATTATAGACATGTCTCCTTGCCCTGAGGTTGCTGACCACCTACCAGGGAAAAAAAATAACTGTATAATTCAATGGACGCCACTAATACAAGTTAGTACAGGGATATATGGGAGCATATAAAATGTGCACTATAACCTAGACTGAGGCAAGAGAAGGATGGGGAGAGGCAAGTCTTTTTGGAGATGATACTTGTTCTGAATTTTAAGAAATTACTCTTTCACAGGCAAGTGAATTATCCTTTCACGAAGAATACATGGTACTCAGAATTACTTTTACTGTAGTAGTCAAATTGTTGATGGTTTTATATATGTTACACCTCCAAAAGGGTATCTGGACTCTGCTCCATTGTCTGCCTGTAAGCATATGCCAATGCTGACATGAGTAATTTATAAAACAACTTCTTAGGGGGCAGATGTGGCTCAAACGGTTGGGCATCTGTCTCCCATATGGAGGGACCTGGGTTCATTTCCTGGGACCTCCTGGTAAAATAAAGAAAAATATAGAAGGCATGCGGGGCCAGGCCCCAAGCATGGGTGTGCTGTCAGGCCCGCAAGCCATGCAGCAAGATGATGACATAACAGGAGAGTGACACAAGGGAGAGCCAAGATGAGACACACTGAAAAACCAGGAACTAAGGTGGCACAGGTGGCAGAACGCCTCTCTCCCACATCGGAGGTTCCCAGGATCGAATCCTGGTGAAGACAGGAGGAGAAAGATGAGAAGAGAGGGCAGGAAACAGACACAGAGAATTGCTCAATGAATGGACACACAAAAAAAACACCAAAAATGGGGGGAGGGGTTTTAAAAAATGGATAAAAGTAAATAAATAAATTAAAAACAAAAACAACAACTTCTTTAGATCTGTCCATCCCAATATTAAATCTGGTTCAGACCATACAAGGATTATATTAGCTGGTCAGCTCCTATTCTTTCTCTTCTCCACAATTATCTCAACCATTGACCCTTCATTTTGGATACCTAACTGAGGTTTTAAATACCAACATTCTTTTGTAAAGAATAGCAAATATGTGCACACCAAGAGACTAGGAAAGCTACTAATATAAAAATATCTCAGTAGAAAGAACAGATTTCTAATTTCATCTTTTGTGTGTATAGTTAAGGAAAGTATACCTTCTAGAATCTCTCAAGACTAATAAGAGCTTTAGGCCTACTGCTTTAAGAAAAAATAGCCATGAAAACCATCTAGACATGGCGGCCAACAAGACTTTTCCACAGAAAAATCCCATTTAGATATTCAATTTGGAAATTATAAACAATATTCTTAGATGGAATTTGATGCATACATTCATTTACCAAATGCTTATTGGGTTTCTTTGCCCGATTTTCTTTTTTTTTTTTTTTTACCGGGAGGTACCGGGGATCGAACCCCGGTCTCTCCATATGGTAGACGGACGCCGAACCTCTTGAGCCACATCCGTTTCCCTGCCCGATTTTCTTTAAGTGCCTTGTTTAATGAGACAAATAAAATAAACAAGCCCTTCAAGGATATCACAATTCAGTGGGAGAGAAGACAGGCACATAATCATTACTGCTAAAATTCATATTTGGAATGTTCCAAGATCAATATGCAAATTATTCTATCTGTATTTTATACAGATATGGGTTGGTCAATCTAAGTATTCAATTCAGAAGGAAAGTTATTAAAATCATTTCAGAGATAGGAATTCAAAATCATCAACATCACAGGGATGCATAAAATAGTGACATATTATCCATGGAAATATGTCTTTTTAAATCCAGGAAATATTTCTTTTTATGGAAATAGTTCTTTTTAAATCCAATTTGTTAGAGAAATCAGGAAATTAACTTATAATAGCAAGTGACTCTTGTATTTCTGGTAATTTTACCAAACAACTCACTTAATTTAATATACTTCACTTGTCTTCTACATACATGATGGATTCACAGTAAACTGTGATTGGAGGGCTGATTCTATAGGCTTAATCAGAATATTCCTTAAACAAAAGGTAAGTTTGCTTGGCAAATCCTTTCCCATCTTAGGCATCAATGTCCCCAGCTGTAACATCAGGGGATGGTCCCAGAGAACCACTAAGGAAGCATCCAGTTTACCAGCCCAGGATTAGCTAAATCTCTATGAATACCCTGAAATAGAATAGCCACATATAAGACCAGACAAGCTATTCACCAGGATTTTATTTCCAAACTGCTGTCATTTAAAAACAAATATCACAGTTAAAAGGATACCTAGAGCAACAATCTTATTTGTGATGTATAGAAATTTCTTCTACATTTCCACATATTAATCTGGCCCATTTTAGCTCTCTGGTCTCATTATGAAAATGATGGCATAACAACTTTTGATATGTATCTTACTGATCAATAAATATTATTGCAGAATTTGATAGCAATTGAATCGAGAGTGAAAATTGGAGGTTTTATGATTCAAAGTTAAAACATCAAATGGATGATGCAAAGAATTTTCATAACAAACACCTTTGGATAAATGTGATCATAAAAATCCAAAAAAGATCATAAAGCAGGAAACTCAATTAGATAATTTTATTTAGATGTATCTATGGTAGATGGCAAGAAAACTGTGGCTAAGCTAAACCTTTTTTTGGGCAATAAACCAGGCTAATTAATAAATTCACTTACAGCTTAATATATCAAAGGAAATCCACTTTTACGCTCTTTGAATATGCCATTACAATGAAATTTCATCTTGTATTTGTAAACTGTGTATTTTCCCCTGGTTGCCTTAACAGTAATAATGATGGAGCTGTAGTTTTATTTCAGTTACTTTATATAGAGAAATGTAATACCTTAACTTAAAATAGTCTTTTATTTGTAATATGGACAGAGTTAGGTTCTGAATAAGGATGTCACATATCTTAAATTTCAGAAATCGTTCCATTCTTTTTCTCCCCATTACCCTGTTTTTGTTCCAATAAATGTTTATTAAATTGAATTCCTAGATGTTTCTATTTTCAATCTTTAATATCGTTTCTTTTTATTTTCATGACAGTTAACTTAAAAATGGGATGCCAAATTTAAAAACATGTAAATTAAAATATTCTATCATACTTCATAGTCAGCCCTGAAATTCATTGAGAAATAGTTCTAAAGCCTTAAACCAAGGCCTTTATTTTCTGTTTAAAAAAGTGTCATAAGGAGTTAATAGGACACAGCTGTACTGGCTCTTTCTAATAAGCAGCTTCTGTCGCTTTGGTCACCACAGGTGTCTCTGTAACCTGCAAACTCTTATTACTAGTGTATCAAAGTTGTGCTACTTAACAGACTTCTTTAGTAAAACATAACAAAGCAATTACATGGTTGTTGATTGCCAGTCATAAAAAAAAAAAAAAAAAAAAAAAAAAAAAAACCTCAAACACTGTTTTTCAAAAGAAACTACACTGCAATTTTTTGTCATTGTAAAATAAAAGGAACTAAGGAATTAAATGGAGGATAGAACAAAATAACAGCAGGTAGTCAGCTGAACTTAGCCACTACAGATGGTTTAGAAATAGTGTTTCCTTCTCCATCAAGATGTGGATAAAAGGAAAGGAGGAGATTCCTTACTGCCAGTGAATGGCAAAAGATTTAGCCAAGTCTCTACTCTACGTATTTTGCCTCATGAAAGACCATTGATGCTGCATTTTTATCTGTTTTTTGGTACTACTTTTCATCACCTTTAACTGAGTGTGAATAATAATAATCTGATTTAATTTAAACAAATACAGGTGCTAAAGGTTTTTAGTTATGTGTAACAGGGAATATTTTCAAGGCAGAATGAAGTTATCCTATGACATTTCCTAACCATTTGCTTGAAAAAATGAAGTATTAGATGAAAAGATGGCGTTAGTATTCTTTTGCCTCACATTTAAGGGAAGAATCATCTTTCTTTTAAGATTCAGATGACATGAAACAATGTATGCATGATGACCAAAAATTCAGTGAGCCATAACAAAATAAAAAGACAAATCTGATGATTTCTAATTGTTCTATAATCTCTTAAATTAGGTAACTACAATGGGCTTGCCTTGAAATGAATTAATTTAATCTCCCTGCTCACAAGCCGGCAGCCTGTGATTATGATTGTGTTAACACACCCAAAGTAGCATCCCAGGATATTATGGCCACAGGTGTAATTAAACATGATGAAATATATTTCAGATGAGAAATGCAAATAGGCAAAAAGTGAAAAATTATTCATCACTTACAGATAATATGATTGACAAACTAAGTAAACTTTATCTGACAACTATCAAAGGGAATGTTTTTCTATTGAGAATATAGATGTATCGCTGCCTGTGTGCAAAAGAATGTGTGCAATAAAGCGATTACATCAATTAGCATATGCTAGAGTTAAGCTATTACCAACACCACTGGACTGGTCCAGAATGTCCTGCCTTCTTCACTGAAGTTATGGAAAAAAAAAACAACAACAACAAAACTTGACACTAGGATTGTGTTAGATTTGCCTTGTCTTTTCTGAACATTAGTAAAAACACAGATTTTCTTTAAATGTCCAACATATTAGAAAAGACTAGAGAAGTGTATTTTTGCTTTTGTTTTGGGGCAACTCGTGAATTTAAGAGGAATCTTTCATAAGTTAAGGTATATTTTTACAATTGTAAACAGCCACATGTATTACCTACAGCAAATAGCTTTTATGAAATGCAATGCAAGGGTAGAGAATTTAATGTTGAAGATGAGAAATGTTTATGATTAAGAAACCAAACAGAATGATGACTTTTTTTTTTTTTTTTTAAATAGAAGACCAACTTAAATCTTGTGAACAGCAGTATTACCTTGCTCTGTTGGCGTCCTTTGTCAGATCCCAAGCCCAGGTTATAAAATTTTGACTCAGATAAGAGACAATGGATTCAGCACAAAGCATTTGTGAGCAGAATACGTTGGTTAATACACTTTCATCATGGTGGAGGTAGATAGCAAGAAGCTTTCTCTGAAAAGAGGAGAAAAGACTGATCAGTTAAAATATTCACTAACATAAGATTTCTTGAGTTTTCTAAGGGCATAATCTGTTAATATGAATAGCAGAGGCAAAAATAAAAATGCTTTTCCCTGGAAGAGTACCTTCCACTTGGAGTTCCTAAAAGCATCTACGAATAAAGGAATTTTGCTTTCTTATACACTACAGAGGCTAGGATGATTATATGTATCCCCTGCTTAAAAGACTGCTGCCACAGATTTCTAACATGGGCAAACCTGTCTCAAGTAGAAATTGCAAAAAAATTTCTTTTTCCATAAAGTGGATTTGTCATTCTTCATATTTGATATACACTTTATATATAAGGAGAAATAACTTTGAACTATTCAACTATGCAGAGAAAAATAATGTTGGATGGCAAAATCACTCTTACATATTTTTAATGTTTTCAATCTGAACACTGAATAATCTCTTCTGCTTGAAAGGAAAAGGTTGGATATGAAATGTTGATTTAGTTCCACAGATAATTTCAAAGTCCTTAATGTGCTCCCATATTATGTTACTTATTTACAAGTACATATAATTAGTAACATCTAATTGCCATTTGAAAAATATGATAGAAAAATATTCAGTTCACATGAATTCTTTCTAGTTTGTATTTCAGAAAATGTCCGATGTGGTTTCTCATGCAGAAAATTATTCTTTCCCTTTGCCATGATAAAATTTGTCTTCAAGAAGTGACATTTGTTCTCCTAAAAGCGTCCTCTGTCATAACTGGATATCCAATAAAGTAACTGAAACTAAAAACAAATTGAACAGGGGAGTGGATGTGGCTCAAGCTGTTGACTGCACCACACGGGAGGTCCCAGGTTCGGTCTCTGGTGCCTCCTAAAAACAAATAAACAAACAACAAGCAAACAAATGAAAAACCAGCTCAGGGGAGCCAATGTGGTTCAGTGGCTGAGCGCTGGCTTCCCACATACAAGGTCTGGGGCTCATTCCCCAGCCCTGGTACCATTAAAAAAAAAAAAAGTAAAAAAACAAACAAAAAACCCAAATTGAACAACATAATTTATAACATGTTAGTTTTAATAACAAGGACAAGAGTCTAAATTGTTGACTAACTTCTTGGAGTTACCTTGTAGAAGAGCTAAGTTTAAGAATAGTCATTGTTAAACAGGAACTGGAAAGACAGAATTTTATGGTAAAGACAACATACAAACCAATCTGTCAAATTCTGCCAAAGGAAATTTTCAAGGAAGCTTCATATTAAATTAGTAAATGATGACAGTCAATAAAGGAAAAGTTGCTGTGTGGGATTCTTAAAAAAAGAGACATTTACAAAAAATATATAAGGCTCATGCTGATGAAATGCTAAAAGTATTATGATGCTTGGAATCATCCTAATAAGGAACCCAAATAATAATAATAATAATAAAGTAATTATGAAAATATCTTCTTCAAAGGTAAATTTGTACCCGATGAGAGAAGCCAGAAGTAGATAAATGGATTAAGATTCCAAAAGCATCCACTGAGCATCTACTATGAATATGAGGTGCTGTTACTTTCATACACATTACTTATTTTAATCCCAAGAAAAAAGCTATAAAATAGGTATTTTTTTTTTTTTAATTTATTTTTTTAGGGTAGGCAAAGGAGTAAAGAGTTTATTAAGAAACAAGAAAACTAGAAAAGTACACAATCTACTTCTAGGTTTTTGGCTTATGTCAGTCACATAAAAGAATTTAAGGACATGCCACAGGATAAAGAGTTTATTAAGAAACTAGAAAACTAGAAAAATACACAATCTGAGACATAGACTGCGGGTGTGCTGCAGGGTAAGCTGTGCCTAAAACAGGTATTCTTAACCTTATTAATATATGAGGAAACGGAGGCTTAGAAAAGCTGACTTGCCCTAAATACATAGCTAGTTAGTATGTGGTACAGCTGGGTTTGGAACCAGATTGTTTGACTCCAATTCTAGTGTTCTTTCGCTGATACTATAGCAGTATCAGGGAAATCAATCACACTGTAGTCCACATTGCTGGAGCACTCATATGATATGAATATGTCAGACTGGTCATTACTTCATAGCTTCCAGGGGCCTCAGAGATAGCAGGTAATGAGAAAAGGACTAGACGCCTGGGTATAAGTAGCTCAGCTGACCCCACTCTGCTAAGTGTTTATTTATTTATTCATTCATTCAGCAAGCATTTGTTGAAATACTCTTTGTGTCAGGCCCAGCAGGAGGCACTGGTGATAAAAATGGTAAAGACTCAATGTGTTTTCTTCTATGTTGATGTCTGCAGATAACAGCTGGCATCTAGGAAGTTTGTAATCAGATACACTGTTAAAGAGATACTTATTTGGCAAATTCCTACTCATCCTTTAAGGCTCAAAGCAAATGCCTCTATATAAATCTTCCCTGATTCCCTTAGGCAGAGTTAAGAGTTTCTTCTCCCGGGCTTCTACCACTTTCTGTTAATAATTGTTTATCTGTTTCCCCTCTATATTAAGTCTGTCAAGGGTGATGACTGGGTCTCTCTCAGTCTTCTTTGCATCCCAGAGCTAGCATGTTTGATGAAAGAAATTTGAATGCTGCTACCAATCATAGTACCTTGACAAAAAAAGACACCAAATAGCAGTGGCAATACCAAATCAGTTTTAGTAAATGAATCAAGAAATCTCCTGGTTTAGAGAAAGGAAAGTGAACCTAGCAACACTAACAAATCAGAGTTCTTCTTAGGAGCTCTCTAGCTGAATAGACAGAGGGATGTCAACCTCTAATTGTTCTTGAACGTATCTCAGCAACTACATTTAATGAGACACTGGGAATGAGAGAGCTGCCCACTTTTAAATGAGCATATTTCTAACTAAACAATGGCAATGGCTAAATCTTTAAAATGCCTATTTCTCTCCAGAACACTGCAATGGAACATTAGACTTTGGGAAAGAGATTAGCGATTTACATTGCTATCTCACTGATTTAATTTAAATGCTCGTCTAAACCAAACACACATGTGCTGAAGAGACTACTAAGAAACCCAACATGCAGAGTTCCCTATAAGTGCAGCTGACAGTGTTGACTGAAACTAAACTTGGGCACTAATGCACAATATCAAGCAATAAAACAGCATCTCTTTGGCAATATTTAATTTTAAAAAGAAGAAAGAGGCAGGCGAAGATCAGGCACTGTCTGTTTTGGAGGATCAACCATTCTGCATTTCAAAGCATTGGTCCCTGCAATATCCAGGTTACTGTGCTAGAATCTCTACTATTATATCGCAGTTGTGAGAGGGAGGGCAAAGATGTGTTTACTCAGTGATTAGGCCCTTAGAATAAGCCTCTAGCTCCTAGAGAGACAGCTCACCACTTATTCATTTGGGCCAATTCACAAAGCCTAGGAAGATTAAACATCCATGCTGAGAAGACAAGCGAATGCAGACGGTGAAAAAGAAATAAAAATTCTTTAAAAACTCTGAGATGACTTCATTATTTTTCCACAAGGAAACTTTAGGAAAGTGTTTAGTTAGAGAAAAACCCACATTGACCTCTCTCTAAACCCTTAATCTTTCCTTTGTGGTGGCACTGCTTTGTGGTAAGCGACTGGCTTGCCTCGCCCCTCTTTTCACTGAAAGCTGAGAGAAAAAAGGCTCTGGAGAAACAGTTTTCGTTCCAGGGACACAAACCCCTGACACTGTTAAACATAAGATGCCAGGAAAACACACTTAAAAAAAAATTTCCCACTTTAAGCTCTAAACTGAATGTGAGAAAGGAGATGATAAAAGAGTATCAGAAAAGGATCTTCAGGTTGGGGATACTCCATAGCAGCTTTCAAAATGGAAACTGAACAATCATAAAATAATCTTTTCTCTCTGACATAATAAACTTTCAACACGTTAAACGTTTTCTTCTGCTTTTATGACAGTAAATAAACAAAATATAAATATTTTTAACAACTTGCAAGTGCTACTAAACTTGGGCTATATATATCTGTGTTTAAATTACAGGCACAGCTAAATGCACCCCAGATTCAGATTTCTGATGAACTTTTTGAGCTCATTTAAGTTGTGGCAACAGCAGTGAAAAAACTGGGTTTAGCATATCAACCCATTTGGGATAGAGAATAGCAAAATGACCAGAAATTGTTTTTGTGAAGAAAGAGCATCTGGTACATAGAGAAAGCTAAGCAAATATTTTGTTTTCTATTACTATAATCAGTTTTTCTTTTGGTCCACTCATAATTTAGATCAATAACATTGATGGAATGCCTATGTGTTTGACATTGAGAACAAAGATGAATAAAACAAAGTTCCCTTTCCCTCAAAGAGTTGAGGGGAATGTGGGGAAGCAAACATTTAATTGCAGTACAATATGTGAAGTGCTAAGATTAAGTCATTAAAAAGAACTACATTTTATTTGTCCTTTCTAATTTAGCAGGGATGGTCTAAGACTGGTAAATGACAAAGACAAGCAATTCAGCTATACTTTCCTCAGACTCCCTCTTTGTGATCTAGGTTTTGGTAAAATGGTCTAAAGGAAAGTCCCCAAAATATAGAGTAACATAAAGCTCTGTTCTAAACCCAGTTTAGCCACTTATCAGCTGTATGACCATGGTGCAAGATGGGCTGGGTGTAAGGATTATGGATAAAGCAGGTAAAGTACCATTTTACAATGTCTGGCCCATAGTGGCGGCTGAATAAAAGGTAGCTCTTAGGATGAAGATTCCTGAAATATCCATGCAAAATAAAGGATATTGAAAGAAAATTCAACAGAAATGACAGCCATGAAAATGTGCCAAAGATTAAATAGCTCTTCATTTTTCCTACTGACAACAGTGTTTAGGATGCTTATTGTGTCTCTCCCCTCAGGGCCTAACTAATCTTCACATTCAAATCCAAGAGCTAAGGTACTAAGTTGATGCTTAGGAAATGCCAAGCTGACAGTAACCACAATGACTTGGACTTGAACTACAGTAGCTACTTGAGATACAGTAGCTATTATATTAGATACATAGCATCACAGAATCACAGTACATTAGAGCTGGAAGAAATGAGTTGGCTAGGTCTCAAAATTTTTTGAGCAGACACTTAGAAAAATATTTGCTGATACACTGAAAGTGTTCTACTTTTTACTGAGTACTAGAATATCCATAATCTGTATGTTCAATTATTTTAAAGTTGGCATGAAAAATAATTAAAAAAATGGTATTTACTAGTTTTTTTTTCCTGAAGTGTAAGAATTAAAAAGAATTTCCTTTGTGTAAATTAGCTGCTGCCTTTATTTTCCCCCTTCCCATTTCCCTTTGACTTTTCTGCCATCATTACTCTCATTCACTGAGTGCTATGTGCCAAGCACTGTGCTAAGATTTTCATAATATTATCAGTAGGATAGGAGATCAATAAAATTGGATTGATTCTGCTCAGTAGCCCATAGTTTTGCATTAATTTTTTCTTGCTTACTTCAAAGTACAGGGATCTATAATCAAAGATTATATTTAATATTATCATCAACATCAACAATAAACGTTTTTCATAAATTCATGCCATGAACTATGTTAGGAACTAGAAATATAGAGGAGAAACAAAATTAGATCCCTGCCTTTGAGGAGATTATGCATTCATCAAAGATCTACTGAATGTCTTTTCTGAGACAATCCTACCAGACATTAGGGATACTAAATAGGATAAGACAGCTTCCTCAAGGAACTTAAAGTCTAGTAGGAGTGGAGAAGTAGGCAAGCAAATCAGTAATTATAAGTAGTATAATAAAGGTGGCTTTAGATTTCTAGGCATCAACATCAGATTGCCCACTTTTTAAATGAAAATTATATTTGAGCTGAATTTTAAACTTAGTTTATAGTGAGGAAAAGAAAAGTGAAAAAGAGAAAAAACAAAGAGGAAAGTTAGGGAAAGGTCCAACGTGTCAGAGGCCCAAAAGTCCAATCCAGTTTTTTTCAAAGAGAGAAGAACAGAGGACAAGTTTTATTGTGGAAGGAATCATGACACTTTGCCTTCAGTTCACAAAGCACATAGTGATTTCAGAGACAAGCAGGCAGCAACCATACTGGAAGAGTTCCCAAAGGAAATAGCCAGCCACTGGAGAGAAGATGTCATGATGGTGTCTTTCCCCTCTCACTCCCTGAAGCAGATGTTTGAATAGCATTCTGAAGTCTTCAGGAGATGTCTTTGGATCTCATGTAGGGAGATCTCTCATGTGGAAGCTAGCCACCAGTTTATAAAAAAAAAGTCTAAATTAAAATCAAACTCACTTCACAAAATAAGCTGGCAAGTGTTCATTTGGGTGCAGGAGCTTTATCACTTTTCATTGCTTAGATTATAATACTCAGGTCATGAAATATCTTTGAGGAAGGCTAAAGTTTTTATGCATAAGCAAATCAGAAGCTTTTCTCAAATGACTGGCTATTACAGCAAAGTGCAGAGACAGGCATGCTCTTTGGGGAGGCCAACAGAGATTGTGGAGGCAAGGAAGTAGGCAGTTCCAGGACAGAAAAAGATCTCATCTCATTGATGCTTAGGTGAACATTTAGGCACAGTACCAATCATTAAATTGGAGGCAGAATTTTTCTGATCCTCTACTATTCTCTTCTGAGAGTATAACACTACTATTGGTCAACAAAAGGCCTGTTAAATAGGTGGAACATGAGTGGGTATGTGAGGTGTGCACTTTGAAAGACAGTGGTAAACAAACGTCCCCTCCATCCCCTTTTAGGCCACTGAGGAGGAGAAAAACAATGTATAGCCTACCTATCTCATCTGTTTCCATATTCCAGGGGGTGGTGGAACACAGCAATAAAGAATGGAAGATAAATTAATAATGTAGTATTAAGAATACATTGACAATAATGCATTGTTTCTGAAAATCATAGAAATTCCAATGACTTGTGTGTGCACATATTCAGTAGCTTTTTTTCTTTTACGTTGAAGGTTTACAGAAAAACCATGCAGAAAGTAGAGTTCTCACATACCCCACACCTCCACACAGTGATCCATATTATTAACACTTTGTGTTAGTGTGGAACTTTTGTTATAATTAATGAAGAATATTACTATATTATTAACTATAGTTCATAGTTTACATTAGGATCCACTGTGTTACACAATCAAATGGTTTTAACATTTTTTATTCTGGTAACATATATACAATCTAAAATTTTTTCCTTTAAATGCATTCAAATATACAAATCAGTGGTGCTAATTAGATTCACAATGTTATTATATCATCAGCATTATCCCTTACCAAAACTTTTCCATCCACCCAAATAGAAACTCTGCACAATTTAGTAATTAAACCTCATTCCCTACTCCCACTCCAGCCCCTGGCAACCTTTATTCTAGATTCTGACTCTATGAATTGGCTTATTTTAGTTATTTCTTATCAATGAGATCATACAATATTTGTCCTTTTGGATCTGGCTTATTTTACATAGCATGATGTCTTCAAGGGTCATCCATGTAATTGCATGTATCAGAACTTCACTCCTTTTTATGGCTGAAAAATATATATACCACATTTGCTTTTCCATTCATCTGTTGATGGACACTTGAGTTGCTTCCGTCTTTAGGAAATTGCGAATAATGCCGCTATGAACATCGGTGTGCAAATATCTGTTAGAGCTCCAGCTTTCAATTTTTGGGGGGTATATACCTTGAAATGGTAATTCTATACTTAATTTCCCGAGGAATAGCCAAACTGTTTTCCATAGTGGCTGCACCATTTTACATTCTGACCTACAATGCACTAGAGTTATGTATTTTTCTACATCCTCTCCAACACTTATAATTGTTTTTTTTTTTTTTTAAATAGTAGCCATTCTAGTGGATGTGAAATGGTATTTCATTGTGATTTTGATGTGCATTTCCCTAACTAATGCCTAATGATGTTGAGCATCTTTTCATGTGCTTAGTGGTCATTAGTATGTCTTCTTTGAAGAAATATCTGTTCAAGTTTTTTGCCCATAGTTTAATTGGGTTATCTTTTTTGTTGTTGTTGAGTTATAGGATTTCTTTATATATTCTGGATATTAAACTCTTATCAGGGAAGTGGATGTGGTTCAAGTGATTGGGCATCCATCTACCATATGGGAGGACCCAGGTTCGATCTCCGAGATGCAACAAAAAAGAGACACAATGGAGAGTCAAGGTGAAATGTGCCAGAAACCAAGAACTGAGGTGGTGCAAGTGACAGGGTGCCTCCCTCCCACATTGGAGGTCCCTAGGATCAAATCCCAGTGAAGTCTGGAGGAGGAAAATGAGAAGAGAAGACAAGAAACAGACACAGAAGATCATCCAGAGAATGGACACAGACAGCATGCGGGGGGGGGGGGGGACGACAAGACTTTTGTCAGACATGTCGTTTCCAAATAGTTTCTCCCATTCTGTAGGTTATCTTTTTTACTTTTTTGACTAAGTCCTTTGATGCACCAATGCTTTTAATTTTGATGAAGTCCCATTTATCTATTTTTTTTTTTTTCTTTTGTTGCTTGAGGTTTTGATGTAGTCTAAGAAAGTACTGCCTAACACAAGGTCCTGAAGCTGTTTCTCTACATTTTCTTGTAGGAGGCTAAAAGTCCTGGTTCTTATATTTAGGTCTTTGATTGACTTTGAGTTAATTTTTGTATATGATGTTTGGTAGGGGTCTACCTTCATTCTTTTGCATATGGCTATCCAGTTCTCCCAGCACCATTTGTTGAAGAGATTATTCTTTCCCCACCGAGTTGATTTGGCACCCTTGTCAAAACTCAATTGGCCATAAAAGTGAGGGTTTATTTATGAACTCTCACATTGATTCCACTGGTCTATATGTCTGTCCTTGTGCCAGTTCCAATCAACTTTAATTGCTATAGCTTTGTAATATTTGGGAAGTGTGATTACTCAAACATTGTTCTTCATTTTCAAGATGTTTTTGGCTATTTGGGACCTCTTACACTTACCTGTGAATTTGATGATTGGCTTTTCCATATCTGCAAAGAAGGCTGTTGGAATTTTGACTGGGATTGCATTGAATCTGTAAATCGCTTTGGGTAGAATTGACATCTTAACAATATTTACTCTTCTAATCCATGAACACAGAACATCCTTCCATTTATTTAGATGTAACTTGATTTCTTCCTAATTGTCCATGTACAAGTCTTTTACATCTTTGGTTAAATTATTCCTAGATTTTTGATTCTTTTAATGTAAATGGAATTTTTCTCTTGATTGCTTTTTTACTAGTGTATAGAAACAATTTTGATTTTTGTGTGTTGATCTTGTACCCTGCCAGTTTGATGAATTTGTTTATGTGCTCTAGTACAGGGTTATTAACCTTTTTTGTTCAAGGACCCCTTTGCCAGTCAGGTGAAAACCATGGAGCCCTTCTCAGAATGTAGCAGCAGATAGTTTTATGACACTTAACATTGACATATATTTAAATTAAATTTTAGGATTATTCAAAATTACATTTTACAACTTTTCCACAATTTCAATACTTGATAACCTAACACGGTTCACCATCTGTCCAAACGGTCATTTTCGTCAAACGTTTAGAAATTTGAGTTTTCACACGGCATCATAAAACCATCTCCGCCATCCTTACCAACCTTCTTGCAAGAAGTTATCCACTGCACTCAGAAAGTGCTACATCAAAATAAAAATCATACTAAGTTCACACTATACTGTGTATTATTTAATAAATATACCACACCCCCACTATTTCTCCACAAGAATGTTTTTAAATGCATAAACTAAAATTACAAACATCAGTTGCATATATTGAAGTAGTTACTAAAATAAAAAACATACCAATACTATACATACGTGTTTTTTTTGTTAAGACATTAAATAATAATCCAATACATCAAAAATATAGGTAAGTTAAAGTTAAATTTTATTTTTTAAAGACACGTCAATGTGCAGACTATTGTTGTTTATCTTGAATAAAAACATTACACTGTGGTGTAGTATTTGACAAGGCAACACGCATATCATGTTGGGCATCTTATCGAGTTGATTTTTTTCAGTTCAAACACATATGACCCCTGGAAATCTTTCCACGGACCACCTGGGAGTCTGCAGACCCCTGGTTAAGATCCCCTGCTCTTGTAAGTTTTTTTTGTGGATTTTCAGGATTTTCTATATATATAGGATCATATGATCTGCAAATAGGTAATGTTTTACTTCTTCCCAGTTTGGATGCCTTTTATTTTATTTTATTTTAATTTTAACCTAATTGCTTTAGCTACCACATCTAATATAATGTTGAATAACTGTGGTGACAGTGCGTGTCCTTTACTTGTATCTGAACATAGGGGAAAAGCATTCAGTCTTTCACCATTGAGTATGATGTTAGCTGTGGGTTTTTCATACATGTTCTTTATCATGTTGAGGAAGTTACTCTCTACACCTAGTTTCCTGAGTACTTTATCAAGAAGGGGTGCTGGATTTTGTCAAATGCTTTTTTTCTTTGTCAACTGAGATGATCATGTGGGATTTTTCCTTTTTCTATTAATGTGATATATTACACTGACTTATGTTGAACCACTATTGCATACCTGGGATAAATCCCACTTGATCAAGGTATATACTTCTTTTAATATGCTGTTGGATTCGATTTGCTAGTACTTTGCTGAGGATGTTTGCATCTATATTCATAATTGGTATTAGTCTGTAATTTTTTTTCCTTGTGGTATCTTTTTCTGGCTTTGGTATTAGGGTGATGCTGGCCTCATAGAATGAGTTAGGACACATGCCCTTCAATTTTTTGGAAGAGTTTGAGCAGGATTGGTGTCAATTTTTCTTGGAATGTTTGGTAAAATTCACCAGTGAAGCCAACTGGGCCTGGGTTTTTCTTTGTTGTGAGGATTTTGATTACTGATTCAATCTCTTTACTTTTGTCTATTGAGAAATTCTATTTTTTCTTGAGTTAGTGTGGGTAATTTGTATGTTTCCAGGAATTTGTCCATTTCATCTAAGTTATCTAATTTGTTAGTGTACAATTGTTCATTATATTCTTATAATCCTTTTTACTTCTGTGGGATTGGCAGTGATATCCCCACTTTCATATCTGATTTTAGTGATATGCATTCTGCCTCTTTTTCCTTTGTCTAGCTAAAGGTTTGTTGATTTTATTGATCTTTTTAAAGGACCAAATTTTGGGTTTGTTGATTCTAATTTTTTTTATTGTCTATTTCATTTCACTCCACTCTAATCTTTGTTATTTCCCTCCTTCTACTCACATTTGGTTTAGTTTGTCCCACTTTTTCTAGTTCCTCCAGTTCTGAGGTTAGGTCTTTGATTGGAGATCTTTCTTCTTTTTTCTCTCTAGTGCTGCCTTTGCTGCATCCCACTACTTTTGGTATATTTCCATTTTCATTTGCCTTAAGATATTTCCTAATTTCCCTTGTAATTTATTCTTTAACTCAGTAGTTAAGTGTGTATTGTTTAATTTCCACATACTTGTGAATTTTCCAGTTCTCCATCTGTTATTGAATTCTTGTGTCATTACACTGTGGTTGGAGAAAATACATAGTATTATTTCAATATTTAAAAATTTATTGAGACTTCTTTTGTGACATAGCATATAGTCTTTTCTGGAGAATGACCCACATGCACTAGAGAAAAATGTGTATTCTGCTGCTTTGAGTGTTCTATAGATGTCTTTTAGATCTAGTCGATTTATGGTATTGTTCAAGTCTTCTAGATCCTTACTGATCTTCTGTCTACATGTTCTATCTATTATTGAAAGTGGTGTATTAATGTCTCCTACTATTAGTGTAGAACTATTTCTCTTTGCATATCTGTCAATATTTGTTTCATATATTTTGGGGCCCTGCTGTTAAGTATACATATATTACTGTTATGTCTTCTCATTGAATTGACCCATTTATCAGTACATAGTATTCTTCATCCCATGTAAGTTTTTGACTTAAAGCCTTTTATATGTGATGTCAGTATACCTACTCTAGCTCTCTTTAGGTTACTATTTGCTTGGAATATTTTTTTCCCATCCTTTCACTTTCAACCTACTTGTGTCTCTGAATTTAAGGTGAGTGTCTTGTTCACAGCATAGAATTGGGTTATGCTTTTTTAACCATTTTGCCAACCTCTGTCTGTCTTTGAACTGGGGAGTTTAATCCACTGAACATTTAAAGTAACTACTAACAATGCAGAACTTTCTTCTGCCATTTTGCTCTTTTGCATTTGTTTAAGTCTTGCACCTTTTCTTTTTAACCCTCCATTCTTCCACTAATGCCTACTTTCATATTTATTTGATTTTTTTGTATTATCCATTTTGAGTATCTTCTCATATCCTTATATATATATATTTTTCAGGTATTTTCTTTGTGGTTACCATAAGGCTTAACTTTAACCTCCTGAATCTATAACCATCATGTTTGATTTCATACCAACTTAAATTCAAAGCATATACATACACTGTTCTTATACCTGTATATCTCCCCACCTTTTTGTTGTACTTATTACAGATATCTTTTACACATCATATGTCCAAAACTATGGATTTTTCATTACTTTTTAATGCATTTGCAGTTTAGAACCTGTTAGAGGCAAAATGTGGAGTTACCTACCATAATTTACAATACAACAGTACTGGTGTTTGTATTTACCCATGTAAATATATTACCTTTACCAGAGATCTTTATTTCTTTATGACACTTCGATCCACTGTCAAATGACCTTTCCTTTTAGTCTGAAGAACTCATTTTAGCATTGCTTGTAGGGCAGGTCCAAGAATGACAAACCCTCTCAGTCTTTGTCCAGGATTCTCTTAATCTCTCTCTCATTTATGAATGACAGTCTCATTGGATATAAAATTCTGGTAGACAATTATTTTCTTTCAGCAATTTAAATATTTCATTCCACTGCCTTCTTCACTCAATGGTTTCTGATAAGAAATAGGCATCAATCTTATTGGGACTCCCTTGTACATAACATGTCACTTTTCATTTGCAGCTCTCAGAAATCTCTCCTTGTCTGTTGCATTCAACAGTTTGACTAATGTATCTGGGTTTGGTTCTCTTTGAGTATATCCTGTTTGGGGTTCTTTGGGCCTTCTACATGTGTATATATATACATATGTTAAAAAAAAATTTTTTTTTAAAAAAAGCTTTAGATTACATAAATGTTACATAAAAAATGTAGGGGATTCCCATACATCCTCCCTTCTCCCCCTCATGTCTTTTTTTTTGTGTGTGTGTGATCCACAGTTCATTTTTATTTTTTTATTTTTTTAATTAATTTATTTTTTATTGTGGGTAAAAATCAAAATTTTCACAAAATATACCAATATTTGTAAAATGATATATAAATATATATGCATATATGTGCATTTGCTTAGAAAAATGTTATTTATATATATATATATATATATATATATATTTTAAGAGGTGCTTAGATTACCCAAACAGTATATGACATCACTGATTTGAACTGAGGAAAGTAAGCAGTCTCTGAGAACCATAGTCTGAAAGATAGGTTAACAAGGGAGAGAAAGAGAAGAGCAGGCTCTGAGCCATCCCTCATGTCTTTTTAAAACACGAAAGGAGACAGAGTATATACCATTAAGCACCTCACTTTTTAAACTTCACAATACACTGTAAACTCATTCCAAGTCACTATCTATGAAGCAGTATTATTCTTTTTTTAATTTCTAGTATCAGTCTTTATAATGGTTGCATAGTATTCCAGTATATATTGGTAAGAATGTACCAGTATTAATTTAATCGATCCTTTATTGATGGACATTTAAGAGTTCCAGTGTCTTCCTATTATAAACAATGCTATCATAAATATCCTTATATTGACCTTATTTCTCATATGCATAAGTATATAAAAATTTCTATTATGACAGGTAAAAATATATTAGTGTAGTTTTAACATACATTTTCTGTATTATGAGAGATATGATACATCGTTTCATATTATATAAGTTATTTTTATTTCTTTTTCTGTCAAATACCTGTTTATATTGGTGCCCATACTGGGTTGCTGTCTTCATCTTATTGATTTTTGGAGTTCTTCTGATGTGCATATATGTTAGGGAAATTCACTCTTTGTCTTTGGTATGAGTTTCAAATATCCTTAATAAAGATACTATACACTATTTAATATGAGAAATACTTTGCTTTTCTTAATATAGTTGTATTTACAAAAGACTAAATGATAAGGCTAATTTAAAATCAACATATTCTATTGAAATGCTACATAGAAGAAAGAAAGACTAGAACCCATCAGTGTAGGTCTATATCAAAAGGAGGATTATTGTCTTCTATTTTGTTAGGCGTTCCAAGGAGGGTGGGGGAGAAACAGGATACTACAAGACACATGTATATAAAAAGGCACACAAAAGGCAAAACAGGTTTTAAAATTCAGAGCCAAGAAGTTTATAACCTATATTGTGTTTTTACTGTACTATGGTTGGGTTTTTTTTTGTTTTTTTTTTTTTTAGGTACTGGGGTTGGAGATTGAATCCGGGACCTCGTATGTGGGAAGCCACTGAGCCACAAGCTCCCCTGAGTTGTTTTTTTTTTTGTTTGTTTGCTTGTTGTTTGTTTTTGATTTTTCAGGAGGCACCAGGGACTGAACCCGGGATTTCCCATGTGGGAAGCAGGTGCTCAACCACTTGAGCCATATCCGCAGCCTGTACTATGGTTTTTCAATCTAACTGATTGATACCCTACAGCTACACATAAGGGAAATATGCATGGTTACTCAGTCTCACCGTCACCAATCTCTCCCTTCCAATCTATCCTGTAAGCTGCTACCATATTAACTTATTCCCATAGCACAGCTCTGATAATGTCACCCCCTTTTCAATGTCTTTTAATAGCTAACCATTGGGAGCAGGTATAGCTCCGTGGTTGAGTGCCAACTTTGCATATACAAAGTCCTGGGTTCAATTCCCAGTATTTAAAAAAAAAAAAAAAAAAAAAAAAGGCTAACCATTGCCAAAAAAACAAACAAAAAAGGTGTTTTCAGGGATTGGATTTCATATGATGTGACTCCAGTCTAGTTCTCTATTTGAATCCTTTTTCTATGGCTACCTTACATGTATCCTACACTCCCTAACATATGTATCTGAATAACTTGGCTACTGTCCAGGTAAGGCTTCATTATTCCAAGATGGGTTAATAGCCAAAATATTTTTATCCCCATTCAGACAATAAAGTGGAAACTTATATAGGTAGTCAGTATCAGGGCTTAATTTCAAATCCATATCTGTCTGATTTATTTGATGTCCATTTACTATAAGCAAACAATCTCAAAGATGTTTCACATACATTTTAAGGATGTTTTACATATATTCTTTGTTAACCTTGTGGTGAATATATATAATGCAAATTTTTAAATACATTCAAATGTAGAAAATGATGCTCAAAGAGATTAAGTAATTTGGTTAATGGTATGTATAATAAATAGGGAGCTAAAATTCAAACCTGAGAATTCTGATTAATACTCTTTCTACCATATCTCTTACTTAAACTTAATGTGAAATACTTAAAAATCCAATTTATCTTTTTAATCCTTTTAAAATAGGCAGTATGAAATAACAAACACTTTCTAAGACTAGGGAGGGCCCTTTGGGGGAACTGATACAAAAATGGATAAAGTACATGAATGGAAATCAGCCTTACTTTTGATATAGAATATGAAATACATATATTTTGCTTTTGATATTTTAATAAACTTTACCTCCACTCTGTTTTTCAAGTATGGTAATGGTTCTAAAAAAGATGGTAACTAGGACTAAACTGGGAGGAAAATTTTACACAGCAGGCATATCTTGAAACTCATTTTAATATGGAAACTTTAAAGATTTCTAAGTTGGAGAATGAAAGGCAAGTTTTAAATCTAGTATTAGCAATATACTTTTTAGTAGAAATATTTAATTACAGAACAGCATATTTGGTATGGTTGCATTTATGTATAATATATCAGCTGTTTCACTGATATGCATGTTTGTAGAATTAAAAAATTACATTAAAAAAAAAGTAAAAAACAATTAAGCATGGTTATTTTTTAGGGCTGGAATTATGTAGTAACTTTCATTTTTTACTTTACATGCATTGTATTATTTCCATTTAATTTTTACAACAAACATATTATTTGTATAATAAAATCACATTTTTCTAAATACAATTACATTAGTATCATAGTTATCTCACACATGTGCAGGATGCTATCTATCATACAAAATTACTCTAAAAGACATGGTCCTGCCTTTAAGAAATTTAAACTAAGATAACAAAGACAAGGTGAATGTATTGGGCATATTTTCAAAAGCATGCAGAAGTTTGCTTGCCTGGTTTTCTGGATAATGGGGTGCTAAAAAGTCACCAATGACATCTGGTCTCTGATTTGTATAGAATATTTTTTGGTAAAATACTTTTAATCAATGATGGCATTTAGATTTGTTTCAACATGAGGAAATAGAGGTGACACTACTTTAAATGGGCTGATTAAAAAAATAACAGACCTTGAAAAACTAACAAGCATGGTTAAAATGAAACATTTATTTTAGTGGTGCACTAATGCTCATAGGGGGTATTTTAGTTTGCTAATCTGCTGAAAGCAGGTATCATAAAATGGGTTGGCTATTAACAGTGGGAATTTACTAGCTTACAAGCTTACAGTTTTGAAGCCGTGAAAATGTCCAAATCTTCTCCCTGAAGATCAGCTGCTGGCGATTCTGGAATCCTCTGTCACATGACAATGCACATAGCGGCGTCTGTTGGTCTCTCCCTTTCTTCTAGGTTTCATTGCTTTCAGTTTCTTGCTTCCATGGTTCTTTTCTCTCTCTCTCTCTCTCTCTCTCTACTCATCCCATTTATAAAGGTCTCCAAAGAGAAGATTAAGACCCACCTTGGGCCATGCCTTAACTGAAGTTATCTGATTAAAAGGTCCTACTTACGATAGGTTTACACCCAAAAGAATGGATTAGCTTTAAGAACATGATTTTCTGGAGTACATACAGTTTCAAACCACCACACTCCACCCTCTGGACCCCCAAAATACATGTTCTCTCCATTTTCAAATACACTGAATTCCATCGTAGTGTCCCAAGAGCCTTAAATCATTTCAGTAATAATGCTAAGTACAAAGTTTCATCAAAATCAGTTACAGGTGTGGTCTGTCTAGGGCACAATTCCCCTCTGACTGTGGACCTGTGAAATCTGTTTCCAAAGAGAGAAACTGGAAGGAAAACAGGGTTTAAGATTCCCAAACAATTCCAAAATCCTGCAGGGCATACTCCACTAGATTTCAAGGTCAGAGTTATTGGTTTTTAACAGTGGAAATTTATTAGCTTACAAGTTTACAGTTTTGAAGCTGTGAAAATGTCCAAATCAAGGCATCATCAGGTGATGCTTTCTCCCTGAAGACAAGTTGTCGGCAATCCTGGACTCCATCACATGGCAAGGCACATGGTGGCATCTGTTGGTCTCTCCCTTCTCTTCTAGATTTCATTGCTTTCACCTTCTTGCTTCCATAATTTTTTTTTTTTCTTCTTCTCTCTTTCTGTATTCA
Source organism: Tolypeutes matacus (assembly GCA_026826555.1). NCBI lineage: Eukaryota > Metazoa > Chordata > Mammalia > Cingulata > Chlamyphoridae > Tolypeutes > Tolypeutes matacus. The sequence continues at coordinate 45,627,228 of JAKSZT010053883.1, forward strand.
CCCCAGTTATAAAGGACTCCAATAAGAAAATAAAGACCCACCTTGGGCCATGCCTTAACTGAAGTAACCTAACCAAAAAGTCCTACTTAAGATTGGTTTATACCCAAAGGAATGGATTAGCTTTCAGAACATGATTTTCTGGGGGTACATACACTGTAAAACTACCACAGGGGGTCTCAAAATTCTTTTCTGTAACTGTTCTTAGAGCCAGTTCATGAAATTAGAAAATTAGTTCTGTTATTTTACAAACATTTCTCAAATTTGCCCAAAACTTAATAGCAACTTCTATCTTAACCACTATTCTGGGAACCTTTAGGTATAGCATTCCATTTAATCCAAAACAATGATATAAAGTACATATTATTATAATCTCCTTTTTTTCAGATCAGAAATAGCTTCATCACTTGTTTGGGGCCTCAGAGCTACTACGTGGGAAATCAGGAATCGAGCCCTAGTTTTTAAAATTTATGTGTAATATTTGGAAAGAGCACTGGGCCTGAAGCCTAGAACTAGGGAAGCATAACAAGATTATTGATATCAAGTTCAGTCTCCCAAGGGGATGCTTGGAAAAGAACAATCCTTTACATGGTAGGTAAGTCCTGGTTTGGGAATTTTTATTGTTACTGATTTTTAGTTACCACAAATGTCTTATCATTCTCGAGTAATTTTTGTTGTGAAGAACAGAATTCAGGGGCAGCAGGAGTGAGAGGCGGGAGGGCTATAAGGAGATAGAGAACTATTTTTAGGAAACAAAGATGTGAGTCAGCTGACTCCCAGGGAATTACGGTTGGCCAGTGGTAACTCTTCTGTACGCACTGGGCTCTCACTTATCTAAAGATAAAATACAAGTTTCATTCAATATTTTTTTTTTTCCTTCATGTTTTTTTAATTATTTTTATTTTTTGTTTGTTTTATTTATTCTTAATTTTTTTCTCTACATCTGGGTACCTTACCTGTGGAAGGCAGGCCACAGGTGATTGACTGGTGAACTCCATGAGAGGGTTGCTGGTGGCCTGAGAGGAAGGCCTACTTTTAGGAGTCAGAGTCCCCTCCATGCCTTGGTCCCTGTTTATCTTCCCAGCTTCATGCCTTGCAATGCAACTCCCTATCCTGCATTTTATGCCCCAATAACACCAAACTGATTGTACTTCCCTTATTTTAATCGTCCAATACCTTTGCTTTTGATATTCTCTGTTTAAAATTCTATGATTTGCCTAAGATTTGCTCATCTTACAAGATTCAGGTCAGAGATATCTCCTCAAAATCTTCCCCCGAATTTCTAAGGAAGATGAGATACCTCTCCTCTATGCTTCTACAGCATATTATACTATAAGGATCTGTCTTCTTCCCTTGACTGTGAGCGTCTCAAGTGCAAGAAATCTCTTTATCACAGGCTCTTAGTATGCATGTGAAATTATTTATGGCCCTCAGTTGAATAAGCAGCCCTAATAGTTAAGGGCAAAGGAGGAAGTCATAAAACTGATAGGCAGTTTTATGACCAAAGTCAAAACATTGTCACAATATATGTAAAAGAAACACAAAAACCTATAATACTTCTTTTTTGGGGGGGTTCTAGGGATTGAACCTGGGACTTCTTACATGGGAAGCAGGCACTCAAAACACTGAGCTACACCTACCCCCTAATACTTCTTTACTGAAGCTGGAAACCCAATATAAAGCTCTCCTTTGGATAGTCTTGTGAATTCCTCAAGAAAAATATGGAAAAAACTATGAGCACTCTCACTACCAAGTGCTCTCAAATTAAATCAGTTTGAAGCAGTTTTCATTAAGATGGATTGAATGTGGCATTGTGAGAAACACTTTATCAAATGTAGTGTTTTACTTAGTGATTAACTATATACCAGTTGATGAAGCTCCCCAAATCCTTTGTAATCCCACCACTCCAATAAACATTTAATGAGTATATAAGTTCAAAAAGCCTAGCAGAGGATTTAAACCTTCAATCTTGTTTTTATTTACTCTTGGAACTCAATTTCTCACTTCAAGTGAAGAATGCTGGTGCTTGAGGCTCATCTGTTGCCCTGGTAAAACTAATGTGCCTCTGCGGTTTAAATTAAACATGTGATATTTAAGATGAAAGAAATTTAGTAAAAATGCCACAGTATCAGCCATATTTGCCTTAAAATTTTGGACATCAGCAAATAGTTTTCTTAAAAATGCTTTATTTGGAAATTTTTAAAAAAATGGAAAAAGATTGGTTTTTAACAAATCTGAAAAAGAGGGATAATTTGATAATTGAACCCTGTGGTTAGCACTGGAAACTGAAGTGTGTTGGCATAGTATACATCATACTTACCTCTATTAGAAAACCTGAGCTTTTCTGAGCCTCAGCTTCCTTATCTCTAAAATGGGAATACAGATATTATATATCCTATCTCACTAGTTTGAAATGAAATATGCTTAGAAATATGTTTTATAAACCACAGAGCACCATATAAATTTGCAATATCAGTACTATTTCTATACTTACATGGTCCTCTTTAGGTAAAAGGAGATGTATATAATCTGGTGGATGACCACAATAACTGTACCTATTTAAACTAAATTTAGAATAACTTATCCATCATGGAGATTAAATTCTAACTTAAGTGTCCTAAATTTAGAGTAATATAATAAGCTATGCATAAACTATTGGATCTTTATCTTGGAAAGAGAAACGAGAAAGAAAAAAGCCCTGGACAAAGGGAGAAAGAAAAATACATTTTAGGGTCCAGAGGTTAGTAGATTTTAGCATGACTCTCTTATGAAGTAATAAATTTAATTATATGAACTGATGATTTTTATTCGTTTAAACATCTAGACAGTAATCAAAAGCAAAAAATCAATTGCACTGTTTCATTAGAAATATCCCAGAGTTAATAAACAAGAGTTTATACTCCTTGGGGATTATCAGTCTGAATGAATTTAAATGCCAACTTACTGTATAAAATACTTGGTAAAAGTTCTTTTGCTTGTTCTCTCCTGTATATTTAAGTGTAAGCATAGTCATTTAAAGTTATGATATATGAAGTATACATAGCATAAAGCCAAGACACATATATTCAAATACACTCTTCTCAAGGAATAAATTGAGAAATACATGATTTTAAGGATATATGGAGATATTCTTTCAAACATATTTATGTTCAACAATAAGGGATTTTGAAAATATAATAATGGCCATACAATAAAAGATTCTGAAACCATTAAAAATCCCTTTATAATAAAGTATTCGGCATTTCTTATAAAGCATTCTTGTAAATAAACATTTAATGCAAATACAACAAACCTAATATATATATTTTTAGGATATACAGGGATAGAACAAGTTAAATAATACAATTTACAAATCATCTGGTCTGATTTCTTCAAAAAGCAAATTTCATGAAATAAAAAGAGGAGGGAATGACTGTGCTAATTTAAAAGGGATTTAAGAAACCAAATAATCAAATATAATTTGTGATCCTTGAGTGTACTGTTGTTCCAAAAAACCAACTAAAAAGACATTCTGGGGATGACTGAAAAAGTGAATATGCACTGAGTATTAAGTGATATTAGGCAATTATTGTTAATTTTGTTAGATGGAATAATGGTATTGTGATTATGATAATTATTTCTGGAAGATGCATGCCAAAGTATTTAGGGGTAAAGATGATGTTTGTAATTTACTTAAAATGGTTTAGCATAAAATAATATACATATGGGGTATACTGTTTTTGCTGTTTAACCTTTAATAAGTTTCAAAAGTTTTACTGCTACAAACTTTAAAAAAAAATCAACTGAAACATTTATATCTCTTTTACATTTATCTGTTTTTCTGAATTTTTGAATAATAAATTTAATTTAAGTTTTCTGTTTTAGTCAATGTTTGCCATTTTCAGAAAGAGACTAAATAAAAAATATAACAAAGTTATTCATCAAAATCACAATACAAATAAATACTGAAAATGTAAATAATTAAATTTCAAATTCTGCTTTTTAAAAGTTTGTAACATTTATACTTCTAAAGTTATTAAGGCTCAAAACTCTAATAAGAATTTTAGGATGCCCTGTAAATTAGAAGAAGCAAATATGTCTAAATGTTAACAATAATTGAATTTAAAAATAGGGGATTTAAGTGTTCATTGTATCATTCTTTGTATTTTCATAAAATTTTTGAACAATTTTATAATAAAGTTAAAATATTATAAAACAATATATAACTGAGGAAACAATCATATATTAAAAGGTAAAAAGAGCTGTTGTAACAGGATTATAATGTAACTCAATTTTATATTAAATATACATATATTAAATATACATATTCATCTAAACAGATGATGGAAAATATTTCTTTAAAAATAATGCATAAAACAGTCTTTAAAATCAGCTATTCTATTAGTCTTAAAGATTGTTTCTTTTTTTTTTTTTTTTACTGTCTCCCTCCCCAAGATTATGTTTCGTAATCTACTTTATTAAACTCTCAGTGATAGCTCTAAGTCTGATTACTAATTATCCTAATGGAATTCAATTTTTAAAAATCTGTTTCGAAATGAATTTTCCTTTAGATCAGAGTTTAACATAAACTAGAAACTAGAAACCTCACAATCTCAAAATTCCTTTCCCTTTTTAATTCCAGTAACTTTCCGTTCTACTCTGTCTATCCACTACTTCTTTTATCCCCGTCCTCTTTTCTTTCATTCATTAAACATTTATTCAGTATCTACAATGTGTAGGCACTTATGGTACACGGTCCCTGCCAACAAGAAAATAAAATCTCCTGAGAAAACATTATATATTATACATGTACATTGTTCCAAATTCTGGCTTTGTCTGATTGTTTCCTTGTGATATTGTTTAACTTGTTCCTTTATCCCTGTATTTCCTAAAATATGGATATTATGTCTAAAACTTTGTTAGATCCAGGTTAAAGTCATATATATATACACATATATATAAATATGTAAAAGTATAAATAATGTGTTAAGTGTAACATGAGCAGAGGGTATCAATGGAAAGTATTAAAGGAGTAGGGCTAATGTGAGAGGAATGGAAGAGTCAGGAGAGGTTAAATCATAGAGGAAGAGTAGAAGGTAAAGAGCAAGATAAAAGGCATTTCTTATAATTGGCACTGCATGAAAAAAAGAGTAAGGTTATAGGAAACTACAAATAGTATGGTATTGCCAGATAAGGAAAAAGGGAAAGAATGGAAAGGGCTAGAGCTGTAGCTGTACAGATAGAAAGGAGCTAGATTACTGAGGTGGTTACTGCCATGTCAACATACAATTAGGGTGATTGAATAGATTCTTCTTGCTCAAAATATACTTTCTGAATTCTTTTTATATACTTAATCTATTTGATTTCAAGATCAAAAAGCCCATTTGTATATTTAAGGATGAATCCTTTTGTTGCCCAAAGCGACTTTTGCAGTAGTCAGATATGTAGTTAGGTAGAGTAAACCATTTTGGGATAAGATTAAAGAACAGATCCTCTATCAAGAACCTATGAAACATTTAATTGAAAATAATACACTTAGCCTGGTGCCTTCCAAGTATTTTCACCTTTCTTCTTCCCCCCATTCTACACCACTGCTGGGGTAAAACAAAACAAAACAAAACAAAACAAAACAAAACAAAACAAAACAA